>JAXDDW010000011.1:2237500-2545000 GCA_034670385.1 Hoplostethus mediterraneus | reverse complement strand
GTCTTCACTGTTCTGTTTAAATGACCAATAAACCACCGAGGACTACCCCCACTCTCCTTCGAAAAAAAGGAAAAGAAAGAAGAATTTACCCCACCGAGCCTCCCCCCACTTGTCAGCAGCAGTGTGTGTGTGTGTGTGTGTGTGTGTGCGTGTGACAGAGCATGTGTATATGGGCCATGACATATGGGGGGCTAGTGTGAAATGTGAAACAGATGTTTTGCCCTTGTTCCTGAGGCACTAACGTCGACACCTCTGGGTGTGTGTGTATGTGTGTGTGTGTGTGAGAGAGAGAGAGAGAGAGAGTGACTGTGTGTGTGTGTGTGTGTGTGTGTGTGTGTGTGAGAGAGAGAGAGAGCGGGGCAGTGACTGTGTGTGTGTATTAAATACCTCATTTGAGGAAAGGCTTCCCATAAACACCTGTTTTGTTCCGGTTAATATCCATCGTCACAGTGAAGAAATGATGGCCTCAGTGAAAGAGGAGAGGGGGAGGGGGATCACCTCCGTTCCCTCCGTCTGTGAAAGAGAAGAGCTCATCTGGGATGAACACATTCGTTCATTCATTCCCCCTGTCTATTTTCAGCCCAGTGGGTTTATGGTTATTGGAAAGGCGTTGCCCTCTCGCTTCTTCCCAGAAGGAGTCAATATTTCTACCTCTCCTTCATTTCTCCCTCTCGCACTGTTTTTCTCTAATTCAATATTTTCTCCAAAACGCACACACTCTCCCTCCACGCACAGAGGCCTGGAATGCTGGAAGGCATTCAAGAAAACCGAAACACACGAGCAAATGTACGGTGTCACACACACACACACACACACTCACACACACACACACACACACACACACGCACACACACACAAAGCCAGAGTGTGAGGTTACAGAACGCAATGCCAACAGTGATCCCGGAAACTCTCCTGCCACAGACATCGCCTCCTTTTCTATATCTTATCACAGTTGCCCATCTCTCTGTCTTGCTTACCGATGCATCCGATGCATCTTTGTCGGTCTCGTTTCACAGCTCTCCCGGGGCTATTGAGACCAACTGTGGCCTTTTTTTTTTTATGACGCTGATGTTTGCTGATGAGCTTTAATGACGACTTGTTATGGCTCGTAAAAACTGGCCCCGTTACTATATTACCTTTAAATACAGCACTAGGAGTTTCTGATAACACACACAAATCAAACGATGTAGTATGAGTATGCACGCGAACTGGAAATGCGTGTGTAGGCGGGAGGTAGTGCAAGAGAGGTGGGGGTGGGGTGGGGGGGGAGTCATGTTTTGTATAAACTGCTCTGTCCCTAATCTCAATCCACAGCAGATACAACTCCCACAAGCCTTCACCTCCAAATATTGACTCAGTACCATGTGGGCTTTAAAGATGGCAAAAATAGAGGACATGGCTGAACACATCTAGTTGGGTTTAGGTCTGATCCCATAGTGACATCATTCCGTGTGTGTGTGTGTGTGTGTGTGTGTGTGTTGGAGGGAGTGGGGTACATGCCCTCATCCCTCCCTCGGTGATGGGTGAACCCTGGTTAGATTTAGCTTCAGGGCTGGGCGCAGGGATATAGGACAGTCCAAAAACAGCTTTTTGACCCCTGAGGAATCTGTGGGTGTCATGGCTATTTTGGAGTATTTGTGACAACAGCAAAGCGTAAACATACACCATACACCCTGGCGCAGGAATAGACACAGAGATGCACGCAAACAGGCCTCACTCACAGGGGGCAATTACTCTAATCCATGGTGAGTGTCATACAGACTTGGGTAGTAACAGAATACTTGTAATGGCGTTTTAATTCTAAATACAAAAAACTGTATTCTGTTATGTTACCAAAAAAAAATTTCTGATTGAAGACACTTATGAACAATTAGAGGATTGCTTCTTGGAAGTGTAAACAAAAAGTGAAAACAAGAAACTCAAAAGGTCACGTTTTTTTTGTTTTTTTTAAATGTGGCAATGTGGCAATGTGTTTGGAAACCTGAAACCTGAAAGTTTCTGAACTTTGTAATTTCTCATTTTTCTTATCTATACCTTTAATACCTCAAATATGGAAAAATAATCTGAAAGTAACAGAGTAATCAGAATGCATAACTGGGTTTTGGTAATCCTTTGAATCACGTTACTGATTACAATTTTTATGACTAGGAACTGTAATGGAATATCTTTAAAATAATCTACCCAACCCTGGTGTTATAGTAGTCCTGGTACAGGCCAGCGCAGGTTACACAAATGACCTTTATTATGATAATGGCGCCACCTTGAGGTTCACACTGCCCTGTGCATTATTTTGGCTGGCCCCCACCTTATGTTGTTACTAGGAGCGATTTTAGGATGTGAGGTTTGGCCCCCTTAGACATGGGTGATTTTGTTGAAATGAAATTAATTACATTTTATTTAATGCATGCTGTGCATGCACATTGCAAAGAGTAAAACTAGCAGGACAACAGCTAGTGACCAGAACATCTATAGACCTGCATAGAGTCTTTTAGGAGGTATGGATACCATGGATTCAAGAAGGGGAAGAAATCCTTTCCATGACACTCAGGTTTCACTGAAACCACTGAGGAGCAGGTACCAAAGTATCCTGGAACATATTTTACAAGGATACTAGGTATACAAATATCATAGAAAAACTAAGACCCTATAGTAATATTATAAGAATACCATAGCAGATTAGAAAATAGCAGAAAATACCATCAAGTAGGATTAGGTCACTATAAACTTGAGTACCACAGATGTTCCCATAGGAATATTATAGGAATGTAATAATGGGTTTTCCTCATGAATTACTACAAAAATGCTACAAATTTGCTTTAAGTTCAACAATATTGTCCTTATATTATAGTGCATCTAGCCTTTTAGGAGGAAAGGATACGACGTATTCAAGAAAGGGACAAGAAATCTGTGATAAATTTAGCCCAGAGAAACAGACTGGTATCCAGTTGTAACAGTAGTTATGTTCTATTGGGGTTGCATTGTAGTACATTTGGGCAATAAGCTTAGAGCTGTTGTAGTCTCATCATGGTGAAATAGTACTACTTCAAAGATTCCTCTCTCGTCTGTCTTGCCTGGTCACTTTCTTACCTGGCTGCTGTACATTTTCTGTGGTTCTGCTGCTTTTCATCAAATACTTTCTTCTATCCATCTATGGTGAAACAGGTTTCTTTGTAGGCTGTCTATGTTATATGGACTTGTTTGGCTATCATGACAGAAGCTGGCATTTCAGTAATTTTTGCTAACATTACACCTGGCAAGTTACAAAGCTAGTGTGTGTTGTAGCTAGATACCTAATGTTAGCTAACTATAACAGAGGGGAGTAACATGCCTTTTAACTTCTATTACAAGTAATTAGTAATAGACTATTGAGTGTGTATTTCTCAAGTTTACTACCTCTGTCCCACTCACCTACTGATGCTGCTCTGAACTGAGTTCAGTTGTGTAGTGCTGCTGTCTGCCTGTTATATGAGGGGCTAAAGCCCTCCCCCCACAAAAAAGGGGTCTAAAATCGCCCCTGGGAATATTATTGCTTTTTGAGCATTAGTTTGAGACAGGTGGATCGAAAAGAAAATACATTATTGCCTTTGTAATACGTATTATAGAGTTTTTGCAATTATATAATTTGTGTTTTGATAATGAATAATAAGTAAAGTTTACTTTTTTTTACTGCTAGCTGAGAGGGCCAGTTTGTGAAACAGACCTCAAATGTAAAAGATGATGAAGATCTGCTCTCAGAACACTAGTAAGTACTGTAGCTAGTGTAAGCTTCTTTGTTACTTTACCTGTAGGAATAAGAAAAAAATGTTGGATACACTGAATATTATTTGATCTATTCCACCATTGCCTGAATTCCAAATAATGTAGACTTGTGTGTTGTAGGTGCCTAAAATAGCCCTTTATTTTCTAGCTAGACACATTTTTATGTTCATATAATAGTGATTTATGTGCCACCCCAAAATGACCACTGGAACCATCCTGGCCACCCCACTGAAAATTGCCTGGCGCCGCAACTGGTTACACCCGCTTTTCAATCACGGGAGTCGACGTCAATGATTGTAGATCAGAACGATCCAAAGTTCACGAGCATAAGACTGACTCAATTAAGTGGATGAGAAAGTAAAGAAAGGCGCGCATGATGTCTTTGAAAACAATGACGATTCCTGCCAGGGCTATGCTGAAATTCCTGAACTGCGGCGTCGCTTCACGAGGCTCGGCGCGGTCCTATTATAAATCCGGGAAACCCATCAACCCCACACCGGCCGGGGCGTCCCACGTCCAGGTGGTGGATCTCCGCAGCGACACGGTGACCAAGCCCGGACCGGCGATGCGCCAGGCCATGGCAGAAGCCGAGCTTGGAGACGATGTGATGGGAGAAGATCCGACAGCAAACGGTGAGAACAGTATCAGTATCAGCTTCCCAGATTTTAGAAGGACACTAGACAAATATCATAGAAAATGATCAGTTAATGTCGGAATATAGTGAAATACCATAAAATATGATACGGTCTATAAACTCACTATTGAAAACCACGGTCACTATAGGAATATTGTAAGAGCACTGTAGTGACACTAATACACAATAGTATCCAGCTGCAGCCCCGGAGACAAGTTACACGCCTGTGGCATGACGGAAGCACCCCTGGCGTGACGGAAGTAAATGTCACGTGAAACGAATGTATCATGTGACTTTTCTGCGGGGTCTAATTGGGTCAACGTGCCAACCGCCTCTGCCATGCTTCTAACCCTAACCCTACAATAGCGTTATAATTTTCCACATATGTATGTGTTATTTGAGTACAAATGAAAATAATCACATTTTCATTTTCATTTTCACATACTCGTATGGGCTTTCTATGACCATATTAAAATAAAAAAGCTGTTTGACATTTAATTTTCAATGTCGTACCATATACGACATTGAAGGCATATAGCTCCACCGCCCTCCCCCCACTTGGTAGATCAGACCACAACCTGGTTCACCTAGTGGCCATCTACAAGCCAGATGTCCTACACCAGCCAGTCACCACCGGGACAATCAGAGTATGGTCAGAGGAATCCATGGAGGTCCTACAGGACTGCTTTGACGTTACAGGACTGGGATGTGCACTGCAGTGCACACGGTGAGGACATCAATGGCCTGTCAGACTGCATTACAGATTACATAAACTTTTGCACAGACAACATTGTCCCGTCCAAAACAATCCGTTGCTTCCCCAACAATAGACCCTGGATTAATGGAGACATCAAACTGCTGCTGAAGAGGAAGAAGAGGGCTTTCAGGGATGGGAACAGGGAGGAGGTGAGATGTATCCAAAGAGAGCTGAAGCTCTTTGGACCTACAGAGGGTACATGTGGAAGACATCATACATCATTCCCATGCCCACGAAGGGATGCCCCAGCGCCCTCAATGACTTCAGACCAGTGGCACTGACCTCTCATATCATGAAGACCTTTGAGAGGTTTGTTTGTTCGTCTGCAGAGCAGCATGTCGGATACGCTGGTGAGCAACACGGGTGTACCCCAGGGAACGGTACTGTTGCCATACTTGTTCACCCTCTACACTTCAGACTTTTGATTCAATTCTGGGTCTACTCATCTCCAGAAGTTCTCTGATGATTCATCCATTGTGGGTTGCATCGAAAAGGACAATGAGGATGAGTACAGGAGTCTGGTGGAGAGGTTTGGACAACAACAACCTACAGCTCAATGTCAGCAAGACAAGAGAGCTTGTGGTGGACTTTCGTCAGAACAAGAGGCGACCACCACCACCTGTGATCCTCCAGGGCAAGGAGGTGGAGGTGGTGGAATCTTAGTTCCTGGGGGTGCACCTCAACAATAAACTGGACTGGTCAGACAACACTGATGCCCTCTATAGGAAAGGTCAGAGCAGACTGTACTTCCTGAGGAGGCTCAGGTCATTCAATGTGTGCAACAGGCCGCTCCACATGTTCTACCAGACTGTGGTGGCCAGTGCACTCTTCTTTGCTGTGGTATGTTGGTGAGGTGGCATCAAGGCAAAGGATGCAACAAGAACAATACATCGCCCACACACACACGCACCTACCTTGACCAAATTGCAAATTGCACAACTGTAAATTGCGCTAACTTATTATTCCTTGCACTACTTTTATATTTTTTGTATAATTCATTTTTCTTTGTATATTTTTATGATATCTTTTATAGAGCTCGTTGGCCATCTATCGATCTATCGATCTATCTATAAAAGTTGCCCACCCAACTTTGGGTTTTGGTAATCCTTTGAATCACGTTACTGATTACAATTTTGATGAGGTAATTGGAACTGCCTTATGCACAGAGCCTGCCTACACCCGCCTTTCAGTCACGAGAGTCGACAAAACACTGAGTAAACATAACACTGGCAGGTAAGGTAAAGGTAAAGAAAGGCGCGCATCATGTCTGTCAGGGCTATGCTGAAATTCCTGAACCGCGGCGTCGCTTCACGAGGCTCGGCGCGGTCCTACTCTAACTTCGGGAAAGCCATCAACCCCACACCTGCCAGGGGCGTCCCACGTCCAGGTGGTGGATCTCCGCAGCGACACGGTGTCCAAGCCCGGACCGGCGATGCTCCAGGCCATGGCAGAAACCGAGTTTGGAGACGATATAATGGGGGAAGATCCGATAGTAAAGGGTGAGAACAGTATCAGTATCAGCTTCCCAGATTTTAGAAGGACACTAGACAAATATCATAGAAAATTATCAGTTCATTATAGTGATTCATATTTAATAGTGAAATACCATAAAATATGATACGGTCTATAAACCACACAGTCCCTATAGGAATATTGTAAGAGCACTGTAGTGATAGGGCATCATGTAGCCTACAGTTAACTTGTAACAATTATACAATAAACTTGTATGAAACAAATACAAGTGAAACAAATTTGAATTAATATTGAAGGTGACTACCATGCTGAACCTGTTCAACAGGATTGACAATAAAGTGGTGCAGGGATTAAGTACTTTTGTAGGCCAACCCAGAAGTTTATGATACTTACACGTTTTGTTCAGCAAGATAATCTTCACAAACAAACACCACTTTTATGATTTTTGGAGTGTAAATGCAATCGCCAGAAGTAAAAAGCTAACGTTAGGCTATAAACGAACTACACCACAGTCGCATGACAATCCATACATACAGTACGTGTGAGAGCTTCATTTATCAAGCATAGACATACTGGTCTCGCTGGTTGGTGCACTGAGATAGAACTACTGGATTACACAAGACTGCCTCTAACCAATCAACATCCAGCATACCTGAACATCCACTACTAAGAAGAAGAAGAAGAAGAAGAAGAACACTTTATTTCAAGATTTCAAGATTTCAAGAACTTGATTTGTCACATACACACACGGGGTGTGTAGTGAAATGAAAAGTGGCAATGCTCACGGGAATGTGCAAAAGGGCAACATACATAGTATTTACTGTAAAAAAACCAACACAATATTTACAGTATGAAAAAAATACGGTAATTACAATAATTACAGTAGAGCTCTTATATAAAAAACAACACAATAAGTACACTTTGGAAATGAAAATATAAAATATAAAATAAGAGGTAGGTAGGGGAAATCGTATGAATGTAATGTGCTATAAATTATGTGTAGTCATTACCTAAGTATGTGTGTGTGAGTGTGTGTGTGTGTAAGAGGGGCAGTGTGGTCTTGGTGGGGGCCCTGGTGAGGTCAGAGTTCACAGTCCTGATGGCCTGAGGAAAGAAACTCTGTCTCAGTCTCTCTGTTTTGGCAGCGTGACTACGGAGGCGCTTGCCTGACCGCAGCAGCTGAAACAGTCCGTTGTTGGGGTGGTGAGGATCCTTCATGATCCTGCAGGCTCTGGTTCTGCACCTCCTGGTGTACAAGTCCTGCAGGGTGGGGAGTGTCGTTCCAATACTCTCTGCAGAGCCTTCCTGTCCTGAGCTGAGCTGTTGCTGAACCAGGCAGTGATGCTTCCTGTCAGGATGCTCTCTACAGCTCCAGAGTAGAAGGACTGAAGGATCCTCCGGGAGACTTTGATTCCTCAGTTGCCTGAGGTGGTAAAGGCGCTGCCTCGCCTTCCTCACCAGAGTGTCTGTGTGTGTTGTCCTATGTCAGATCTTCGGTGATGTGGACTCCCGGGTATTTATACCTGCTCACCCTCTCCACAGTAGTCCCATTAATCCCCAATGGTGTATACGTCCTCTGTTGTTGTGTCCTCCTAAAGTCCACAATCAGCTCCTTAGTTTTGGTGACATTCAAGAGGAGGCTGTTGTCCTGGCACCAGAGTGACAGATCAGCAACTTCCTCCAGGTAGGCCTTCTCGTCGTTGTCAGAGATCAGGCCCACCACCACTGTGTCATCCGCAAACATGACGATGGAGTTGGAGCTGAACCTGGCCACACATTTATTGATCCACATGATGACGCACACACACAGCATGCAGGAAGTGGTAACTGCCAAACACACACACGCATGCAGGGAGGGTGGCTGCGGAAATGAGTCCTCTGCATTTAACCTATCCTTTACTACCAGGAGCAGTGGGCAGGCCTCTACGTCAGCGCCCGGGGACCAACAGCTCCAGATCTTAAGTCCACGTCGTGGTCAGGGACAGGACAAGAGATGGCGATCTTCTTGCATGTCCTTATTGTGGAAGAGGACCCCATGTGAGCACAGGGAGAACATGCAAACTCCACACAGAAAGGCCCGGGAGATAACCCACCTGGGCACCCCAGAGTCAATAGCACCCAGGCGGGAATCAAACCCTTCTTGCTGTGAGGCAGCAGTGTAAGCTCCTATTCAAGTAGTAACTGAGCATTGTTTCTTATGAACATATTCAGTGTCAGACATATGAATATTACACCCACCTGTATGCAGGTGGAGGTACCCATGGTTTCCTGGGTGACTGACTACCTGACTGGCAGACCACAATTTGTGTGGCTACAGAGCTGTGTGTCAGATTGGGCAGTGAGCAACACAGGGGCCCCACAGGGGACTGTCCTGTCCCCCTCCCTTCCTTCCCGACAAAGGAGAAGAAGAGCCGGAAGCCGGAAGGGCCAGAGCCGACTCTACTTCCTGAGGAGGCTCAGGTTCAAACTCAAACAAAAAATTCTCCATCAAATCCTGACGTTCTTCATCATGTGTGCGAAAGTTTGTACTTCATACAACAAATTCTGACTTTAATCTCAGAATTCTGACTTTAAACTCTGAATTCAAATACATTTTTCACGTGTCCCTAATCCTCTTCTGTAACATCACTTACAATAACATCACTATAAAGTTACTACTGAGTCCTACAGACAAACTATAAGTCAATAATAGGAATATTATAATGTCAGGTTTCTCCTGGAAAGGATCCCCTATCCAATCCACACTGACTCTCTATGCCAGTGGCAGGTCCCCATTAAGAATGACCTAAAGGATTTCTAACAACAAAAAACTGGCGCTCCCTGGCCTAATGCTTGTCATCATTTTGGTCCTTGAGATATTTTGGGAACCACTGAGCTATGGCAGGAGAGAAAAGTCACCTAAACAGCAGGATTGCCAGAGGGGACTGTGATTGATTGTGTGTAACTTTTCATAAACTTTGCATTTTTTGTACTGATATGTGCAGAGTTACAGAAAATGGCAGCTGATATGTTTGGGATGGAGGCCGCTCTTTTTGTCCCATCTGGAACCATGAGTAATCTCATCGCAGGTGAGCTGCACCAGGTTAGAGAAGACATACTGTCTACTGTCCAATTTTCTAGGAGCTCATAATGAATATAATAATGTGTGCGTATTGTTGTAATTTGTGGTGCAGTGATGGTGCATTGCAGGGAGAGGGGTGATGAGATGATTGTGGGTGATCTGTCCCACTTGCATATCTACGAGCAAGGAGGGAGTGCGCAGGTGAGTGTAAATGAAATGAGCAGCAAACACAACAGGCGTACCTCTTTCATCCCAATCTACAAATGCAGCACATTGCTTTATTTAGAACAACGCAGTGGGTGTGTGTGTGTGTTGACACAGCTGGCTGGTGTCCACGCAATGACGGTGACCAACCTCCCCGATGGAACGTTTGACCTGGACCAGCTGGAGTCAAAGATTCGCCACGGTTACCCCGACCCCCACTACCCCCGCTCACGCCTCATATGTCTAGAGAACACGCACAACATACTGGGAGGCCGGGTTCTGCCTCTTTCCTTCCTGCAGGAGGTGTGTGTGTGTGTGTGTGTGTGTGTGTGTGTGTGTGTGTGTGTCTCTGTGTGTGTTTGGTGCAAGGAAGATGGTTTTTGATGCTATATGTGTGTAGTTTGGGACAGCATATCATTCTAATGACACAACACTGTAGGTGACAAATACTTAATTCAGAGCAGCTTGCTGTCATACCTGCATTCCTACAAGAGAGTGGTCAATTCAGCAGCTCTTGCTGAATTCATAATCTCATGGGGTTTCCATCACTAAGGTGCGTGCTGTAGCAGACAAATACGGTCTGGCGGTTCACATGGATGGAGCGAGGGTGATGAATGCTGCCGTGGTCCAGGGAGTGCCCGTATCCACCATACTGAAGTACACAAACACCGTCAGTGTGTGCCTATCCAAGGTGAGACTGCAAGATACACACACACACACACACACACACACACACACACACACACACAGCTTAGAACATACTAATTGGTGTAGGTCAAAATCACATTAAAAAAAAGAGAGAAAAGTAAGAGTTTCCACTTGTGTGACTGTTTGAGTGTGTAACAGGGTTTGGGAGCCCCTGTGGGAACCATGCTGGGTGGACCGCAAGACTTTATATCCCGGGCGGTACGGTGCCGTAAAGCCCTGGGTGGGGGGATGCGCCAGATTGGCATACTAGCAGCAGCTGGCAAACTGGCTCTGGAGGAGATGGTAGGGAGACTGGAGGAAGACCACCGCAATGCCAAGACCTTTGCTCAAGGTGAGAACGCCATATTTCTATCCTAATTCTGAAAGCCATGCAGTATATATAGCATTGTTGAGGGGAGTCTGAGTGCTAGATTGTGATGAAAGAAAATGCACTCACCCTCATTCACAACCTCTTGACTTTGCAACTGCGTTTTTTGACATTTTCTTGTGTGGCTTGTCCTCCTAGCACTACTGGACTGTGACCCTCCTCTGTGCACTGTCGACAAGGCTACTGTGGAGACAAACATCCTGCGTTTCCGTATACGGGACCCCAGTCTGAGTCCCTCAGACTTCTGTAACCGCATGGCCCAGGTTGGTGAGGGAGAGGAGGCTGCACTGGGACAGGGAGTGAGGGTGCTCATGTTCCCTCATGTCGGAGGCTCTGTACGGGCTGTGTGGCATGTTGGGATATCCCCAGAAGACACCCAGCTGGCCATCCAGAAACTACAATTTGTGTCCAGTCAGTATTCCAAGGAAAAACTAAGGACCCATTGAGGCCTGATGCTCCATAAGATGTGTAATCAAATCCAAAACTAGTGATTAATCTAGAAACAGACTGGGGGCACTTTGGATCTACATGCTTGGGTCTAATTCAGTTTTGTAATTTTGATTCAATAAATTTTATCAATCATAGTGTTTCTTATTTTGTTTAATTGGAAAACTGTGTCAACTTGAGCTGTTTTTGAGCATTTACTGTATAGTGATCTCATTTCAGTAAACGTAATACCCATAAAGACCACAAGAGTGTTGTGTGAGGCCAGACCATAGTGACTGCTGGGCTGAGGCCTTGTTAAGTAGAAAAAAAGAGAAATCATATTTTTAGCTGTAATATCTCGTAATTTCGATCATTTCTAATGTGTATTGTATGAAACCGTAGTATCATAACACCAAAACATTTTGGCAGCGGTGGGATTCGAACCCACGCCATCGAAATGACTGGAGCCTAAATCCAGCGCCTTAGACCACTCGGCCACGCTACCATACTGCGTAAGAAGGAAAAACTACCAACTTCATACCATCACAAACTACCACAAATTGTTCTATATGCACCTTAGTCCGTAACTGAAGTGTCAGCTGTTAGTGTGTATGCATTTAGCACAATAACTGCTAACTTTACTAGGCCTGCAAATGTTTATGCTAGCTGTTTGCCTGGACGTATATGGCAGTTACATAACAGCAGTGACACCTTGAAGGCGTTCGGGCTAACGTTAGCTTAACTCCTTGCAATTCTCATACGGCTTTCATGTGTACCAAAGTTCGTCCGTCGACAGAATATATTATATGATTTTGTCTAATCGTGAAGATCCCAGACTAGCATTTTCAGGAGGCTCAATATGCACTAAACTGTCCGTTTGTCCATCGATACATGCTACTTGTGTACAGACTACAGATATTTATAAAAGGTGCTGCTTTCACTTGCCCCTCGTAAGATCCTACTTCAAACCGCTGAAGTCGTAACTTGGACTTGATGCACATTCAAGTGTTTGCGGTCGGAAATAAGAACAAAACTGATCAAAACATATTTTTTTATACATTTTTTATAGCTTAATTGATTTATTAAATAAAATGGGACAACTAAAAACCCCTCTATCAAAGCAAATTCACACTTTCCTAGGCGTATTTACCGCTTTGTTGGGTAGTTCGTATTTGTTCAACCTCTAAGTCAAAGTTTCTGACAGCAAGGGAAGGCAGCAATACTACTAATGTTTCCTATTGGCTTAGATCCAGTAAGGGGCGTGGCTTTCCAAACCGAGGGATACGTGCGGATTGCACAAGTCGCTGTGGTGGACTGTAGCAAAACTACCGCCCACTGCCTGCAAGGCTCGTCCTCGGACCCACAGGATACTTTGGAGAACCAGGACCCACTGCGTCCGGGCTGGTTGGATCAGGAGCTGCAGTCCTAACCTGCTCGCGGTGTTGCAGCCAAGTCTGTGCACGAACTGAAACTAAGAGAAGGAAGAAGAGTGAGGCTACAACGGTACTGGGTTACATTGTCATCGAGGAATCTGTCAAGATAAAGAGATCAGAGGTGTGTGTGTCTGTGCCGCATGTTATTTTGTTTATTTGATATGCAATATGCAAACTGAGGAGAAACGTTGCGATGGTATTTGTAGTATGTTGTTGCTGCAGCATGATTGCTATGCCAACACACTGTACCACGAGCAGTGTAGGAACTTGATGAGCTGGGCTTGGCCTGCATTCATTCTTTGTCCGCCAGCTGTTGCTTCCCTGTGCAGTGCAATTGATCGATTACGGACACTGGAACACACTTGACTCGGTTGCCATTGATTACAATGGAGCAGATGACATTTGCTGCTGAGTACTTAGATCTGAATCATTCATTTGTTGTTCTATGGTGAGGGTCTCCATGCATTGCTGAACTAACTTCACCAGTGCTAGATAGAGAATAGAATTATATTTTTGAGTCACTAGCTCTTGAGGCATATCTGTCAACAGGACCAATGATGCAGAGCAAATGCAGGTTCCTTGTTCCTTGCTCCGTGTTGCTGATAACTCCACACAGATTCTTGGCATTCTGAAAGCCAGATGGCATAGAAACCCACAGCAACAGCCATGGAGCAGGGCTATTGTATACATGTGTATGGGCATACTAACATGGCTGCCACTGACTCCAGTCCAAACTGTCTCTGTCTATGGTTCTGTCTGTCACTCTCAGGTTACTGTTTTCCCCTCTTTGTGTTCCTGCATATACCTCAGTCCATCTATACCAGTGGTAACCAACCTTTTCAAGCCCAAGATCACTTTTTATTCCAAAATGTAAACCGAGATCTACCAATCCGATATCTTCCAAAAAACCCACTTAGGAGTAAGACTGTTCGTCATATTTATTTTTGCAATCAATTTCTATTACAACGGGCTCAATGTACGTGCATACATACACACAAAGAAAGACACAGTTATGCACAGTTATCTGTTCAATGCACAATATTCATATTTACGGTAGGCATATCTGTTCAATACAAACTATTCATATTTACAGTATTTGTTCAATGCACAATATTTAGTTTCTCAGTTCAATGAATAATATTCACATTTACAGATATTACAGTTCAATGCACAAAATCCATATTAAGTTTCTCTGTTCAATGCACAACATCTTTTCAATGCTCAAGTTGCTCTATCCCAACAATCCACACCCAGTTTCATCTCAGACAGCATGGAGGACGACCTGATGTTCAGCATGGAGGAGGAGGGCTCCGCCAAGAGGCCCGTCATTCAACGGAGCACCCCTAGCCAGAGGACCTCGTCCCTCAGTGACGCCAATGCCAGCGATGACGACGACGACTACTTCATCTGCCCGATCCTAGATGATCCTGCCAAAGAGATCTGTGGCTACTTGAAGAATCTGGTATACACCAGGCAGCTGTCAAACTCCCTGCCCAAGAACAACTTTTTGTACAAGGTGAGCAATATCACAGCAACCTGTGGGTACTTGCTGCCTGATTTTATTAGATGTGATGACCAAGCACACAGTGAAGTGAACAATAGCAGCCAATGAAAATAAAGTGCTGGAGAGTTAAATTATTTTTGCTGATTATTAAGTGATGTTGGATGCAAAATAGAAATACAGTGGTTTCAATAAGCACTCAGCTCTTAATATTGCAGTTCTTTGCCTTATAAGGAAAGAGAGTGTATGTGTGTGTGTGTGTGTGTGTGTGTGTGTGTGTGTGTGTGTGTGTGTGTGTGTGTGTGTGTGTGTGTGTGTGTGTGTGTGTGTGTGTGTGTGTGTGTGTGTGTGTGTGTGTGTGTGTGTGTGTGTGTGTGTGTGTACATGTAGTTGTGTATATTTGTACATGTGTGCACACGTTCACTGTAGCTGAAGTTGACAGCTGGTCAGCTGCATCTTAACCACACTCGCTGTCAAGAACAGGAAGTACCAAAGAGCAGTTCTCACCTCACATGATTACGTTGCATGTTGCACGTTTCTTACTGTTCACAGCGAGGCCGTCAACACACCAGCAGCAAGCTGCATGGTGGTTTGATTGAGGACAAACCGGTCCTTATCGGAGCCACCGTGCCATCAGCCAGCTGTTGAGATGAATAGCCTTTTAGTTTGTGTTCATGTTGGAGGGCGCTATGTAAATGTCTGAGCTCATCCGCCCCTGCTGCATCATTTATTTGCTGATGAACAGTCGTCCATTTCTTTACCTTTCTGCATAGAATGAAACAGAAACTGAAAAAGAAACAGTGCCAGAACCTCGGTCGTACAGGGTATTGTCTGAGAACGCACGGGTACGTTACAGAACCAATTATATCTTCCCTCCCTGCTTCTGCACCAGTGACTGCCTCCCCTCCTTTCGTTCTGTGATTCACCCGCTCTTTCTTTTTCCTTCACTGTGTTGGCATGTCCCTTTACTTCTATAGCAATACTGTTTGTCAATTCCCATGATTCTCTTTATAGACTACTCTTTTTATGTCTCCTAATCAATGCATCTTCCCATCCTGCAAACTGTAATCTTTTACTGAGGAATTTATTAATATGCACTAACTAAACATTGGAAATGTACAGAAATACACTGAAACACATTATTGTCTGCAGTATACTGTACTTGTTGTTTATCTCAGTGATTTTTATAACAGAAAATAAAATTAATTGTATGAGATATTACTAGTTTGACAAGTGCCCTCTGAAATGTATCCCAGCCATAACAGACAGATTTAGAAATTCAGACAAGTCTGAGGAGATGCCAAAAACCCCAGGAAAAAACTGTAGTCTAAAAGTGTAGTCTGGCGTGGTTATGTATTACAGTTCCATGCCATGCTTTACCATTTGATCTTGAGACCCTCTTGTGATGAGGAGATAAAGTTTCTGCAGGCATCATGGAGAAAACACGCTCTTGTAGGTGAACGTGGTCTGCCGTGAAATGTGACGTCTACTCATCCTCCGACCTATTCGTTAAAAACACAAGCCTTCATATGTCTCAAAGGTAAATGGTTCCTGCTAAATATAAACGCGTCTAGAATGCCCACTATGCCATGTGACCAGGCGTGTCAGAGACAGCGGTGTGGCGTGGGCAGGGCTTGGGTTACTGTAGCAGGTTTGCATAGTTCCACTTGATACAGAGTTTGGTTGTAGGAAAGCTCTTAGGTGAACATAACACAACTACAAACAGTCGTGAAAAATCCCATGATCAAATTCATCTTGTGACACCAGTATGTGACCCCCAGTTAGGACATTTGATGTGAGACCTACTGTCCAGTCCACATGTTATTTCCTAATCGCTTCATAATTCACTTGTATTCTTTGTCCAAGGACGCCTTTTTATTTATTCTTTAATTACTTGTGTGCTTCTTTCCATATTTGACTTTCTTCCTCAAACTTTCTGAAATGGTTCTGTGCATGCTTCTCCAGTTCCCTAATCATAATAATGAGCTGATTAAAAACAAATGCGGTCAACTGATAACATTTGTGTTTTTGTGACAGGCAACATGGAAACATGCCATAGAAAAGGCCAAGGCCATGCCAGACCCTTGGGCAGAGTTTCATCTGGAGGACATAGAGACAGAACCCTGCATACGCTACCGGTATTAATAACTTAATGTGGCACATTAAGTTATATGGGTGTCGTCATTCCTAATTTTAATACTGCAACATGAACAATTCATCACTGTTTTTCTTTCATTCAACCACTCAAAACTAAAAATAATATCCCACAAGGCAATAAAGCCATTTATACATGGTATATAAATGGTTATGAATTAATTGATGCAATTTAAAGCCTTTTACACTTTCAAGCAATCTGTCAGTGATGTTGATTTTTCCCATTTTTAAACATTATTTGATGCCCTAATTAAGTTTTTCAATAGAAGGCTTGAAATTTGAATAGAAGTATCCCAATACTGGGATAGTACGAGGGAAAGTATTTCAATATTATCCTATATTGACAGTTTTCCCTACTGGTATTAGACTGTATCGCTATTTACTTTCTATCGAGGCACCAGCAGCTTTTATTCGTGGCTCATGTCTAGGTCAGTGGTGCTAAACTTTACTGTTGACAAATATTACCGTCCCCTCCTGGGGTACATCATATGCTGACGCTCCCACATCGTTTCCACCGGCCCATCCAAGTTTTTTTTTTTTTATCTCCCATTCTGGACGGGATACTGAGTGTGCTGATTGTGGCATACATGAAGGCTGCATACTGTACATACCAATACTAAAGTTCTCACACTAAGAGAAACCCATAATAAGGCAATAACACAGAACCAAACGGGTGAGGGCAAAAAGGTTCAAATATAAGCAGGAAGGAAATGGGCCAAGTGTTCCAGCCCCTTTTGTTTGTGTAGCGCCGCACCTCTGTTGGGACTGTTAGGTAACACAGGGCTTGGACCCGCCTGCAGGGGAGGGTGGGGGGGGATTGTCTGGAGTTGGGATTTGCTTTCGCGTTCTCTTTTCATGTGCTAATTTTACCCCAGTAACTTCACCCTTCCTTCCCTCTCCCCTCTCCCCCTTTAGTATGAACTCAGTGGAATGACAGCCACGGTACACGGCGTTCTAGGGCTGAAATGGCTTAGCGGAAAAGAGTAAACTAGACTTTGGATTGGTCCGCTGTTGGGGATGTGGCTCTCTCGTGTGTCGGAGTACATACACGTTCTTGGCTCAAAGGCACTGGGTTTTCACCTGGGACAAAATTGCCACTGCCACATACATGCAGTATTCATTAACTCAGGAGCTCTGACACCTGCCAAACCAAATGGACACACTGACCCAGATACACTGTATACACACATGTACTTGTGAGGACCTTCATTGACTATATTCACTCCACCACTTACTCTAACCTAAACCCAATCCTACACGTAACCTTAACCCCAAACCCAACTCCCAACCCTGAAACACCCCCTTAAAGAAGTGAGGACCGGCAAAACATGTATAACAACAAGTATAGAAATACAGAAATTACATTCAAAATACATTCTTCTTTTCTTTGGTCTTGCCATGGAGTGGAAACTTGACACTTGATGTGCATCCATGATAAGAATTTATAATGGGCTGTTGAAAGAGGGCAAAGAGTAACCTGGTTAACGTTACTGAGTTTAGAAAAGTTTTTGGAATAACTGATCAAAAGATTTTTTATCTGGTGGGGAAAATCTGTTGACTGGCGACAGAAGTGGCCAGTGTTGTAGACTCTCCTATACACAGGTGGAGTTGTCCTGCGCCATAGATTTGTTGAGGATTTTGAGAGGCCTACTTAAATAGACATGATGATAAACAATACAAACGTTCATTTTCGTTTTACCTGTCATGTCACTCTTCTCAGGTACAATGCTGTCACAGGGGAGTGGGCTCAAGACCAAGTCCACATCAAGATGGCTGCCCAGGTATACTCTTACTCTAGAAAATGACTATTTCATCACGATGAAACCAAACACAGATTGATTGAGAGTCTTTTTGTATTTTGTTTTGCTTCACTAATCAACTTGCTCTCTCTGGTGTCTCACAGCCCTTTGGAAAGGGGGCCATGAGGGAGTGCTACAGAACGTAAGTTGTCCATGTTCATCGGGTCTCTTCCAGAGGTTATTGCCCTGATGTTCCAGTTAGTGAGGCTATCATGGTCCCAGCGTAAACAAAGCAAGAGGAGTATGGGTCTGCAGATCTCAGCATACAAGTGGTTCAGGTCCACATTCCACACATTCTGTCCTCAGACCCACAGACTTGCTGCTGACTGATCCATTAGGTCCACAGCCAAAGATGGTTATGAGCATAGCAAACTAAACCTGCTGTGTAATGTCCTCCATGTTGGCACCGAGGCTAAGCGTTAATTCCCTGGATGTTCAGTGTTTTTTTGGTAACACAGAATTTGAGTTTATTGTCGTATCACTGTACCAACTAAGCTGGTTGTTGTATTTCTGCTTTGGTGTTATGTTGCATAACGAAAGGAAACGGGATAGTAGTATTATGGGTCTTCCTTACGTGGGGAAAAGTAACTACCCCCACCCCTACTGTTTGCCGTGAACAGGATCCCACAGAAAAATTCCATTCCGACAAAACCCACAGCATGAAAACAAATCCTTCCCACTGACAAGTCCAAGCAAGTTAATTCTGAAAAAAAAAGTGTAGATCTGAAAAGCTGTATGTATTATGTGTGTTATGTGTGGGGTTGAGGCAACTTTGAGACTCAGGGGCCTGGGGCCATTGCAGATCAGTTCCAGTAGGTGTTATCGGCCAAGAAGGGCTTTTATTTTGATATTTACAGTACATCACAATATGGACAACGGTGCTGTTACTGCAACTACATCTATTATTGTTTTTTTGGAGGGGGGAGGGGCTGAGCAATGAGACCAGAAGATGAATTTTTGTGTTTTCATTTTTCCATCTCTGGGAGGGGGACCACCTGCAGCTACATGAATGTAAATTAAACAGTGTTTCCCACACTAATCGTCTATCTCTCATTTCCTCCCCCCCCCCCCCCCCCCCCAGGAAGAAGCTGTCTAACTTTTCCCACAGCAGTAACTGGAAGTCAGCGTCTAATTATGTGTCCAAGAGCTACATGGAGACGGTGGACAGAGACGTGTACTTTGAGGACGTCAGGCTACAGATGGAGGCCAAGCTCTGGGGGGAGGAGTACAACCGCCACAGGCCTCCTAAACAGGTACAGACCAAACACAAGAATAAGAGAAACATTTTTTTCCCTCTGATATTGAGAGTGAAGTAAAACAAAAAAAAAGGAGTAATAGGTCGATCACTCTTCTCTCCAGACGCTGCTCTCTCAGCACAAAGCTTTGTAATGGGTGTGAAGCACACCACAGGTCGAGTGAGTGACTATTTTCTTTTTCTCCCTGATCCACTTCCATTCAAATCTCAGGTGGACATCATGCAGATGTGTGTGGTGGAGATGATAAACAGGCCAGGTAAACCCCTCTTCCACCTGGAACATTACATTGAGGGCAAGTACATCAAATACAACTCCAACTCTGGCTTTGTGAGGGACGACAACATCAGACTCACTCCGCAGGTGGGCCGGCCTCGCCTTTTATTAATACTGATACTGTTGTAGGACGAGCAATGAGGCGGCGCTGCTGCTAATCACTTTGTCTCCCGCCACGCTGTTTTACCCGTCAGGCCTTCAGTCACTTCACCTTTGAGCGCTCAGGCCACCAGCTGATCGTGGTGGACATCCAGGGAGTAGGAGACCTCTACACCGATCCCCAGATCCACACGGAGAAGGGCACCGACTTTGGCGATGGAAACCTGGGTACGGTTCTCTCTCACACCTTCACCACCAGTCTGAGGCAGATACACAACCCGCTCGCGGTGTTGGTGGCTGGAGACATTTAAGACAACGTAGCGTCTTCACCGTCATCGTACTGTATGTTCTAGGTGTGCGAGGCATGGCGCTGTTCTTCCACTCCCATTTGTGTAATAAGATCTGCAAGAGTATGGGCCTGACACCCTTTGACCTCTCTCCTGCAGAGGACTCCCAACTGGATTGCACCAACAAGCTACTCGTAAGATTACCTGCATGTGTTGATAAGTATGGACTACAGTCAGAAATGAATGGGGGTTTTGGGTAAAAATGCCCTTCAGAGTTCATAAAATGTCAGTGAAATTAAAAATAAATAGTTAACGCTTGATATCATGTCAATATGTTTGTTTATTTGTTCTATTACGGCATCTGTATCCTATTCTTTGCTGCTGCAATGACCCAGTTTCCTCACCTTTTATCATATCTTACCTCATCTTCTCTTTAGAAGTCGGCCCAGACGGTGCTGAGAGGATGCGAGGAGCCCTGTGGTTCTCCTCGGGTTCGTACCATCTCGGCGGGCCGGATGCCCCCGCTTTTATCCCGCATGTCAGAGACTTCATCCGCAGATGACAGCATGAGTGACGTGGACTCGATCCCCTGCTCCCCTCACATCGCCCCCTGCTCCCCCGTCGCCATACCCGGATCAACGGGCAACTTCCCTGTCGGTACGCACGTAACCAGATGGGACGGATTTACATTTTTTACACAAAGCAGATAATAGAAGAGTGGTATTGACCTGGAAATTATGTTGTGTTATTTCCACAATTTACAGCCTTGTCTTTCAGTGGAATGGACGAACAAGAAAGATTCAACAATAACAACACAGGCGAACACCAGGTGAGCCGTACCTCCTGAAAGTGGAAGCGGCTCTGAATGTATGTTACTGTTGTGTTGCAAAGTTTGCCAGATATTTTTCCACTGACGACGCAGGGCTTTTGGTTTTCTGTCTGTTAGGAATCTGAGAGTGGCGGGGACAGTGGCTACCCCAGCGAGAGGAGGAGTGAAGGGGACCCAAATGACCACGGAGATGGGGTAAAGACTTCTGCTCAGCCCTCCTTTTTAATTTGTCTCCACTTTCAACCAGTCAGAGGGCTTTCAGGATCAATTCACATTCTAGCAGTCAGAACTGAAACACACACACAGAAGTCGTTATTTAACCCATACAGAAAAAGTGGCCAAAAAATGACATTTGTTGAATTTGTTGTATTTTGAGTGCCTAAATATATTTGGGATATACTTGAGATATACTGTATGATAAAATGTATTTCCAGCGTCCAAAATATATTTCAAATGAATGTCATTTACTTGTACAAATACACAGTTTTTATCTCTAATCCTATTCTGAAATATATGTGAAATGTACTTTTTTGCAGTAAGGGGACTCTATATAATATTGATTATCTTTATTATTGTATACAGAATGCTACACCTGCTTATATGCTGGCTGAAAGGTTTTATTAACACTCAACTCTGACATCTGAAATGTATCTCTGCTGATCGATTCTTGACTCCTCTCAGTGTTCGTAACTGTTTTACATTAGACTGCAGGTTTTATAATGCATGTTGTATCATCATGTAGGCCCATCCTCGATACCACAGACAATATTCTGAGTCGGATGAGGACAGTGTCAGACGGGTAAACGAATATAGAGACTACAGTGTGTAAACCTCATCACCGTCTTGATCATAACCTTCATCACCTTAATCCCTGCTTTTGTTTCATCCTTTCCTGTCTTCACCCTGTTTCATCCCTTCCTTTCTCATCACGTTTTCCTGTAGGCAGTTACTTTGCTTCTCATTGAGATCTTGCTGCTCTTTCTGTTCCGTCACTAGAGGAAGATGGTAGCTCCCAGCAGAGTCTCTGCAAGCTTAAGTGCAGACACTCCTGACAATAAATGGGTGATTATTTGCATGGAGGCCCGTAAACCAGGCCTCTCCCTTTTGCATTGTGGTGCAATCATATTGCACTAAGGTTTTATCTTCCTGTGCATTGTGGTGCAATCATATTGCACTAAAGTTTTTCTGAATCATCATTACTGTGACATTAAGTACACATATAAATGCATGGTTCTTGATAGGATTTGGGCAATGTTCCATACACTTAATCAGAAATGAGATTGGCTGCCGCTGTTTTCACTTCCACTCTGCCTATCCGTTCAGTTGAGTGAAAGAAAACAGTGTGAAAATATCAAATACGGAGAAATCAAAGGCTCAACAGTAACGTGAAACACCATCTACCTCTTTGTTCAACCCCCTCACCTCCCAAATGAAATCACCATACCACAATAACTTGGTTTGTGTGCTCCTATTCCCATATTCTACATGCTTTGATGTTCATGTGGAATGTGTGGAGTGTGGAGTGTGTGGAGTGTGTGGAGTGTGTGGAGTGTGTGGAGTGTGTGGAGTGTGTGGAGTGTGTGGAGTGTGTGGAGTGTGTGGAGTGTGTGGAGTGTGTGTGCAGTGTGTGCAGTGTGTGCAGTGTGTGCAGTGTGTGGAGGGTGATTTGCACTTGATTTTTTAATAATATTTTTATAATCATTTTAATTGACTCATTGGCTGACATGGTTAACAACTGGTGGTAATATCGTCCCCTTTTGCTTTCCCTGCTCCTTCTTATATCTTGGTTGTGTGTTTTCTACTCAGCTGACAGAAGAGAAGTGGAGCTTCTACCATTCATCTCGTGCTCATGTCCACCGCCCTTCCTGTGTGGCCATTGAGGTGGAGAGGCTCAGTGCTCTGCTGCAGGAGAAGAAGATTGGCCAGTCAGTCCTTGGAAAGGTAAGGGGCAGTTGAGACCTGCGAGAACATCTGAAGGAATATCTTCAGGGATTGAAATGAACACTAGCTGCCAGCAAAATGGTGGTTTTGTCTGGGCTGCTAGGTCTGTTCATTCTGCTAGCAACTTCTAAAATAAAGTGTACACAGCATATAACAGATGGGGAGCTGAGATTTAGATGCTGATGGAGATGTATTTCATGCTTAACTAAATCTAAAGTGATCTGTGTGCAAAACGTGCTAAAATGTTTGGGCTTATGCCATCATCAGTGTCAAAAAATATTATGGCACTGCACCATAAAACACTGCTTTGATGCTTTTGCTTTACAAATGTAAATTGCCCCGATGAAATTCTGAACCCACTTGCCACTGTAGAGGTTGATTCTTAAATAGTTTCATGTATTGAGCAGACTCTGGGTGCCCTGTCTCTTTCCCAGGTCCACCTGGCGATGGTGCGGTACCATCAAGCGGGTCGTTTCTGTGAGAAGGACGAGCCTTGGGATCAGGACTCGGCCGTGTATCACCTAGAGAGAGCCACCCAGTGTGGGGAGCTGGAGGCTATGGTAGCCCTGGGACAGTGCTATCTACAGCTGCCACATCACATACTGCCAGACGTACAGCTGGAGGTACACGTTACCATGTGTCTCTCAGTATCTGTGTATATATGCTTTTCTATTCTATGTATGCACCCTGGTATTTTTTTTATGTGTTGTTGTGATGTCGGCAGGATAATGCAGGGAACAGGATGAAGGGGTTCAAGTATCTGCTGCAGGCTGCTGAGGCAGGGTGACAGGCCTTGTATGATCCTGGTGGCCAGAGCCTTTGACACCGGAGACAGTCTTTCAGCTGACAGGTTCGTGAAAGTCAATCAAACTACTCAAGAATTTTAAGTGGAGCGCAAAGTTCGAATATTTAAAATATGTGGAATTTCAAGTATGTTGAATGAATCAAATTAAGTTGGGCTTGCCTTTTCAAGTTGAAATCTGTGGATGTGGATGAGGGTGTGTGGTAGAATTTACGTATGTTACCTTTGATATTCTTGTTTATCCCTTAGTACTGTTATCCCCTATGTTTTATAGTTGCTTAAGCTCATTAGGCCTTAGTGTATGCACTTGTTGGGTCACACATGGTGAGGCGCCGAGGTGTCTGGGTGCATGTCTTGTCAATAGTCGCATATCATAGTTGGGAGGACAGGATGTGCCTAGTCTAGATGAAGGGAGAACGACTGGTGCCTGGTAATGTAGGCCACAGGTCAGGTCAGATCATAACATAGTCGCCCAAAGAGCCGGTACCATCCAGAAAGCCTCCCCCATTACTTCCTTAAGCCACGTGTACCCAGATATCTGCTCCGTGTAACCTTGTGACCTCACTAGATGCGTCAATGCTTTTAGTCCTTCCCCTAGTAGATAGCGCTTTTGCATATTCATCCCCTTTATTGTTTCCTTTAGCTATATAAACTTTGCCCTGATGCTTCTATAGCGGAGATCCGTACACTCATCCATGTGACGCATCTCTCCTGAGCTCAGTATTGTCTTGTATTGTCCTGTATTGTCTTGTTCTCTGTTTTATAATAAATGTGCTCATGTAATTCATGATTGTATTTAAAAGAACTTCTGTCTCGATCTAAGTTTATACAACAGGGTGTCACTTCAAAAAAGACCCAGGAATCCTGTTCTGACTACACCCTGGCCCATTGGATCAGTCATGATAAACACTGCCGCCTAGAGGCATTTCCAGGGGATTTTCACAGCAGGAGTTGTACATTGTCACTTCCTTCTTTCAATCATTCAGAAAGCAGGACTGGAAAACAGCTGTACACTGGTACAACTGTGCCTTGAACATGACGGACTATGATGAGGGGGGAGAATTTGATGGGATGCACGATGAGCCCCGCTACCTGCTGCTGGCCAGAGAGGCAGAAATGTACCAAGAGGGAGGCCACAACCTCACCGCAGACCCACAGAGAGCAGGTTGAATATCCACGATGACAGAACACATACAATCTTGACACATACAGTTGCTTTAAAACAGTATACTCTATGTTGGTAAAATGTTAATACACTGATATAAGTTTGTATTTGTTGAAGGCACTTTAATCTATTCATCTTTAAATTGACACAAAAAGCACTGCCTGCACCTCCTCTCATACTCTCCTTCCCTACAGGTGATCTGTTTACAGAGGCAGCAGAAAGTGCCATGGAGGCCATGAAAGGCCGACTGGCCAACCAGTACTACATGAAAGCTGAGGAAGCCTGGGCGCTAATGGAGGAGTAATATGAGGTTCTTCCTGGATACACATTTTTATTACAAAAAGGCCACAGGAGTCATTACGTTTCTGTGAGACACCAAAAGCAGAAGTTTTTGGCAGCCAAAGAGAATTTATATATTCAGGATCCAAACTCAATGGTTACAGTTTACATATTTTTGTTAATTCTTCCTAATGCTGGTTTGCATGTGTGTTTTACCTCTATTCAAGCACATCTGAAACAGGCTTGCATCTCAGGTGTATTAAAGAGGGTTTCTGTTGTTCTTTTCCTGTTTTTGGAGCTAGTGTTTTTTGAGTTATTTTTTATTCCTATCCCTGTTTCCCTTTTGGCTATGTGAATGAGGTTGTATGTAAGTGTTATTTTGGTCCCGAAAGTATTTTCACCGAACGAATATCTGAAGAATCAAAACAGAAGAAGTGGTTTACTTATATTTTCTTCTTTCACATTGCATGTGTGTAAAAAAAGAATGCTTGGCATATATGAAACTGTAAAATAAAGTTTTATTGCACCTCATTGGTAAACATTCTTAGTGATTTTGTCTTTCCTAAACAGGACCTGTAGTTCATATCTGTATGTGCAACATCTGGAGTCTGTAACTTGATCAAGGTAAGCCCTAGTGATTTTAATAGTGCAGGGGTTAGGATGTGTAAGGATGCCAAACATCATTATGTCACTCCTCCCCCAAATAGATTACCCACAAGGCCATGGACCCACATTCCAGAAGATTTTGTCTGATGGATAACTATTTGAGTTTTTTGTTTGACATGATTTGGTACAAATGTTTATATTGTAGGGGGGAGAGAAACCTATGATCAAAATAGATCATTTTCCTATTAAACTCAAATAAGACTTTTTGGGGCCAGTAGTTTTGATATGAATGTTTTTTTTTTTTTTTATTGAAAAGGAATCATTTACAAAATGTCAAGGCATGTTAACAACAATAATGAACATCTCTCAGCAGGGCACATTTAAAGGTTAAGAGAAAAAAATAAATAAAGAAATAAAATAGAATAAAATAAAGAATAAAAAGTTACATAAAATAGAGATCATAATAAATAAATAAATAAATAAACAGGTAAACAGTTAATGCATCATGTTCAAATACCTTTTAGGGGTCCATAAATATTTTTAGATCTTCATATGCTGCAGGGGGAGACCGTGCAGTTTTGATATGAATGTGCTCTACCGACTTCTTTAACACGGTAGCGTGGCCGAGCGGTCTAAGGCGCTGGATTAAGGCTCCAGTCTCTTCGGGGGCGTGGGTTCGAATCCCACCGCTGCCAACATGTTTTCGATGTACAATATCCGACTAATTTGGTTTCTATGTAAATAATGCAAACTGCCGCCGACTTACTACATACACGTATGAACGTATTATATATTTATAACAAGAAATGAACAACCAAATTGAGATATGAAACGTGTTTTACGACATCTGCAGGCAGATCGACGTTGAATCGCTTTGCATTGTGGGCATCGGCTCCTCCCCACGTGTCGTTGAAGAAGAGTCAACATGGTACCAACACTAAGGACCTCAATAGACTTCAGCTGTGTTAGCCTGAGTTAGACACTTCATTTTCACTTCAACGCAGTAGGTTTCTGTTACGAATGAGGTAGCTAAACCTGTACGGCAAAGTGTGCAGGTGAGACATATATCTGGTTTGAATCCAGGTCAGAGAAAATCACTTGAAAAGCCAGGCCTGGCCAATGACTTTCTATTATTTTGACTGGCATGTGTAGAAGCTAAGCTAGCTAACGTAAAGCTAACGTTGACTAGCTACATTAGCTGCCACCGGCTACCAACCCGTGGGCATGTTCGTTACGTTCTTTACAACTGGCGGTAGACTTATGTTTTAGAGGAAATGTTGAGGTAGTTGTTCTCTCTCCTGTTTTATTTTATTGGAGTTGTTTTGTGGACGGAATGAAACTTTAACCCGCTTTGCAGCGCAGGCCTGTGACTGTGACAGGGTTGTTTCTAGCTTGCTAGTTTTAGCTGTAATAGTTAACTTAGCTAGAAACCAGGACTTGTTGTCTAATGTAACCCTGGTGGCATGTTTGGACAATGAATTAATAAAATAATCTGAAATCTCCAGCTGACGGGTTATATACATTACCAATTTAAGGCACGCAGAGCCGTCATTTGCTTTGTATTGCATGAGCTTGCATCATTAACGTTACCTGTCAGTGATGACATCAGTTCAAGGTTTGTCGTGGTATGGTTTCTGGAATGGGTTAATTTTGCGTGTTTTTCGAAGATGGATTCTTCAGTACATGGTGCCTTGAAGGCTGGCATCATGGGCGCTCCTGAAAAATCCTTAATGACCTCTTTTGATCTAACGTTGATCTCAATCACATCAGACACATGTCACAAGAATGGCCCTGACGGCTGTTCTTATTGCACCAGATGTCTGGCACGCACTGCCCTTTTCACTGCCCTAGGTGTAGGCACTTGGTATAGGGATGGCAGTGTGCAGCTGTAAGGGTAGCCTAAATGCCTAATTCAGTGTTTCTTCTTTGTTTCAAGGTTGGGTCTCTGAGATCTGCTGCCACTACTCCCTTGTAACATCTCGCTCCCCTCCTCACTCTGCTCCCATCAATATGGCCAGTGGGGATGATGATGACCCCATTATAGAAGAGGTATGTCCACAGCCTGAAGTTAAATGCAGGTTAAAATGTGTTTATCTAGCCTTGTGCGTCAATTCTACTAGCCACTTAAGCAGGCAACCAACAAACGTTCAGCCAGTCTATTAGGAAAAAAAGCATGATTATGAAATAGCCTGGAGTTGTTAATCCACCAGCCACTGTGGTCAGGTGTTGAAAAAGTAAGTTTTATAGCTTGGGTAAGTAATTTCAGATTGGGTACATTGAATGAGATGACCCATGAGATTGTATGTAAAGAAAATAAGTTGGATCAATATTTGTTTCTTTTAGATTGAGGTGTATCTAGCCAAAAGCCTCACAGACAAGCTGTATCTGTTTCAGGTAAGGGTGATATTCCTTTCTTTCTTTTTTTTTACACTATATTGACTCAATACTATCACAATTGTGAGCAGTGTTAAATTAGCTTAAATGACACCTTATGTAGAATCTATTTAACCAGTAGTGTGATTATTGTAATGAGTAACTAATCCTCTTCATAACTATCATTCCCACACAGTACCCTGTCCGACCATCCAACATGACCTATGATGATGTCAACCACTTATCTGCCAAGATCAAACCCAAACAACAAAAGGTCTAAATGACTTACTTGTTGCCCCCAACACATCAGTTTAACTTGCTCTTAGTATATTTTATTTGAATACTTGTGTAATTTCTTTGTGCTACCTATTGTGCAGGTGGAGTTGGAAATGGCCATCAACACACTGAGTCCCAACTACTGTCGCAGCAAGGGAGAACAGATAGCACTCAATGTGGATGGTACTACCTATGACGAAACCAGCACCTACTCAGCGTACGTTTGCTGTAAAACCTCATCTGCGCTCAGACTGCTAGCAACTCCTTCTGCCTGTTACTCTGTCAGCCAATTCAAGCTAGCTTTTTGAGCTTTTCGAAAACGCAAGATCTGCGCATGTGAACGCATGGTTCTATTTCTGAATAAGTGACCTGTTTCCTAGGCCATGGCCTAGAAAAGATTGAAATCTTATAGAAAGACATGAGATTCATTGGCATTCATATCTTACTGTTTTTGTGCAGGAAAATGATGGACAAACAGACCTTCACCTCCATTCAGGCCACCACCAACATCTCCAGATATGCTGCTGCTATATTCCGCAAAGGTCTGTTTTTGATAACCAGTGATTCTGTAGGCCACTCTAGTGCCATGCTCATGTTTTTTTTTTCCAAATGCTGTTGCTGTCTATTACTTTAGATACACAAAGGCCACATATGTATTTGAGTACCGCTAAAATATTACCAGCACTACTCTACCTCCTGTACCTTTTTTTTTTTTTTTTTTTTTTTTTTTAGTTATTTCTCATTGTTTTGCAGGCTGTTTACTTTGAAAAGAGTCACACTTGTACAGGTCTCGACATGATTGACATACTTACAATAGATCTTTAGGTTTGCTGTACTGAATTATCTGGTTTGGATTGGAATCTGAGAGCCTAGAGGAGCCTCCCTCCCAAGCGTGTTTTCTGCTTATCCTCTCCACTCTGTGTGTAAGTATGGGATTTGTTATTACTGATCTAAAGTAAGGTTTTGTTAATGATGTCAACAGGGGAGCTGCATGTCACACCTCTGCAGGGAATACTCCAGATGAGACCCAGTTTCACCTACCTGGACAAGGCTGACAGCAAGCACAGAGAGAGGGAGGCAGCTAACGAAGGTGTTTGTTTTTCATGTTTCAGCATACAGACATTATACAACTTAATGTAGCATGTGTTTTCATGGCGTGATAACAGAAGGCCTTGGACAACGAGTTTATCAGCTACTATTAATCGATAAATTACGCAACAAACTACAAGGGGCTGTCCTTTACAGTGATCTGAGAACAGCTAAGTGGTGTTAGGCACACACACACATAGCTGAGAATCGCTTACCCCTCTTAGCTGTTGTAGAATCGCTGTAAAGCATGACATAGCTTAATGCTTTTATAAAACTGTAGTAATATCATTGTGTGGAAAAGTGTTGAATACATTTTTGAATTGATAATATTTTACATTAGCGTTACATGCTGTTCCTCTGCCAAGCTAATTCTTGAACAGTTGTTAAAAAAAGTGGTTGCACTGATGTATGTTTATTGGATATTGTACAATGACGTTGAACATGACTCTGTAAAACCAGTTTAATAACCAGTGTTTTTATGTCTGCAGGTGGAGACTCTTCTCAAGATGAAGCTGAGGAAGAAGCCAAGGCCATTACAGTAAGAATTTATACTTGGAGGTATACCGTATGTGTGTGAGAGAGTCTAAGTTAAACCCCTGTTTTTCTTTTGGGTGTATTCCCCCTCCACTCCAGGTGAGGTTTTCTCGTCCTGAGTCGGAGCAGGCCCGGCAGAGGAGGATCCAGTCCTACGAGTTCCTCCAGAGGAAGCATGCAGAAGAGCCCTGGGTTCACCTGCACTACCATGGTCTCAAGGTAGGGGGCACACTCATCATTAGGGATGTGCTGGTACCAGTTTTTCCACTGTCAGTACCCATATATGCACTAAAAATCAGCTGCTGGCGAAAACAGGTCTCCCATCTTTACTGAACAACATACTTACACAATTAGTTTAGGGTCAGTGGGGAAAAAATGATTGAGCTGATATCTTACTTTTCTCCATTAGACAGATGTGTCATCCCTCTATTGATTTTTGTTCTCTGTGGCTCATTTTAGTACTGGGGACATTGTCTGACTGTATTGTGTGGTAGCCGCTCTGTCACCATCCTTTTGACAGAAGGGCTTGTCATGAATGATTTGTCTTGTCATTGTTATAATTTGTATTCAGGATGGGCGCTCGGAGCACGAAAGGCAGTACCTGTTCTGCCAGGCGATGGACGCCACAGAGAACTCTGAACTGGTCAAAACTCCCAAGTGAGTATGAACGGATGTCATTTCAGATGCATCTCATCACTTTGAGGTGCCAGACTTGAGCGTGACATTTTCACTTTTCAGCCTGTATTGTTTCCTTTTGGATTTCATCAGTACTGGCTTCCTTGCCCATCTGTAGCCACTCACTTTAATTTTGAAAGTAGAAATATAGTCCAAATGATCATACTGCTTGATAAGACATATAATTACTAATGTGAATTGGAGTAAAAGTCTGAATGCCAGTGGTGGCTACAGGTTCCCTGGTTTGCTAATGCTGGGAGGATTTCTGTTCATGATATCTCACATTGAGGTATTGCTGATAAGATAAAAAATGTTCTCCCTACCTGTTCAGATGTCCCCCTGATTAATTTCTCTTTGCTTCCCTAGGGAGTACCTGGCAATGCTCATGCCCCCTCTGTCAGAGGAAAAAGTGTAAGTAGTCCTTCCTCTTCTCAGAAAAGGTCCTTGATGTAAAACAGGGTGACATTTCCAGAAGGTGAGATTAACTTTGTCCCTTCTCTGAATATTTTTCTGTATGTGTCAGTGTGAAGCCTGTTGGCCCCAGCAATGTGCTCTCCATGGCTCAGCTCCGCACCCTACCCCTGGCAGACCAAGTCAAGACCCTGATGAAGAATGGTAGGCCAACCATTAAAACAAAGATGATGGCATATTTAAAAGTGTTGGTGCAGGTGTGGTGCGAAGAAATGAAACCTAGCACGCTGTTCAAGCTCTTTCTCTCATTGTTCTCTTATCTCCAGTCAAGATGATGCCGTTTGCTAACCTGATGGGCCTACTAGCCTCTGGCACCGACTCCACCTCAGTACTGCGCTGCATCCAACAGGTGGCGCTACTGGTTCGGGGGAACTGGGTTGTCAAAAGGTGAGACCGCTTAAACCTAAAGAGATTAAATGTTTTCGTTGTTTAGTTTAATGTTTGATCACCTTAGACAGACTGGTCTACTAACTGGGTAATCTGCTGTTTATTCCTTTCCACCAGTGATGTTCTGTACCCTAAAAACACCTGCAGTCCCCACAGTGGCGTCCCGGCTGAAGTGTTATGTCGAGGCAGGGACTTTGTGGTGAGCTGTTGTCATTTTCCCAGAATTAACAATACGTTTAAGGCCTGAAAACTAGTCATGTTTTGCTTGTGATCTACAAGGACACAAGTCATAGTGTTTTATTGCCCTATTTAGATGTGGAGGTTCACTCAGGAGCGCTCTGTGATGAGGAAGGAGATTGCGGCCGTCATCAAAGTAAGGATCTACACACTAACACACTGAAATCTTTGGCAGGTGAGCAATTGTCTCTTTAAAGCTCGACCAAGATTCCCTACCTTCTACTGTTGTGTGTTTCCTGAACCTTAATTGAACTAGCCATGTTGAACATATTTAGAGCAACAACCAGGGCTGAGTTCCTCTGGGGGGCTTAAACACACAAACTCACCTTGGAGAAGCTCAGTGCCACCACAGTCTTGTGCTGTTGCCCAGCTACTGAGCAGCTGTAGTGGATGAAGCGCTTTGCTCAACCTCAGTTTTGTAATCATTACGCTGCAGCTGCCCTATTCCCTCAGGTAAATATAACTAACGCTTTCTTCCTCCTGTCTCTGTCAGCTTCCTCCGGAGGATGTGAAGGAGTTCCTGGAGCACATGGCAGTGCCTCGAGTCAACCGGGGCTGGGAGTTCCTGTTGCCTAGCGATGGAGACTTCATCAAGAAACACCCAGATGTAGCCCACAGGCAACACATGCTGTGGCTTGGCATCCAGAGCAAGTAGGTTGCACTGAGAATAATGGAGACTCCTTCTGATTGATACAGAACGTATTTGTCTCGTATTCTTGTGCCATTAAATGCCATTCTCCTTTGAGTAGTGAATGGACTGTGCATCAGGATCAATGTGCACTAATCTCACGTTTCTGCAGGTTAGAAAAGGTCTTCAACTTCAACAAGGAGGACTTCATGCCAAAGAACACTCCACAGCCGGGTATGTATTGAGGCTTAGCTATGACCGCCACGTGTCATTAGATTGCAAAGTATTCACCAGAACAATGACCTCGCTTGGGCTGAAGGTTGTATCTGATGTTTTGCAGAGCCTGTCCATGTCAGCGGAGAGCAGCGTCTGAAGGCGGCCCAAGAGCATGCACAGGCAAAGCAGTCGTCCCTACAAAAGGACCTGAACACCAAAAGACAAGGTGGACGTGCAGGGACCAGTGTCCATGTCAAACAGGAACCTGTGAGTGACCGGGAAGACGAACCGATGGACACCACCTCGCCCCAGTCCTCCTCCTCTATCCCAAATGGTTACAGTTACCCCAGTGCCACCTCCCTCATCTCGGATCACACTAACGGGAATGGAGGGAGCCCCAACACCTCGCCTTCCCTGGAGCTGCGGGACTTTGTGACAAAGACTTTCAGGAAGCATTTTGTGCTGACGCTGAGTGAGCTGAAGAGGCTGTTTAACCTCCACCTGGCCTCCCTGCCGGCTGGACACAGCCTCTTCCACTCCATCTCCGATCATCTCCTACAGGACACCATACTGGTCAGCCAATGCAAACAGATACTGGTGCCTGTGAGTATTCAGGGAGGGCATCTTTTACTTTTAAAATGAATGTTTTCTGGATACACAACTCCCCTTAATCTACTGTGGATGGAAGGTTTTTAGGTTGATTAGCACACTTTCAAGCAGAGGGGCGAAACTAATCTCATACAAGTCCGTCAGTGCCATACAGTAGTCCCTTAGTATCAGCCTTAATATTGGGTCAGACTAAAGGGCACCCTTTGGAACAAGCAAAATTCAGTGGTCCTCTATTTCACCCTTGGCGGTTTTGATGCACAGATTCCAATCTCCTTTGTCTTGAGGTAAGAGCTGATCCCTTGCGTGGCCCCCCGTCTACTTGAAACTACCTGCAGGTGCTCAATAAAGGGAGGTTATCTCTGTAGAGGGTTAGTTGGCTGCTTACACCTATAGCTATCAGCTTTCTCAAACAGAATAACAGCATTAACGGTCGTTTTGCTTGTAACGGCTTCGTTCCTTGAAAGGGAGTAGGTGCACTGAGGCAATGAGGCATTCTCAGGTTTCACAGGAGTCTAGAAGTACTGCTACTCTGTTGCTCAGACCAATACAGTGCAAATACATTCAATTGTGCTGTGTAATAGGACTCTGGCTGCTATGTGAAATGGAGGGAGAGGTAGTCTATCATATATCGGTCTTCACCTCATTTTTTCAGGTGTGTCTTTTTCTTCATCCCTGAATGGTGTTTGCGTGTAGGGCTGGTAGTGGTGTGGTCTGTGCCACACCCTCTTGTTTTCTCAAGCAGGCATGTGTCCTGCAGGGTTTTAGACCAGCCTTAGTCTGTCTTGGGTCTTATCCCATCTGCATCCTGGAGGTTAGAGGATTTTAAAAGGCCTGGGGGAGGGCATGGCTGGTCGCCAGCTTTGTTATGCAACTGATTATTGGCGTGGAAGCAAAGCTCATTACTGCTCAATAAGCAATTAAGTTAGGAGGAGGTTTGCAGACTCGGCAGATCTGGAATCAGGTGTCACACCCTTTACTTATATAATTGCTTTAACTCTCCATAGATCAGTTCACTGTGTTGTGTCTGAAGAGCTAATCCTGGTTTGGTGTCCTTATGGTCAGCACAGCAGGGTTTGGCTTGTTCTTGTTTTTGACTTGGTTTTTCACGGATGAAATAAGATACATCTGGTGTCTGAGAGTGATGTGACTAATAATAGTGGCATAAGTAGAAGGGAGAGCAATGTTTATATCTAATGTGTTCACTATAATATGAAATAGGATTATCATGAATGAAAATTTTATATCAATAGTTTTACCTTCATGGTTTGCTGAACATGTGTGCTATTTTGTGTCATGCCCCACTTAACATTGATTCAGTGACAGTCACATCTGAGAGTCACAATCTTCTGCTTCTGACCACTCAGCAGTTTCACTGAAACAATTGCTTAATGCCTTGCTCAAAGGAATGTCCACTGTACTTGTTTACGGAGGGGAGAGCATTACTTACTGGTCTACGGATTTGAACTGGCAACCCCCTGGTTAAAAGCCTACCTCTCTAACCTAAGGCTACTGGTCTGTCTTGTTTTCTTCCACCTTTTAGTTTCCTGCTCAAAGCAGAGCAGCCCCCGATGAACAGAAAGTGTTTGCTGTGTGGGAGACCGGAGAGACGTTCGACAAGGTAAGCCTCAAAAGCTCCAGCAGTACTCTGAAGCGGAAAAGCAGTTTTAGTCTTCAGTACATCCCCTTCCTTACACCGCTAAGATTACTCCAGTACTGTGATTTTTATTCTGTTTTCTGAAATTCATTCTTGGATGTTTCCCGCTCCATGCAGCACCGCCGGCTGCTATATGAGGTGTTCACCAAGAACTACCGGGTCAGGAGGGCTGTGTTGCAAGCCAGACTGGCCCAGGAGTTTGGAGAGACTAACGTCCCCAAGGCAGACATTGACCGACTGTTGAAGGTGAGGAGGATCTCATGAGTTAGTCATTTCATTTAAACATTCATTTCAAGTGTGCTCATTCAGTGATACTGGTCTGTTTGATGCTAAACAGTGACAAATGTAACTGACTTAATCATTGCTGTACTGTAACCAGATTTACGGCTTGTATGCCCCTGGATCCCCTCGTGTTGGTTACAGTGTCTGAGTGTAGACAGTCATCCAAGTGGGTAACCTGTCTCTCATTCAGTGTGTGTAAAACTAATAGTGGGGGTTCTGCTGTAACTTATCATTTACAAAGATTTAAAAGGGCTGTAAAGTCAGAGGGCAGGGATAGTCTGATCAAAACCTGGTGTTACAGTTGTATTGTACCATAACTTAATAGTGGTCAGCCCTCAGCAGCGTCTGAAATTAACACCTGCCAAGCGTTAATGTCGGTAAAATTTATCTTTGGCGGATAAATCAAAGGTCGCTCGTCATTACTTTTAGAGACTATCATTTGAATGTCTCAGTTAAAATCAGTCTTTGTTGTTTACATGGTCTCAAACTTTGGCCCTGCTGACCACCGTACACTTGCTCTGACCGAACCAATCAAAGCATGACAATGTATCTGTATCAAACAAGCTCCTGATTGGCTGCCTGTTATACTGGCCACCAAAAGACATATTTTGTATAAGTGAGTTTTAATTTAAAACTCAATAGATACAAGAGCGGGTTTGGAGTTTCACACAGTACCTGATTCTACACATAAAATGTACAGGGGTATTTTTGGCCAGTAGAGTAGCAGGTAAGTTTTAGTTGACCACTCCTCTGGCAGGTGTGCCAAAAAATAATTTTGGACAATGGCCTTCAAGAAAGTTGGTTTATTAGGAAATCAAAAGTGTTGATTCCAGTCTCTTCTGAGGCTTCTGACCAGGGACCGTCCAGCGGCTAGTGCTCTCTGGCTTTCAGGGTTGTGAAGTGTTGGGTTGCGCTGATCTAACCTGAGCTGTGGTCCTGTTCCTCCCAGGAGTGCTGCAGCAGCTACGGGGGGATGTGGTACCTGAAGGGAACAATACAGTCCTGACACAGAGAACACGCCCCTGTGGTCACCATCAGCCAATCAAATCCTCTCCCCAGAGTCTAGTGGGAGGGCTCTACATGGGAAGGAAAAGCAGTCAGAGACAAGAGCCAATCACAGCTCCCCCAGCTCAGGGCGGGGGATTGGAGGACAAAGATGTCAGTCATCTGCTCTGCTCAGAACATGAAGCTTTTCTTGTGTCAACTGAAGTCATTCTGACCCTAGTAAGCGTTCTGAGCTTGGTGGATAGTATGAGCTGGAGTATGAGGAAAAACCCTGATACCCTATACGGTTTATCAAGAGACGAGTTTGAATTTGTGACCTGATGTTTAATTACTTTATGGATTAAACTACATTTGAAACTGAGGTAGTGTTTACTATTGAAAGCGACTGCAGTTCAGAGAAATTTGATTTTTCTCCTAATTTGTGACCTTTGCCAGAAGAAAAAAAAAAAATGCATTAGTTGTTTTACTGTATATTCACCCACAAAACAAACATGGATGAAGCACTTGAGGATAAGGATTAAAAAAAATGACCTTTTTTGGGTACCATTAACTTCTTAGATGGTGCCAAGTTATTATTTATTAAAAAAGATAAATTCTTCGGCCTTATATTGGGTTAAGGAATAACAACTGAGTGGAAGATTTATTCTGCCTTTCTCAATACACAGAAAAGGAAGTCTAGTTTATAGGGTGCGTAATACATCTTATTTTATAATGCGGTCCTATGTAAAGGCTTTACATAAGAGTTATGCCAGGTTCACATAGGCTTTCATCAACAAGCCTGTGGCAGTAAGTAAACTTGGTTTCATGTAGGAAAGACATGGTTGTAAAAGTCTAATGATGCTGCTCCCATAGATGCTGTTGAACACAAAAGTCTAATATCATGATGCCAATTTATTAGCCTCTGAGTGAATTAATATACCTGCAAGAATTGATGTTTATGGCAATCAGTATGAAAGAAAAACGCACTGCAAGATCATACCCATATGAAAACTGAAAATGTGAATTGAAATGGCTAGTGCTTGCTTGCCATTCCTGAATGTTCTGTTGATTCATTGGAAGATGACTGATAATTCAATTTGGAATAGAGATTGTTCTTTACTCTGCTGAACCATGTTGTTGTTCATACATCTGATGGGATCTAATCCAGGGCAAAGTGGAATGGACTAGTCATCTGCTTTCTCACAGCTAGCTATTACAGTTTGGATACTGTGGAATAAGGTCCAGCACCAATACTGGACCGTCATCTGGGCAAAGGGGAAATTGTTAGGAATACACTGGTGTGTTGCTGTGTGCTGCTATCTTGGGTCTCCATCTAAGTGCCTCTGCCTCACAAGGCATTCAGGAGAAACTTCCACCTATTCATTAAAGGAATTACAGGGACAGTAACAACATTGTTCTTTTACTTTCTCATTTCAATACCTTAGATGAAGATATTTAAGACCTTCATGACTGTCAATAAAGCATTCCATATTTCAAGCTATGTTAAGAATTTCTCATATCTGCAAGTATTGACTATAAGAGCTACATCATTTCATTTTTTCATTGGTTTGTTATATATTGCTCAATAAATACTGTAATGTTACCTTGTCTGATGTGTCCTTTGTTATCTGAGAGACTACTCAAACATTTGGCACTCTAGTACTCTTAATCCGTTAGCACTATGCTGTGGAAATGTTTTCTTAGTTAAACATTTAATGTCAGCTGCTTATTGGCCACTCCACGTTACCAAGAAGTGGCGCTAGATGGTCTCAGAAAATGATTTTCTGATCATATGTGGCTCTGAATTATGCATTGGAAGCAGATGTTTTTGGCACCAGATCCAATTATTTTCATCTCAACAGTGAAAGGTAGAGCATAAATTGAGGTGTTTTGTGAACCTATACCTCAAATTAAACGAGCTGATTAAAACATCAGATGCATAGCTTGTAGAGAGCGCCATGGATAAGTAAATTCATGGGAAAATAATGTTTTTTCTGTTTAATCAGCCACAAGACGCCCAGATCTGTGCAGCAAAGAGTTAAAAATCTGAATTTTTATTCCCATGTAAATCCAGCCTAAGATGAAGCAACTACAAACAGGATCCTTTAGACAGTGATGAATTATGGATTAAACCATCAGTGCAACAAATGAACCACAATCTCTTTCACTTACTTGGGCTACCTTTTCACCTTAATGCTGTAATCCATACTCCTCCCCCTCCTTCCCACTCATACATTCTATGTAAGGTGTGTTGCAATTGCTGGTCTCTATTTTTCTCTGCTGTATCCTATTAAAATGTGCTACTTCAACAACCGAATTTTCCCATGAGAATCATTGAAGTTTCATCTTATTTTTAACATTAATAATTCTCCTTTGGTAGGTTTTATGTTTAAGCAAGTCCGATGGATTGGCTTGAAGTTGAGTGGGAGTGTCTGAACAACTGCCCTCAAAGTCTTTTGATAACATCAGATAAGAAAAACATATCAATTCTGGAAGTGTATCAATAATTTGCGTGTCACCCTGATACTGAGCCAATAAAGAAATCTAACATTTTACAACCTATCTTACTGATTGAGCAGAAAAAGACACTACGTTGTTATCTCAGCTTGCTGTGTTTTATGACGCAGGGCAAAAGCAATGTCGAAATTATGGAACGCAATTAAAAAACACATTCACATTCCTGCATAGATTATACATACATACAGTAGAATAGTTAAGCCTAGAATATGATCAAGACAACAGCACATCACAGTTGTACTAACTACATACAATAGCAATATAAAGTGTCAGAAGAGCGTTGATAATCCCTGTGCAATTCTAAAGTGCATTTCAACGTGATTCTACCAACTGTGCACAGTATCAAGCAAAACAAATATGTACAATAGGCAGCGAAAGCAATGCACCGATGACTGCTTTTCTGGAAAAGCGCCTTAAAATACATGGCTTCACAAGACAATCCAGTTACCTGCTCATATATTAGCAGGCTGTTGTCCGGTTACATTATATAAGCAACATCAAGTACAGAGAGAACTAGCATTTTGGTAAACCTCAGACGTTCCCTTTACTACAACATACAGTCAACTAAAATGATGATGCACTAATTAAGAAACCTTTTTGAGGAAGACATGTTACAATTACAGAAAACCTTTTATTTGAGCACCTATTATTTGGTTCTGATAGTATAAATTGATTTTTAGCTGCAGATGAAGATGTACTGGTCATTCTTGTATTGGTTGCTCTTACAGGTACAGGTAAAACAATCACCAAGAAAAGTCGTCTATTTTTTTTGTTGCAAAACAATGGTGCATAAATTCACATTAGATTATAAAACAAAATAAATAAAGGATGCAGCTCAGAAATTACTGATGCATTATCATCCTTTAAAAGTGCTATTTCCCAGAGATGACAGCTTGTTGGCTGTGGTGTGAAATGGGCTACGTAAGTGAGGTAGAGTGATTGGACAGTCAAGAGGGCATTAGGCACTGGTGTTTCTGTGCAAAACGAGCCATATTCAACATATGAGCTGGTGGTGTTGGCCTTCTCACAGGTTCCTGCACCCTATTCATCTCAAAACCCTTTGGATGGCAGTCACCAGTCACCAGGTCTGGGCAAATAACATACAGTAGGCTACAGGACACTTAACTGGCTATACTGACTAAGTCTATAATAATCTCGTTTTTTTTTCTCCTTATTTCTCCTCTTCAATTCGAAGACAATGTCCCACAGCAGGTGTTTTCAATGAAATAACTAAGGCAAAAGAGACACCACTTCACCAGCTGGGCACTTTCCCCTGTTTTCACTCAGGTCTTCTTTGGTTTTCTGAATGCAGGTGAAAATCTCCTTGAAAAGTGCCTTGTACTCTGGCTGGTGACAGTCCTCCATGTCTGTCCCCGTGGCTTGGCTGGGGCAGACAGGTGTAGAGCGAGCAGAGGGGGACGCCGTGGCGGTCTGGACGCCCTTGTGACTCTGCCAGTCCTGGTCTTTATCCTGGCCCCCGAGGTGGCAGCGCCGCAGAAGCTCATCGTACTTCACCTGCAAGGCACTGTACTGGGCGTCGACCTCGTTGAGCAGAGAGATCCCGCGAAACTTCACCACCTCGGAGCGACGCACGCAGGAGCGCTCGTGGTCGTAGATCCTGCCGGGAGCGTCGGGTTTCTGCGTCGCCCTCACCAGCCTCTCGCTGTCACAGTGCCTCTGGAACGATGGGCTTTTACCCCCCGTCGCCTCCACCTCGTTCTCTTCCTCTGCCATGCCTCCCTCGTCTTCGAGGGTGAGGAACACAGAGTCAGGCGGCAGGCCGTGAGTGGCACCTGGCCTGGTGGATCTAGTGGAGGACTCTGCTCTCCAGAGCTGACGCAGCTCCTCGGCCTCACACTCCACCTCAGCTAATCTAGCCTGAAGAGAAAGAGATCAACATTTAGAAAAAAGATCGCATCGAGTGCAACACTGACATGTTATTTCAGATGACTTTGACTAATCAACTTAGAACAAGTACTGGCTTGAATCAATGTTGATGGATAGCAATCATGATGATGGTGTGTGTTTGCAAACAAATACACGGGTGATAGAGTTTTGGACATACCCGACACCCCTCCATCCTGGCCAGTTGCTGCTCCAGCGTTGCGTTCTCGCCGGCCAGCAGGTCTGCCTCTCGCTCCGCCTCTTCCCTGCGAGCCCGCTCGTTGGCAAACTGGGTCTGGAGGGAGCGGAGAGATCGCCGTAGCGACGCCTGCTCCTCCTCGCGCCACGAGACGTCAGGCGGCACGAGGAGGTCGTCTGAGGGGTCGTCCAGGTCAGGGTCAGAGTACCTGCGTCATAGTGTCATTTTCACTCCTTTCACTTTCATTCACTTTCCATTCCAGACATTTTTGAGATTTAGAGTTTGAACAACAGTGCTTTCATATTTAATTCCCTGAACTTTCAAACTTTTCAAATTCAAATTTATCAAATTCATTTTCCATACATCCAGACTTTCTAGTCCTGTGTAGGAACACGTTTATTTAAACACAAAAGTCATCCAAGGACACAATTATCACAATTATCTTGATGACTTTATCTATGGCATTTCTACTTTATCAGGCAATACACAGCAGAGAGTGCTAGGGAATACAGAAGCGAGAGAGAGGAAGGGAGAGAGCGAGGTAGCAAAGGTCACAAGCCATTTTCAACCTCACGACATTGCGAGTACATGGTGTTAACCCACTGAGCTGTCGGGATGCCTGAATCGACAGCAAATTCTTATTTTTGATGACTGTGTTGCAAAAGGCCTCAAGGGTAAAAGTGGGCTGGGATTAATTGACAAATCAGACATGACCACACGCAGAAGACAAAAACAGAGAGACATAAGATGCTAATAAACAGCAGATACACCAACGACAGCGCAACGTGAAAAATACAACCATGTGACGCATCAAGAACACATCAGCAGGGATCAATATCGACTTCAAAGAGCGAGAGAGAGAGAGGAGAGAGAGAGAGAGAGAGAGAGAGAGAGATAGTGAGGCAAGTTCGTGCCCCTCCGCTTGGACTTTTGACCTTTCGAGCTCCAGCCACGTCCTGCCGTGTCTTGTCTGCCGCGTTTATCAGTGTGATTTCTGCGCTCTGACCTGGATAATATGGGATGCCCTAACAGGATTACAGAGAGGGAGAGAGACTGAGCTCAAGCTGAGGGAGGAAACACTAGAAGACAGTCCAGACCGGGTGGAAGAGAACACAGCATGAGACGTGAGAGTAGGACCGCTGTGGGGTAGACCTGTCCAACTGCCAATACGTAGGATTAGTCCATGTAGAGTAGGACTAATGCCAAGGGGACTTCCTTCTTGAAGCTAGGTCTTACAAAGAGCTAGATCAGTGACAGTGACAATGCCATATAAAGGTAATGTGTTATAGGATCAAAGTCCCTCAACTCCTGAATCCTGCCAGGACCTTCTCTGCTGTATCCTCTCTACTCTGTCTGCCTCTCAGCCTTCCTATTGTCCACATACAGTAAAAATGCTTAGACCGAGCTGCCTACTCTCCTTTAAAAAAGTTGAATGAAGACCTGATTGATCAAAGTGATCATGTACGCACTCACCTGTGCTTGTACTCCACTGTGTAATTGTGCTTGTCGTGTGTGTGCATTCTCACCTGAGTGTGTTTTGCAGCTCTTTCAGGCAGGACATGCTCTGAGTGCCGTGAGGCCTCCACATCTCCCTGTGGGGCGTCTTTTGCAGCCGAGGAGGGCCGGTCTTCAGTTCCTCTACCTGCCGTTGCAACTCCTCGACCTGGCTCTGCAGCGACTCAACCGTTTCTGTCAGCCTACGGAGAAAGAGCTCTAAGAGGTTAAAGAATGACGCCGACTTTTTTTTGAGAAAATTGGTTCATTGGTTCAACTTCTCATTCACATCTCTCTTCTTACCCGTTGATCTTCTGCTGGGCGGCCCTGTTGTCCAGACCCAGCTTGTGGTTGCTCTGCTCCAGCTCCCTGGCCGACACATCAAGCTGCTCATAAACCTTAGCGTGCTGGTCGTTCACTTGCCTCAGGAGGTCGACCTGCTTCGTCAGGTACTGGGGGGAGAGGAAGAAGGGAGGTGAATGTCCGGACGAGAGAGGCAAGGACAGGAGTGAGGGCATTTGTTTTATACACATCCAGCGCAATCCAACTCATGATCTTCGCTTTTCAGCCCTTCTGCACACTATCTAATAAACTCTTACAGAAGAATTTCACAATGTTAGGCCGTTTTGCTGCTTGTTGCTACATCACTGGGTGAAGCAAATATGCACTGTGATGAGACACACGTTGACTTTCACAAATGTGCAGCAATGCCACAACAAAAGGAAAGGATGTGTTACTACAGTTGCTTGTAGTGAAAAAAAGTCTGCGATTTTGGCTGTTAGAATTTGGTAAGACAACACCCCCATCTCTATGTAATCTGAGGACATCTGCATGGTTAGGTGTAAGCAATATTGTTTAGTATGTAAAATGAAATATGAAGAGTCAATACTGGAGTAGCCAAACTACCATAAGACTTCAGCACAGTGTTCGTCAGGCAGCTAAATTATTATTAATAGCTACTCGTCTGTACCAGCCTAACACCCAAGCACTAAAGTGTGACTTCTAATGAAAGCAAAACTGCACCAAGTCACTGTAATCTTGAAATCAGGATCCTTCCCATTAACAGCTGAATGTTTCTAAAAGCTTCACTATCTCATTTGGACAGCGGATGCTTAGATGGAGACACACAGGCCTACAGAACGGTGTTAGATAGACATTACCCAATAATCTTGACGTCTCCCCGTCTCTTCCCACCTTTCTACCTCTTTAAGGAGAGTTTATCTTATCAGCTGGAGCGGCCAGGACACTATGAACCTTTAGCCGTCTCATGTGGCTGCTGAACAGACACAGAGAGCAAAACACTAAACATCAAATTGAAAGACTTGCTGTTACGATAATGGTTCAAAGGGTAAATTCGACACAATCAGCTGATACCTTCTATATATTTTTTATATTACGTCAAAACTTTATATCATTGTATGAATGTCTGTGTACAGTAACAACTTGTAGTCAGGTCAATTTAATGAAGGGCACTGTCGAAGGGATCAACTCTATTTTCAAAGATTATTTTTACAGTATGTCCACTTTATTAGACAGTACAGTGAAGAGTGACAGGAAATGCGGGGAGACACATGCAGCATCGGTCATGAACTGGATTCAAACCTGTGACGTCAGAGCTATATGGTACAGGCCTTAGCTCACTGATCCACCAGCATGCCCCCTTAAGAGATTAACTTAACAATGCTGTGGGGGAAGGATTTAGGGGTCGGACAACCTGGGCCGACCCTAATGAAATCAGATCCTGTTCTAGAAATGAGTGGCAGTCCTGCTGACCGTACAATCAAGACCACAACCGGCAAAATAAACAGCAAAACCATAAATAAATATCAAGTTTCCATAACTTTGGTTCAAAACAACACCTTGCACTAATGTTTTGGTCAAAGGTCTATTGGAAAACCTGCCTATGTCATTCTCTATCTTGTTCTGTGCACAGGGCACATTGTTTTGTTTCGGTGAAAACAACGCCTTTGCAATGTAACATAAACCCAGAGAATGCATGGCGTGCAATTTAATCTGTCTTGGTACAATCTAAAAGATTTTTGTGAACCACAAGCGTTTATTTCATTACGCCTTGGGCAAAAGCAGGTGTAAACTGCCTACCGTTCTTTGGGGGACAATGAGCTTATTTTGCTACTTGATTGGCAGAACAACCAATTTTGCCTTGTCTACCTGATTAGTTATAACCCAGGCCCTGCTGAGGGTTATAACTAACCTGAGATACATAGGCAGGCAGAAGGATAGGTAGTCTTTACTGAGGCATGTACCTCGATCTCCTGCAGTTGCTCCTGGTTAGTGGAGTACATCTGCTGCAGCCCCTGCTCCAGCTCCCTGTTGCGCTCCAGAAGAGTCTTCCCCAGCTCAGCTGCCAGATGCAGGTCTGCAGGGAAGAGAGGAGACACTGTGATGATGTGTTGAACCACCGCTGCATCGTGGTTGGTAAATGGAGAAACTGGGAAAAACTAACAGTAGTAGTGGTGGAGCAAGCTGGCGGGACAGTGGACACCTACCAGCTTTGTCAGGTTATGTTGTGTGGAAGGTAAATCAATTGATTGATAGCATGCATCCTAATAAGTAGCATCCTGATAAATAGGGTCTTTTAATGGATGAGGATAATTCATTTATTTCCATTCATACTGGTGGTTGTCTGATGATGATCACCCACTGGGTGTTAAAACGTCCCTCTTGTATCAGACAAGAGAATAAACAGTGACATTGGCACACATGAGGGATATAGATCTATTTATCTGATATAAACATTAAAAAGGAATATTACAGGCCTATAGACAAAGCCATAGGTTATAGCCTAAACATGCAGTGAAGACAAGACGGATGCATGATTTCACATCCAGATCATTTGAGGCAGACCTTTTTCACTTTGCCGCATAAGGTATGTGAGTGTCCTGCTGACACCTGCCTTTCCTGCACGTCCAGTGTGCTTCATTTCTCCACACATTAAAACCGCTTGTAGACTATATGAACTTGGTTCATAAGATGACAGAGAAATAAAGCCTCTTCTGCCCAAAAGACAAATCACCAAATTAAATAAATACATAAAATAAAATAAAATAAAATAATAAATAATCGCATAATATTCCTATTGGAGCTATACCTCATGTAATGTCTGGCTCATTTATCCTCCACTGTGTCTGCAGTACTCAATAGTGAGTTTATAGTGACATGATCGTACTTGGCATTTTCGTATCCCCTATACTATCGCGACATTATTGTTTGCTACATTGCTATTATTCCTATCGCTGTGATATTTGTATAGTATCCCTCTGAAATGTATTATGGGATTACTATAGTGCCTTATCGTAAGGTAGAATGAACAAAGAATGAAAGGGAATGTACCATGTTCAAGGTCTTGCTTGTCGTACCACGGTTCTTCCTCCTTGATTTCAAATTCTTCCTCCACAATCATGTCTGTCAGCATCTTCAGTCGGAAACAGCCTCAATCAGTTAAAGTCTACTGGTCTCTTCTCATGACCATGAGCTATAATTTTATACAAGCTGCCCAGTGCAACACGCGCCCTTCTCGCCGGTCCCGTTTGAGCGCCTGCAGCCAGCACCGGTGTGAGCTCAACACCGGACAGAGTGGACATGAATGGATGAAACTGCTCTACCGCACTAGTGTCAAATCTGCCAGAATAAAAAATAACGCTTCCGGTCATACATTTCAAAATAAAGCCCGCTAATTAAATGTAATGACTAATAACAATGTACCAAAGGAAAAAGCTGAATATGTTTAAGTAGTAAATTATAGTAAATTAGTAGTATTTGTTTTTCAGTGACGAATGTTTTATTTTATTTTGAAGGCCTGATTGCCAATTTCCGGTATCACACCACCGTATTCCCCTGACACCGTAAACCACCACAATAACGTATTAATTACAGAATATGAATACGGTGGTTGGGAAATTTCAAAATGGTACTGATAATAACCAATTCTGGTACTGATGATAACCAATTCAAGAAATCAAGTATAATAGAATCACAAAAATATTAAAATCCTTAATAGTCTAATGTGACAGTCTGTATGATATTTGTGTATTGATTTTTAACCTGAGAGCATTATCAATCAATCAATCGAGTTTATTTGTATAGCACATTTCATACACGGAGGCAATTCAAAGTGCTTTACATTTAAAAAGATTTAAAAATAAGAACATATAAAATAAAATAAAATACAATAAAAACACAATAATATCATAGTGCAGATAAGCATTTGAAGTGCAGGATTTAGAGCTTAGCAGAATGCATTAATGTGTTTGCTTTTTGCCTAGGATAGAATGTACCATTTTTTTCATTTTTATATTAGTTTGTAAATAAAACATGGCAAGACAGTGAAACACATAATAGTAAATATGAAGGTTCTCTCTCTATTTTCTCTTTCTTGTTGCTTTGTGAGTCTATACATTTTTAAAGAATCAAACATGCAACATTGTTTCATGCAAGATGTAAACATTCCACATTTTATTAATAATTAATAAACTGTGTCTCCTCTATATGTATTTTACCAGGGCGGCTCACCACAGGCCTATTTATTCTATTTATTTTCACATATCAGTAAAGTCAAATTGATTGTATTCTGAATCTGAATAATTTCCTAACAGTAATTTTCTGACTTAATAACACCGGTTTTGAGGTGAAATGTCTCTTTTTGCCTGTCCTATCACCACAATTGGAAAAAATCTAGGGGAAACTAGTGGACATCATAAATATCTTTAAAGAGAATCTCAGTTGGAGTGTGTTGGCAATGCCTAATGATGTGAAGCCTTAGTGAAGTGTAGAACTGAGCAAGGCCCCATGACATCCTTAGTAGTGGCTTTGTATTTGTTGAGTATAACATCTCTGTGGTTTCCTGTGCATTCCTAAACAATGATTAGAATGATGCTGACAAACCTTAAGGGGACATCAGCATTCCAGAGTAAGATAATGTCACAGTACATCAGGAGGGAAAATCCACTGTCATGGAATGTTTGGGGTGACCATTTATAGAAAGGACTTGTAAGACATCATAATCTGTACTGCAAACATGACATGCTATGTTTGATCAGTTGGTGGCAGTGTAATCTCATGTATTGCTCTGACTGACCCTGTCTCCGCCTCAGCAGAACATACCCTCGACAAAGGTATAGGCTGTGTCCATATAAGGCAGGCGTATTGTAGTGACACACACATAAACAACTGAATTTATGTATTTGAAATTACTAAAAAAAAAGATATGTTATTTATATATTAATTATATCTGGTTTAAAATCAACAAAATTAAGGATACAAAAATCTTTGTCTCTTCCATATGACCAGTTTCCAGTTTCATCATCTTGCAAAGGCAAAGAGGAACACAGACATAGACACAGGAACATATCCCTACTGTGGATCCTATCTCTGAACAACATCTCTGCCAATGGCGGTAAACTGATGATAAATGATCAGCTAGCTGCTCTGGGCCCAGGGGATGATGGATACAGCATTAACCTCTCTCTCTTTCTCTATCCCTCGCTTACCTTTTTGTCTTTTTGTGCAATTTGTTTGACATCTTCCTGAATGGACTCTCTGAGCCTCTGAAAGATGAATTGGCTGCCCATGACCTTCCTGGGGACCTGAGGACTCTCATCGACCTCGCCAGTCGTATCGACAGCCGACTATGCTGGAAGGAGAGGGGTTGGACCAGATCAAAATTGAGGCTGATGAAAATTGTATTGATTCTGCTTCAGCGAAACAGATCGAGATAACTTCTGCTCCACTCCAGACATCCCTCGAGGCCAGAGCTCTCAATGGCAAGACTTTGACCCAGGTGACATACCTCTCTTCTCCTGTTCGTCTGCTCATATCAGGTAACCACCAAGAGGAGATTGCTTTGCATCTATTCGACTCCCCGCAAATTCCCATGGTCCTAGGTTACCCTTGGCTTGCCAAACACAACCCTCACATTGACTGGTACCTTAATATTATTTTGGGATGGAGCCCCTATTGCCATTCACATTGTTTGATGCCTGCTCAGTGTCCTATCTCCTCAGTGTCGTCTGTTCCTCCGGAATACCTGGACCTGGAAGAGGTGTTCAGTAAGTCACGTGCCACTTCACTTCCTCACAGACCAGGCACTTCACCCCCCAGGTGGTGGTTGTACTCTCTGTTAACTCCAAAGAGGAAAGCCATGGATGAATACATTGGTGCATCATTAGCCTCTGGCATAATCTACTGGCTCTTTCCTGGGTTTTGTCTGGAAGCAGTGTAGAGATGGATCCAGCCAAGGTCAAGGCAATGATGGACTGGCCGAGACCCACTAACCGACGTGAGCTGCAGCACTTTCTGGGGTTTGCGGGTTTTTACAAACGGTTCATCTGTGGTTCTGGTGTGCTGGCAGCCCCGTTGACCTCTCTGACCTCTCCTGCAGTCCCCTTCAGATGGACCACAGCAGCTGAAGACACCTTCTTGGATCTTAAGGTACGATTTACCTCTGGCCCCATTTTGGTTCTCCCTGATCCACACCTCCAGTTTGTGTTAAAAGTAAATGCTTCTGAGTCAGGTGTAGGGGCAGTCCCGTCACAACGGTCCCCTAAGGTCCCCCCTAATCCTTGTCCATTCCTTTCACACCGTTTAACACCCACGGTGTGTGACTATGATATAGGGAACCGAGAGCTCTTGGCTGTCAAGATGGCTCTTGAGGAATGGAGACATTGGCTGAAGGGAGCAGAGGTTCCTTTCCTAGTATGGACCGATTACAAGAATTTGGAGTACATTCGCACTGCTAAGAGGCTCAACCTGATCCAGGTAACGTGCCTCCAAACTGTCTTTTTGTCCCTGATTCTGTCCGCTCAAAGGTTTCACTGTGGGGTCATGCATCCAAATTGACATTGTCATCCTGGTGTGCAACAAACTCTGGCTTTCCTGAAACAACGCTTCTGGTGGCCATCCTTGAGGAGAGATGTTCAGAGTTTTGTCACTGCTTGTGCATCCTGTGCCCAAAATAATCCATCCAACAAACCTCCTGCCGGTCTTCTCCACCCGTTGCCTGTTCCCCGGAGACCCTGGTCATATCTGGCCAGGAAGCTGATGTGGGCGTTCCCTCTGCCCAAGAGTTTGTCCGTCTGTGCCACAGGACCTGGAGAAGGGCCAGGAATAAACTCTTATGTTCCTCTGCACAGTACACAGTAAGCTGACCGCCACCAATCTAAGGTACCTAAGTACAGGTTGGGACAGAGAGTTTGGCCCTCTGTGGAGTCTCGCAAGCTGGGGTCCATCCAACTTTGCATGTCTCTAATGTGAAACCTGTCAGTTCTAATCCTCCCCCCCCCCCCATCCAAGCCCCCTCCTCCTCCCAGGCTCATCGATGGGGCCGAGCCCTATACGGTCAAGAGATTGTTCAATGTGCGTCATCGTGGGAGGTGCATCCAGTATCTGGTTGACTGGGAGGGATATGGGCCCGAGGAGAGAAGTTGGGTACCAGCAAGGGACATCCTGGACCACTCCCTCAACTATGACTTGAGGGAGTGGATCCTGGCAGCAGTTCTTCCTCATAGCCTGTCTCCCTGTCTCCGCCCACCGACCTAGTTTCCCCCTCCTGCTTGTCACCTGTTCCTGCCCAGCCTATCAGAGGATTCACTCAATTCCAGCCTCTGCACCTGAATGCAATTTATGATCAGCATTTAGTATAAATAGAGACCTACAATTCCCTGCCAGAACGTTTTAGCTTGCCTAGACGGAATATCAGCCGGAGTGTCAGACCTGTTATTTGCTAACCTGTTTTTGAACCTGTGCCTGTTTTCTGACCAGCCTTTTGCCTGCATCCTGTCTACCTGCTTTTGATTGGTATTGACCTGGACTGGCTTGAGTATGTTTTGGATCTCACACTAATAAATTGGTGTTGAACTTTGTGTGAGTCCCAGCCTGTTTGCTTGACAGGTATACCGGACGCAGAAGCAAATTTCAGATTTGAACCAGCAACCTTCTAGTCACCAACAACTTTTTATTCACAAGCCTAATTTTATTTTTTCTTCTCACATGTGCTCCCTTTGTACCATGTGTTCGCTCTCTTCCTTTTCTTCCTCTGCCATCCTCCTGATTTTTCTGTCTGTGTTTGTGACTGTCACAAATTGTAGATTCTGCTCCCCGGGGAATCGGCTTTTCAGAATGATAAAGTAGCTGTGATCTTTTTCGCAGTATCATCACTCTGTTTGTGATTCTCCGATCTACACTATACCCGTGACATTTTATTTCCATTTCATGCTGTATTTGTATTTCATTTTAGATCCCATGGGGTGTTAAATGCCAGACGACTGAATGGGACCTAATCCAACCCCTTAACCCCCCCCCTATTTGATCTATTTGTCAGTAATTATAAGAAGTGTATTTCAAATGTAGACAGTGAAGTCATAAAATTCAAATAGCACAAGTGTGGGTTTGCAGTGATGGCGAGGTGAAAGGAAGACAGAAATTGGACGAAATTGAAATATAATAGGAGAGAGCAAGAAAAGAGGATGATTACTACTGTGCTCACCAATCCATTCACTCATTCCTCTTCATCCCTGCAGCGATGGAGGTTAGTAATGGTGCGCCTTGCTGCCTAGCAGGGAAGCAGTGATATTATGGGGTGGCAGCAACCAATAATGAGTCGTTAAAAAAGAGATTTGGAGGTTTTCTGATCCGTTTCCATACCAACTGTCTTGGCTGTGGGGATTGGATCCTCTCTATGTGACTGTTGGGGGACAAGGAGGAGTAGAGCGTAGTTGGGTGGGGGTGTATAATGGGATTTGAGGAAGTGCGTCTGGATAGAACTTACACACACACACACACACACACACACACACACACACACACACACACTACATATACTAAAACACTGTGCCTTTCTCCATGTGTATGTGTGTATCTATGCACACATGTGAGTCCTTGTTTCAAGTTAATCTTCAAAGTGCTTCCTTTTTTCCCCAGCAATCCATCATGACAGCACATGTAGTGTGCACTCAAATGTCTACAGCAATTCAAATTCATTGTGAATATTTTGGTAATTTCTAGCCTGGTGCAAAAGTAGATTTTTTTAATTTGCATTGCCTTTTGTTCTAGGATCCTATACAAACAGTCAAGGACAGAGATATACTTGTCAGCCACTCACATTTAGAACCATTGTGTTGCCATGACAACCAGGCGTTTGCAAAAATCAGCATGATGCCAACTCTCATCCAGCATCACATATGGACCGCATGGAAAAGAAACAAAGACACTGGCCAGGCAAGCAAGCATGCATACTTGTGTTGCATTTCTGTGTGTATGTGCACAGAAAGAATATAGCTCTAGAAAGGCGTTGCCACCTAGCCAGTCTATCCTGAGTCACCCATCCAGTTCTACTTGATTGATTACACCAGTTAACACAAACAGAAATATAGACAGAAAATGATAGACTTCGAACAAGATATTGAAAGAGAGTAAGAAAGAAAGAGAAATGGGAGAGAGCAAGAGAATGAGAGAGAGAGCTAGAAAGAGAGAGAGAGAGAGAGGGATGATGATAAGAGAAATTTGACTTGGGATTTGCAAACTGTTATCACCGAACCCCAACATCAAAGACATTGTTGGCAGAGAAAACAATGAAACTTTTTTTTGCGTTTAACTTCAAGAGTAATCTCTCACCCTGGGGCCTGTGGGTAAAGCAAACTCTATGAAGGAGATGAATTTAGCTAATCTCTCTCACACAGCTTCAGGGGATCGCAGCAGCACAGGGAGAGATGACTGTAAAGGTTTTCACTAGTGCCTAATATAGCAGCAAAATTTTGCAAACAGACACTTATCATGTCTCGGGTACATGTCCCTTGCAGATAAGGACTCAATCCCTGGCCTGGGATAGCCCAAACATAAACATTTAGCCAAAATGAGTTCCTTGTTGTTTTGAATTGATTCTGAGTGTCCCTGCTCTCAAACACCAAGAGGATCCAAGAGGCATATGAGTTTCAGTGCTAACTCAAAGGCTGCTGCACTTCAAGCCCACATGTTGTCACCAATACTGAAAAGAATGACTGACAGCTGTCTCCTGTTCCTGTCTACTCTCTGTGTAAATGAGAAGAGACTTGACTGATGTAGTATCAAACACCGGACCGAGACAGCAGAGACAAGGCTTGATGGTGTGTGTGTGTGTGTGTGTGCGAGTGTTGAAGAAGAAGATGAAACCACACCACCATACAGGGTCTATACCACTTCACCATCTGGTGAATATGGTCAACAGGGATGATAAATGTCAGGGAGCTTTTAGAGCCTCTCCTCCCTCGTTAAACGTCTCAGAGGACAACCCACCTCTTCGATCTACAACTGAACGGTTGTGGAACTGTTTTCCAATTAAACTGCTACACCAGCTGTTATTGTTAATGAGGAGAAGAGAGAAGTGTGTGTTTTGGAGGTGTGTTGTACTTTTGACTATAGAGGAATCCTTCCTTACTAGGAGACTCAAGTACCAGCCTCTTGTGGCCTCCGTCTCACAGCTTGGGTACAGCTGTCAGCTATTAGTGTTAATACTTGGTAGTCCATATACAACAGGCTGGTGGCCTGGAGTGTCCGCGAGCAGGACTCCCCCTCTCCAACTGGACCCCTGGGGGAGGCCCTGCACGGTCGAAACCGGTTGCCATTTTCATTTCCTAATGTCCTAGATATGGTGTAATTCAATAACAACTTTTTTTAACTTTATCCTCTTCTCTGTGCAAGTATTTTGATAAGTTCAATTTTCTTCAAGAGCACCTTGTAGTACCTGGATTTTACTATTTTTTGAGATTTTGAGCACTTGGCTTCCCAGTCCTTTTAACTGAAGCAGGACAGAACAGTTGGCAAGGTTTTGTTCTCCATCAGCAATTATTGCCAGTTGCCATACATGGAGCTAGTGCTGTTTTTTCTATCCTTAAATGTCATTTGTTGTCTTGATGTGTGATACTAGGTGTCCTCGGCATGTTACTGTGGATATTTATTATAGCACCTATATTTATGTGGATATAAATAAAAGATTTAAATGTGTGTGTTGAAGAAAGGAACGGGAGGCAACAAATTCCTATTCCACACAAGCCATCCAATTCATTCCTTTCGTTTTTTGAGTGAGTTTGCTCTAGATGCAGTATTTCGCTGTTTGGACGAGTTCATTCATTCAGTAAGTTAATGAACAGTTCTGGCACTCAGGCTGGAATAGCTGAGCTGACCACTTCTCAGACAGCACAGTCACATTGCTGCTCTGCTGGCCTGGGGAACTGCTGAGCAAAGTAAAAACATCCTGGCAGTTGGCTATGTTTTCATCCGTACTGATGTAAAATGCTTCTTCTGGGATCAACTTCAAATCCGTCCTTGAGGCTCTTATGTGTGGGGAACACTCTGAAGCAATGTATACACGCAATATCATCAACAAATATAATCAAACTGTATCAATTTCTGTGATATTTGTAATCACTGTAGCCCAAAATCTCATCCACACTGATTTTCTGCAGTTGTGTGAATCCCTGCATGCATTGAATGTCATACATTAGTCTTGGTTTTCTACTTTCTAAGCTTATGAAATATGAAAAGCATGCCAGTAGCTGCATTCAGTGCTGTAGAATAGATAATGCATGTCCGTGCCAATATAGAACACGTCCTCACACCCTAGACCTTATTATTTAATTACACAAAGTCACCCAGACTGGATAGCCTATACAGTAAACAAAAAGTCAACTTCAGTCGTTTATCTCTCAGATGATAGTTATAGGCCTACTGTATATATAGAGAGAAGGGGTGGGTGGGACAGGGAGAGAGAGAGAGAGAGAGAGGGAGGGAGAGAGAGAGAGAGAGAGAGAGAGAGAGAGAGAGAGAGAGAGAGAGAGAGAGAGAGAGAGAGAGAGAGAGAGAGAGATGCTTGTGGTATAAGGTTTTCGCAGAGCTAAACACTATTTTATCCAGTATTCGTGTGTGTCCCATGAAGCGTTTAGTGCCGCACCCTGAATTCTGTGCGTAAAACCTCCCCTCCTCACGTTTCCGCCGGGAGGAGCGGAGAACAACGGTTCACCTTACGGACAGTTTGGGACCGAGATGGGAGAGGAGCGGCGGCTTTTCTGGCTATGACACCAACACACGGGGAAGGATGGGTTTAACCAGCCGGGAAATGTTGTGCTTGATCGGAACCGCCTGTCTCTGGCTGCCGTTGTTGGCGGAGGTATGTAGCCTGCAGCCTCCCTGATGATGATATTGATGATGATGATGGTGATGGGATGATGATGGGGGCGATTTTCCGATGTGGCCTGATTTATAGTCACTTCTTATTTCAAAAGCAAAGAGAAAGGTCCCGTGACAGTCATGCTTTTCTGACCTGTGTAGCATTTTACAAAACGTGCAGTGAGAAACCTTGAAAGCCATTATCATTATTGATTAATACTGGAATATAGGGCAATGAAAGGCGATAAGGAATGCCTAAGGTTTTGTTTTTTAAACCCATATATAGACCAGTGCTGTTCCTTGGGACGTGTTTCCAACAAAGCAAGCTGAGGTGTTACACAGTTCAGTAATCCAGCCTGTGTGATCCGTGTTTCAAGGCAATTAAAGGTGGCATCAGTCATGTTTCTATACTGGAAGCGCATTGTCCAATTGAGCGTAGACTGTACTGCCCCGCACGCGCCCGCGCACCCACCCGCACACAGCCGCGGTCTCAGTCACACACTCCCCCATGGCGGGATATCATGAGAGAAACCAGTCGTTTGCTTGGCGTGAGAATGAACGCTGGCACGGGCTGTTGCCCTTTGTCGCAGAAATTCAATCAACTCAGTCAACGCATTTGTGAAGCAGACCAGGCGTTATGCTATCAAGAATGTATAGGCCTACAGTAATGAACTTCACTGCTGTCCCTAAATGGGTAAAATTGATTAGTGATTAGTGATTAGTGATCAGTACCTGAACATATCATTATCCTATGCTGCTCCGTTCAGAAGGAATAAATCCTCCTCCTTTCCTCTGTCAGAGTGGCAAAGTAATCATAATTTCTTTAAACCCACCAGGCTTGTCAGGATTAAATGATCTATCAATTAATCATCAGAGTCATTCATTTTTAAATTGGTTCTTGGTAAAAAAAATAAAAATACATCCAGCAGCCATGTGAGGTCTTATGTTGGGCTAATATACAGCATTTGAGGCGGTTAGTCTGAGCCTGGATAGAACTCATTAGTGTACCACCACAGTGATGTGGTGCAAGATTTAATTAGACCATATAACACTGGAAGGAGCAGCACACAGCACAAATAGCACACTGCAGATGAGGGTTTTTTCATTCAACCTTTGTTTAACCAGGTATGTTAAACTCTTGATCAGGAGAAACCTGGGACAGAATGCAGCAGGATGTTAAGTTACAGGCAACATGAAAACCATTTAATATAAAACATCGAAACATAAACAGGAAGGAGCCTAGGAGGAAATGGATCAATAAACACCGGACACTGCTCCGTTAGCCAGGCCGTCTGCCTCTACCTGCAGCATTCCTCTGTAACCTACAGACTCTGTTCGCCTTACAAGTTTGACATTCAACGTTCTTTCTGAGGCCAGAAAGAAAAATGATAATAACAGTAGATTTAGTGATTACTAGCTGCGGTGACCATCCTCAAAAACAGAAATGTCCGCTGTAGAGGTGTTAGTCGCACACGCACGGTCATTGCTTCAGCGCCTCACACCTCACCAGCAAACATCTGTCTTGTAAGCAGCAGTTTAAGACTGTAGAGCACCTGGGAGTCACTTTCTGCACCTTCCAGATGTTGTTGGCCTCGCAGAATATAGATCTGTTTATATCCTGGGACAGTGGACACCACACAGAGGTGGCCCGCAGCAGTCATGATACTCAACTGAATGAATCCAGCCCTGTAGTGATACATCCATGCTGCTGCAATCTCTCCTCAGCCAGATCAAATGGAAATGTCTCTCACTCTCCGCTCGCCATGTGTCCATCTCTGTGCTGTGTGTGTGTGTGTGTGTGTGTGTGTGTGTGTGTGTGTGTGTGTGTTTGCATGGCTATGTGCTGGACGCAGCTGTGAGAGCGTCACATCTGATTAGTGCCGTAACGAAGCCGTGTGATTGATATGAATGGAGATCTCAACACTCATGTTCGGTACCACAGGTCTTCTGTTCCTGGTCTAATATCATTAGGCTGGGAAAGGACATCTGGGAAGTGTGTGTGTGTGTGCTGATTTCAGTAGTGTGTGTGTGTGTGTGGTTGGAGGGGGGGGTGTTGGGAGCGTGAAGGTGAAACGTTTAGTATTTCTCTTCCCTCACAAGAGTTACGCTACAGTGTGTGTGTGTGTGTGTGTCCCACTGTATAAAGGTGTGACCTGATTTCTGAAACTGTTTCTGACACTCTCTTCTGTCAGATATCATCTGAGGCTGTGTAGTTCTGTGTGTATGTGTGTGTTAGAGTGTGTATGCGTTTAAACTGTATATGCACTCTCATGCGTGGGTGGACTATATTGTGATGTTCTATGTAGCTTATTGATCAATCCATTTGCAGATATGTTTGGAAATGTTGTGAAATAGTGAACGTGAAATACATCTTGACATCTTGAAATTACAGGCTCTTAATTCTCTGTTCTCTGGTGTTATTCACATTCACAAATAATGATTAACCTTCTACTGTAGGCATAACATATATATATAACCATATTAGTATATATATATTATTATATTATTATTATATTGCCTTTTGGTGGGTGAAAACGCTGAGATCTTGTCAAATAAAATCCAATGTGTCTCTTTCTCCTCCTGTCTGTAGGTGGTGGCTGAAGACAGTTACTTAAATGAGGTGCAGAGCTCAGGTAGGCAGGACGAGATTACCTCAATCATTTCCAACGACCCCACGTTCCTCACTTTACCTCTCTGTCACTCATGCTTCTCCCTCCATCCTGCTTCTCTTCCTACACTGTCTCATCCCCCCTAGTTCATCGTTTTTCCCCCCTCACTTTAACCTACATTCTGATATCCCTCTATTCCTCCTGACTCAGACACTCATCAAATCCCTCTATTGTCACCGCTTCTCCACTCTTATTCGTTTTATCAGTACTTGTCCTCCTCCAGCCCTACTCCCACCCGCTTCCTCATCCTCACCTTTTTCTCCCCCCTGGCCAGTGCTCCTTTCCAATTCCCTCCCTCCTTGCTCTTCTTTCTCTCTGTTCTCTGCTTCCCCGATAGTGGAGGCCATGATGGGGGGAGGGTGGGCTCGGCTTTCACGCAGGCGAGGAGGAGCCAACTCATCATTTTCAGTCTCTTTTTGAGTGCTGGAAAATCTGCCGTTTACAGCTGCACATACACTGACAGCAAACAAGCACATGCTGGTTTGCACTAAATAAAAATACCACTCTTCTATCAGTGCAATCAGCTTCATCAGTTTTTCTTATTCTGAGAGGCCTCTGAGGCCTTGTTTAAGATGAGGAGCACATGGATGATGGGTTGGTATTTTCCTAACAGGAGATCTCCAAATGTTCCACAAGATGCTACTCTGACACAATGTTTTCCTCCAATTTGCTTTAATTGCACAAGATGTAATAACATTAGGTTAGACAATGAATAAGGCAAGAGCATGATTTCCATGTTCCATTGAATTTGTATTCATTTTTGTGCTTGTGTGTGTTACGAGAAAGAGGCTGCTGCCACACACCCACCCCCCATACGGCGTGCCTCCATGTGTGAACCGTGTCAAATACTCATTGTGGCTGGGAAATGGATTATGGGAGCAGGGAGACTGAGTGTTCCCATGGCGATGGGCAGAGAACGGTTGTCGTGGCAATAAGGAGGGTGTTAGCATGAGTGTTGTGTGTGTCTGAACGCTGCGGGTGTTGATTTGAATTTAACAGCTTGATCCCTGTACATCAATGCTGGTTTTGGGTCCCTATGTGCCACAATGAGATATACAGGACGGGGTGGGACGGAGGAAAAGGGAGAAGGGGATTTTTTTTTTAAAAAGTAGAAGAAAGGAAATCAAAAGGTGAGGATGAAAACCGGTGAGGGTATAATAAAGAAAAAAAAGTGAATCTCAAGGTGTCCTGCTTTCTACACTTTACTGGTGACTGTTCTCAAAGACACAGTTACAGTTGAAATAAGTCATACTCAGAGAAACTGTCTGATTTATTACATAATGCTCTTTACATTAGTAAAAGTTAAAAAAAGTACATTTTATTAAATATTAAATAAAAAGAAAATACAATTTATAGAATTGAAATGACATGAATATATATTGATATATAACATTAGTGTTATCAAAAGAACACAGGTTAATAAACCTTGTCAAACATAGGTTTACACTCTCAACATATTTGCTATGGTATTGTAGCTTTTTAATTTATAGTTTGTATGTTTTTCACTCATTATATTAGTATATATATATTAGTATTATATTTGTTCAGATGAATCTGATCTGTCTGTGAGGGAAGTTTGCCTTTTTTCATTTATTTAAAAAAATATATAATAATAATAATAATAATTGATCTAATTTCTATTCTATTGATTTTAATCTGTTCTATTAAATCTTCCCCCTTCCCTGCATTGGGTTCGTTTCAGATTCCATGTCCCCATTGTGTAAGCAAGCTCGCTTACAGTAGTGAGTAGTGTCACAATGGGGAAATACCGAAAAAAAAAATTTTTTAATTAATAATAATAATAATAATAATAACATAGATTCTGCTCTGTAGTTTTAACACAAATAACTCAATTAAAGAACCAGTTGTTTTACATTCAGCTGTTGCCAATTTCTATTCTATTGATTTTAATCTGTTCTATTAAATCTTCCCCTGCATTGGGTTAGTTTCAGATTCCATATCCCATTGTGTAACCAAGCTTGGTTACAAGTAGTAACCAGTAGTAACCAGTAGTTACAAGTAGTGTCACAATGGGGAAATACCGAAAAAAAAAAATCAAAAATCAAAAATCAATAAAATAATAATTTCTGCTCTGTAGTTTTAACAAAAATGACTCAGTTGTTTTACATTCAGCTGTTAGGGTTAGGGTGGACCCAGATTATTTAGGCCCTGAAACCTCATTGGGCTGAGTCAGTATGATTGACAGGAATGATGACCAGTGGATCTAAGTTTGAACCATATTCATCATCACAAGGATTAAAGTATGGGTAGAGTTTCTCAGTGAAGTTGCAGCCAGTGAAAGCGTAAATAAGGGTTGTGGTCTCTACATCATAGAAAGAGATGTGACCCCCTTCAAAATCCACAAACACCCCCACCCTCTCCACTTTCCCCCAACATACTGGGACACTGGGGGAATTGAAGGTTTCAAATGTATCAACTATGAAACAGATGGCCCAGAGTCCACTATGAAGACCACGAGTGACTGCCCTTCTCCTGGAGACAGACTCCGTGACCACTCCTAAACTCCATTCGGTCTTCCTTCCCACGTACACCTCAAAGTAGAATTTGCCTGACGAGAAGCCCCTCTTTCCCAAAACAGCGAGATGTTCTGTAAACATCATTGAGTTTATTGGAATCCTTTGGATGACGGTGCCGTAGCTTACTTGTTTCCCATCATCAGACAGGTTGAGCAGGGGATGTGCTGTGTTGGGATCTAGTCTAACGTCCACTTCATACTGCTGCACGTTCCACAGCGTAGCGTCACGTAACATATGTCCGTCACCACAGGATCTCTTGATTTCCATGTTCATTTTATTCAGCGTCAATTGCAGTTGGGACATTGACCTACTTATGGATTTCCTTGTGCGCTCCATTCCCAGATGGCTGGTGAGAGTAACTGTAGACCAGTCCATGGTGTGTGGTAGGATGGATTGGGATGGGAAGTTCTGGAGGAGGCGGAGATGGTCCTGAGTGTGCATTAGATCCCTCAGCTTAGTGTTTGTCTTCTGCAGCTCGGTGACTTCCTGCTCCATGTCTTTAATGAAGCCATCAGCCTGTCTCTCTGCTGCTTTTTGCCTCTCCTCAAGCACCCTGACGAGCTCGGCCTGGCTTTGCTGAATGTCGGACACCAGGGCAGTGAAGCCCTGCACGCTGTTCGCTATTTCATTTGTGGTGTCTTTCTGGCTTAGCTTTACCGACCGTTTGAGCTCAAGGACCTTTTGTAGCCTCTCCTCGATCATCTGTTGCACTTTCGCCTCTGTCGTCCCCACCTGAGCCTTCCTCTCTCTGTACGCTCTCTGTACGGGGACGGTGTCATGGGTCACGTGGTACGACGCGGCGCAGATGTCGCACAGCACGACCTCGTCGGCTCGGCAAAACAACGTCAGGAGCCTGTTGTGCTCCTTGCATATCCTGTCCTCCAGGTTCTCCACGGGGTCCACTAGCGTGTGTCTCTTCAGACCGGCGACTCTCTGATGAGGTTCTAGATGAGTCCCACAGTAAGAGGTCAGACACTCCAGGCAGGACTTGACAGCTTCGAGCTTGATGTCAGTGCAAATATCACATATCACATCTCCAGACTCAGCCTGCTGTTCCGGGCTGCAGCTGCTGGTCTCTGTCAGCTTAAGTGACATCTTGAACTGGGCAGCAAGTGCCGAAATGAAAGTATTGACCCTCAGATCTGGTCTCTTTTCAAAGGTTGTCTTACAGAGTGGGCACTGGCAGACAAGTGTGCCATCCCAATAGTCTGTGATACAAGCCTTGCAGAAGTTGTGTCCGCACGGAGTAGACACCGGCTCGGTGAACACATCCATACAGACACAACACTGGAACTCCTCCTCTGACAAGAAACTGCTGCAGGAAGCCATTTCTGTAACACACAATAGGAGAACAACATGGTCACTGGCCTTGTAAATTGATATGTAACTGCCTTTGAGTTAGCAACGTTTCTCCAAAAATAGCTTTAAATGACAGGAAGTTGTACTTGTATGTTAGCCCCCAAAATGCATTTTACCTCTCACAAGCACTCGTCAAAGTTTGGCTTGGTAATGACTTCTTACTTCTGTCTGGGATGGTCTGTAAAGGAGAAAGAGTGAGAGAGACTTTGCTGTTGTACTGTGCGAACGTCACATTTCACTTTCACTTCTGTTTCCGTGCTGTGTGATCATTCAGATGTGCTCTGTGCGAGTGCGTGTTCTTAAAGAGACAGGAACATCTTTATTACAGTAGTAGTTATGTTTTTACAGGCTCTTTTATGGATATAGTACTAAGTTCTCTGTGGCACATATGAGCTATTTAGATTTAGTTTAAGATGTCTGAGTGGGTTCAGTATTATTAATGATTCAAGGGTAGATTTACTCAGTCTCCCTGATTCTCCTTGATTCCCTATTTCTCTCACTCCCATGCTTTCACTTCTTCCCCCTTCTGCTGTTTCTCTTATCTCCTTCCAGATCGGCACCAGTGAGCATGTTTGTGTGTGTGTGTGTGTGTGTGTGTGTGCGTGTGCAAGGTGGGCTAGAGGGTTGCACTCCATAGATAATGTTCCAGGACAGCCAAGCTGTGTGTGTCTATGAGATAAGACTGTTGCCGGTTACTGAACCACCTCTGCCATTAATCATAGTTTAATAGCCATTTGGCCTCAAAACACCCCTGAAAGCACGAGGTATGTGTGTGTGTGTGTGTGTGTGTGTGTGTGTGTGTGTGTGTGTCTGTTTGTCTGTCTGTATGTCTGTGTACAGTATGTGTATTTGGGTGTAGGTGTAGGTGCACAACAGCTATTTAGGGTTTACAGTATCATTCTTTCCATTACTGTGGGATGCATTCTTGTAGTGGACCATATAACCAGACACATTTCATTGTGCTAATTTTGCTACATTCACATATCAGCGTTTTCTTTTGAATTTCTCTAAGCTTCACTCCCAGACTCCCCCTTCACAGAACAGGTTGCTGCATGTATACTCAGCAGCCCGCCAAGCTGTGGCCGCCATCATGTTAAGTAAGGATGGAGTTTGAGTGAAGGAAATTTCAACAATTCAACATGGATCAGTGACAGTAAATGCATTAGACAGGGACCCTGCTGTGCCAGTGGATGTACGTGGGAATCAGCCATGTAATTCTTTATATCCAGATAAAATAGGGGCATGGGGATAATGTGATGTGAATAACAGCAATTCCACTCCACTCTCCTCTCACTTTCCCCATGCCGCTCCCTTTCATTTGCATTGTCCTCTCTTGCCCAAATCCTCCCGGTTTTCCTACTCCTCATTCGCCCACCCCTCCCGCTTCCAAAAAAATCTTTTTCTCCCATCTTCCTCAGTATCCCCCCCCCCATCCACTTATCCTCTCCCCACCGTTGCTCTCTTTGTCTCTCCACAGCACCTCTCTCCTGCTCTGAGGGATTCACAGAGTTAGGCTATTACAACGGCACCGTGTCCCAGACAGACTCTGGCGCCCCCTGTCTGAAGTGGACCGAGTTCCCAGACTACGTCCTGCAGTACCCAGGCAGAGGGCTGGGCGACCACAGCTACTGCAGGAACCCAGACCGGGAGTCCAACCCCTGGTGCTTCTTCAGGCAGAACTCCGGGGCCATCGGATGGGCCTACTGTGACTGCCACCAGGGTAGACACATGCATTACCAGGACACGATTGCCTTTGGACTAATGTGTCAAGGCTCGAAACTTTTGTCTTTAATCTGTCAGTGATTGAGGTTTATGAATGCTTATTCTACCTGTGTTATTTGAGCAATATGCCCACCTGTCTGGTTGTCAGGTGCTGCACGGCTGGTTGGCGGGTCATCCTCTGCCAGTGGGCGTGTGGAGGTGTACCTGAATGGCCAGTGGGGGGCGGTATGTGACTCTCACTGGACAGACAGAGATGCCAGTGTGATCTGCAGACAGCTGGGCTTGGGGTAGGAGGAAAAAAAGCAAAGCAAGGCTCAAGTTCAGTAACATTGCAGTATTGCTGTCATGCCTGTCTGTGTGCATAACGTCTTTGATGGTCCTTTTCCCAGAGAGATTGGCACAGCGTTGCAAAATCTGCAGTTTGGATCAGGCTCCGGCCTCTTCCACTATGAGCGTTTGGGTTGCCGTGGTGACGAGAGCACCCTGAGCAAGTGCCGGAGCAGGACGTTCGTCACTGGCGACTGTAACCATGGGAACGAAGCGGGAGTGGTGTGTGCACCCACGGAAGGTCAGTGTGACTTCCACAGTGTCATGGCAACCAAACCTGAGAGGCCCAGAAAACAATGTCTCCGCACACCTGAGAGACAGCGAGAGAGAGAGAGAGAGAGAGAGAGAGAGAGAGAGAGAGAGAGAGAGAGAGAGAGAGAGAGAGAGAGAGAGAGAGAGGGGTGGTGTGTGTAGTATGAGGAAAAATGTGTTGCAAGTGTTTAGAAAACATTATATTTATATGAATTTATTTGTCCTCTTGACTACCGGCATGATGTTTCGATATGGGCGTTGTTTCCTCTCTCAGGCAGTGGTCCTCCGCTACGATTGGTCGGAGGCGAGGAAGACTTTGAGGGTCGAGTGGAGGTGTTCCACGGAGGAAGGTGGGGCTCCGTCTGTGATGACCAATGGGACGACAGAGATGCTGAGGTGGTCTGCAGACAGCTGGGTTTCGGGTATGTAGGGGTTAACTGTAACGGGTTTTTCACACTCCCAATGAGTCAACATATGTGTGATGAGCATCCTGGCACACACTGGTATATACAGCACAGCATTTCCCTGCAGTTGCTGTGAATCAGTATTTTCCATGCCCCTGACAGACAGGGTGGGCTACCCAGTCTGCAGGAGCCATCACTCTACCTGAAGGAATTTAACCAGTGAATACATTTACATTTGAGTTATTTAGCCCACGCTCATATCCACTAGAAAACATTACTGTGTGAAGGTACGCTGCATTTGAGTCTGGGTTGATGTCATCCCCGCAGAGGAAGAACATCCCAGATAGTGATGAAGTTGTAGTTATGAAGTTTCTGTGTTCAGCATTTAGCTTGCATTTCATCTGTGCAAAAACCAAGGGACTCGTCGCCATCTGTGTTTGTGCATGTGAGGAATCTGTTGTAAATAATGGATATTCTTACACTGATACACAGGTTCTTATTTAGCTACACTCTTATGAGGCACTAATGTCAAAATGAAGTGAAAAGTGACTTCACCGTATTAGATAATTTTCCATGTCCTACATTTTTTTTTAACAATTTAACAATATATGCCAAAAGCCCTACACAAACCTACACATTTTCTAACCCCCATTATGGCCTACCTTCCTGTGTGTTTGTGTCCAGGGGCGTGGCAAAGGCCTGGTCGTGGGCTCACTTCGGTCAGGGCTCAGGGCCTATCTTCTTGGATGCTGTGAGGTGCACAGGAAACGAGCTCTTCCTGGATCAGTGTCCCCACGGCGACTGGGAGCAGCACAACTGTGACCACATGGAGGATGCTGGGGTCTCTTGCAGCCCTTATACAGGTAGGTAGGCACGCACACACGCACGCACAAATGTATACATACTATTATAATACTATGATATACTGACAGAACACATTAAATACAGGTGCATCATTGACGTTGATGTGTGTGTGTGTGTGTGTGTGTGTGTGTTTCAGACGGTGTGGTGCGTCTGGTTGGAGGAGACAGTCCCTGGGAGGGTCGTGTTGAGGTTTTCCACAACAGTGACTGGGGGACGGTGTGTGATGACCACTGGACCCAGCAACACGCACAGGTGGTCTGCAGACAGCTCGGATACAGGTGAGGAAACACAAGATAGATGGGAGAGAGAGAGTATGTGTGTGTGTGTGTGTGTATGTGTGTGTGTGTGTGTGCGCGTCTCTGCTAAAATGGAGTGAGTATCATCTTTCATATCACGTATTTTTATTGTAAGGCCTTTCTATAATCTTTGGCCTTTACTCATTTTTATCCTTGTTGTTGTTTACTTGTTGCACTTGTTTCATCCCTATAGCTGGGAGCATTTTTTTATCGTATTTTATTTTATTTTTAATGTTTTTTATGACTTTTACCATTGGATCACTTTGCCTCCACAATCTCATCCAGCACAGTCTTGTTTCTCTCAACTCGTAGGGGTCACGCTGAGGTCGTGGCAGACGGAATATTCGGCGAGGGCATCGGCCTGATCCTACTGGACGACGTCCACTGCGACGGATCCGAGACCTCCCTGCTGGACTGCCGCCACGGGATCTGGGGGCGGACCGACTGCTCCCACAACGAGGACGTCGGGGTGCGTTGCAGGGGTGGGTCCGGCCAGGAGACCAACGAGGTGCCGGTGATCGCTCCCTCCACAGGTAAGAGAAGCGATGTGAGTTTGACCTGGGCCTCTGTGCATAAGGTGTCGAAGTAGCGGTCCCACCTCTTGAGGTTCTGCCGTCATGTAATCTGACTAGAGCTCCCAAATGGGCACCACACTGTCCCTGCAGAACGCTGGACTCATACCAGCCTATGAGTTGCTTACTTACACAAATTGTGAAAACTGGCAGCAAAACCTCTTATACACAGATAGGCTTTTCACACTTGAATATGTTAGCCCAGGGTTAACTTTAACCCTGGGTTAATTTATCTCACGTTTCACACTAGTTTTCTTTAACCCTGGGCTAACAATTGACCCCAGGTATTCAGTGTTCAGGATTTCACACTGTAAGCTTGTAGACCCCGGGTTAATGTTTAATGCTAATGTGTAACTCGCTGTTACATTCTAGCCCCTGTTACATTCTAACCCTGTTACATTCTAACCTGTTACATTCTAACCCTGTTACATTCTAACCTTGTTACATTCTAACCCGTTACATTCTAACCCCTGTTACATTCTAACCTCTGTTACATTCTAACCTGTTACATTCTAACCCTGTTACATTCTAACCCCTGTTACATTCTAACCTCTGTATTCTAACCTGTTACATTCTAACCCCTGTTACATTCTAACCCATTACATTCTAACCCATTACATTCTAACCCCTGTTACATTGTAACCCGTTACATTGTAACCCGTTACATTCTAACCCTGTTACATTCTAACCCCTGTTACATTCTAACCCCACAACGTTTCACACTATTGTTCTTAGCACCGCGTTTCGGGGATAGCGCCACAAAAGCGGTGCTAACCCTGCTTCATAGCAGGGTTTGTTAACCCAGTGTTAAAAGCGGTGTTAACCCTCTTTCAAAAATGCAAGTGTAAAACGCTGCTTAGCCCGGGGTTATATGCGTCCATAACCCAGGGTTAAGAAAGACGTTAGCCCGGGGTTAAGTGTAGTGTGAAAAGCATAAGAGAATCAGAATCCATTCTATTTCTATGGCATGGTTAATAAACATGAGAAAAAAATGTGAATGAAAAAATCCATTTACAGGAACTATTGTGTCCTTTCGTTGGTTTGTATCATTCCCCCCTCTGTGAAAATACCAGTGCATGTGCCTATGTGTCTGTACAGAGGGTCTAAATGTGTTGACAGCAGGGAGAATAAAGCGGTGTTTACTGTCTCAGCGCCCCAGAGGTCCTGTGGCTCCTGTAGACACAAGCTCTATTAGAATGAGAATAGAGATCGGAGATGGGGCCGCCGGGCCGCAGATGACATTTACTGCTGTCACCGGACATTTAACATGCTCTCAGTGAACATGCAGACGCAGGAGACATGAATATGAATATGTTTTTTTTTTCTTTTTCAGGTCCCCTGGTTCGTCTCGCTGGTGGCACTAGTCGGAAGGAGGGTCGAGTCGAAGTGTATCTCCATGGTGACTGGGGCAGTATTTGCGACTCTGGCTGGAACAACCTCAATGCAGCCGTGGTGTGCAGACAGCTGGGACACAGGTTAATGTTTGTGTGTGTGGAAGAGAGAGAGAGAGAGAGAGAGAGAGAGAGAGAGAGAGAGAGAGAGAGAGAGAGAGAGAGGGAGAGAGAGAGAGAGAGATAGAGAGATATTCAGGTTAAATAGCATAGGTTTAATATTTTTCTCTCTTTCACTCTTTCTCTGTCTACACATTCGTCCTCCAGCGGTGGAGCGGTAGCAGCAGGAGGGTTCGGCCAGGGGAAAGGACCCATCCACCTGGACCAGGTGAGGTGCACGGGGAAGGAGGAGTTCCTGGGAGAGTGTCCTTCACTGGGCCAGAGGCTCCAGGGCTGCAGACGCAGGCAGGACGCTGGGGTGAGGTGTGACGTTACCCCGCAGGCAACAGTGGACCCGGCGAAGCCACAAGAGTTAACCTGCGGCCTGAGAAAGATCACGGAGGAAGGCAACAAGAGGACGAACCAAGAAGGGGAAAACATGCTTAGGTAACAGTATGGAACATTTACCATGTGTCAGTAATGAAACATCTGAGCCAGGTGATACAGGACTTATAAGCTGGAATAGTGATTTCTGATTCTGTTCTTATGCGTGACAACAACATCTCATTCTTTCCTTCCCATTCTCTCCTCCCTCCCCTAACAGGACCACGTGGCCATGGCAGGTGTCAGTGTGGCTTCAGTCCCAAGGAGAAAATGGCAGTCCTCTCTGCACTGGCACCCTGATCAGCCCCTGCTGGGCCCTGACCTCTGCACACTGTTTCAAGGGGTAACTCTCCTCTCCTCTCCTCTCCTTTCCTCTCCTCTCCTCTCCTCTCCTCTTCATCCTGTAATCAATTAATCTCCCCCTTTCTGCCCCCCCCCCCGCCGTCAGGTTTGGCAGTGATCCATCCAGGTATGTGGTGCGTGTCGGGGCTTCAGAGCGAACTCTCACCCCAGAACAGGTGGTGGTTCACAGGAAGTTCAAGGGCCAGAGTGGTGGTCATGACCTGGCTCTGTTGAAGCTGCCCAGCACCAAGGGTCATTGTCTAACCTTTGACCCCGACACTAACGCAGCCTGCCTCCCTTCCCCTGACACAGCATCAGGGTGGAAGTCCCCGTCTTCTTGTGTTGCTATAGTTACCACTGGCTGGGAAGGGCCAGGTAAGCCCTCTTTCTCTCTTTAAAGCAATACACCAGGTGTTTGGGAGGTTGGCCCGTCGGTCAACTTACCCGTTAAGTGATGAGAACATTTTACCACGCACTATGTTTATAGACAATTACATTATCCAAAGTAACATGACAGTGTTTTTTTTGTCAGTGGTTTTTATTATATGACTTCATGTGTTATTTTTGGCTGTACACAGTCTCCCATGGAAACAGGAAAGTAGTCCCTGGTACAGTGTTTTATTTTTGTATTTTCTGTAACGTTTTACCAATCTACTGCGCAAAACTGCCAGACAGCCACATATCATTTAGAATGGCTTACCAGTTAGGATTAGAGCTGCTACAAGTTGTCATGTTGTCACTTCTGAGATAATACTAGCCTGCTGAAGAGTTAATATGGTGAACATCCTTGAATGATCCACCGGGGACACAGGGATGATTTTGTTGTCTATGTTCTGATCACTTAACAGGTAAGCTGACCATGAGGCCAATCTCCCCAAACCTCGGTGTATTGCTTTAACTCTGATCTCTAACTGAACATCTCTGTGGTTCAGCTGGTCTGTCTGTCACTCTCTTGATCTCTCTGTCCATCCTTTCTCCCAGATTCAGTCCTTGCATCCTGGGTCCCTGTGATGTCGTCATGGCAATGTAAGAAGCACTATGGCGACAGCTACTCCAGCCACGGCACACTGTGTGCTGGGAGTCCTCCGGACACCAGCCGTCTCCATGGCGACGATTGCCGGGGAAACTCTGGAGGCGGGCTGGTGTGCCAGGGGGAGGCGGGTCGCTGGGTGCTCACTGGGGTTGTTGCCGGGGGTTACGGGTGCGCCGAGCCCTCCTCTCCGGCACTCTACACGCGAGTCAGCCGATACAGGAGCTGGATTGAGGAGGTCACCGACACACACCCCGAAAAGCAAAACACACACACGCACAATGAGCGCACACACCCGGGAGAACCACACACACACACGCAAGAAGATCATGTGAGCGCGCAGGAGGTGACACGCGGGACCACACGCGCACAAGAGGAACGCTCACACACACAGAATGCGCAGACACACACTCACGACGATCTGACGCACACTAACGATATAACGCATATTGAAAACGACCTGACACACACCCACGAGGAACACACACACAGCGAGGGCAGGGATAAATACTTCCACATGAACGGCAAGCTGAAACACACACACGACCAACACAGCGACGTGGAAACGAACGAATTCAACAATGTCAAGCAGAAACACGCGCACGCTCACGATCCACACGCGCACGCTAACCGCCACGGTAACACACACCCGAAAAACACACATCCTCACGACGCTGACACGAGCACACACATCCTGGTCTGATTGAGGCCGTGCCATTGGCTTACCATCTGTGCCATGTGACCGTGCGAGCAGGAAGGAGGGGTGAAACGAAAGACAGAAGACTATAAAGAGTAAAGAAAAGAAGGATGCTCCTAACTCAGTCAATACAAACCTGTACAACTCACGGCTGTCTCTGTGCTCATTTCAGCTCTGAACTCAATGTAACTGAACTCAACGTAGTGAACTCCAAGTGTTTTGCGATTGCTTATCCTCCGACGACAATAGCAGCGTGGGCAGATAGTCTCAAGCTGCCAGTATGAGAGTGTGTGGCTAATTTGTGGTGCTTACATGTAAGTGGGGGAGGGAAGGGGTTAATGCCCAAAAGAGGTCAGCGTCCTCAAAGGGGGCCTGGCAGATATATTGGGTACACTGGCATTGGCCTTTCACGGATATCAAAAAACGGCATGGCATGTATTTCAAGGGCAATAAAAGTTGCATATAAAATGATATTTTTTGGGGGAAATATCTCGAGGTAAATTTCTTAGATGTCTAGTCACAAATGAGACCTTTAACACAAAGAAAACAAACAAAAAAATCTATGCTAAAACTCAGATGTGGCTTCTGTGTAAATTGTGGGCTATGAAGAACTGTTGACTCATGATCAACAACAACCACCAGAACACCTTCACTGGGCGGACATATTGGATATCATTATTGTCCCTCTACGATTATTGTCATTGTCATTGTCAGACTGCAGAGTCCCGTATCGAAGTTTAGCTTTGATATTGAGGCAGATGTGGGTGATGTTGCTTGCTATAGGAAACACTAGTTAACATAGAGATTATGAAAACCGGGGCTCGTCTCTTCAGGTTGTTGTCTAATACTTTTACCAGTGACCGTGCTGTTGTTCATTTAGACTTACCTATGTCTTCTCCTCACACGGCGATGCTATTTAACATTAAACTGAACAGAGCAATTGTCTCCTTTCAAAGCCATTGAAAGCCGTGGGGTCATATTTATCTTTTTCTACTGATTCCCCCAAATGGCTCTAGACAAATAGGTAGGCAAGTAGAAAGATAGATAGCTCCTACTCCTGGTTGCTAGTTTAGATTTTGTTTAGTTTGTGTATTGCAATTTTTCTCGACTGAAATAGATAGCCAAACTGTTTAAGTTTAATGTTGAATGTCTGCTCTGTTGTACTCTGTTCTCTGAGCAGATGTGTGCTCTAACCAGTAGATGGCGACAGTGATCTATTTTCACTGAGTCATCATGTGGATAACGTGGCTCTGATGGTTCTTTTTTATACTGTGGCTAACTGGATGGACTTGTGCTCGGTGTACTTTGTGCCATTGTATCGTGAAGCATCTTGTAACCTGCAACTACTGTTTCTCAAACAGGGACCTGTCCAATGCCTGTTTTTATAATCCTGTACATATTCTCCGCCTATCACTATTCCTTCCCGAGACTTGATGTTTTACAATGCAAAACCTGTGGGTAACTGTAAATATGTCTGTGGTTTGACAGTGAGGGAGCATTGAAAAAGCATCCAAGATCAAAAGCTGTGACGTAGGCCTATTTACCTGTGTTATACCCTTCAATTGTACCTCAGTGTAATGTGCTGAATCATGGTTGAGTATTAAAACATATACCTGGTGAGAACATCTCTTGCTGTTGGTGTGGTCTGTGTTTCCTGTTGACAGTTCTAGTTTTACAGTATCCTCATTGTGTAACTTATGTTAACTTTATGACCATTCCCACCTGCTCCTGCTCAATGTCTTGGTGTGCCAATGCCAAAGATGGTATAAAACATATTGTTTTAATTTCTATGTAAATTGCAAGCTTTCAGACTTTTGCACAATTTGGATTTTGCACGGAGAAGACGAAGGATTAGCTGGAGGAAATACCAGTGGAAGCAAAGCACTCAATCCACACAAAATCCCTATTTTGGTTTCTCAGAAAATGAAGAATTATTAGATCAAATAAACAGATAGCTGCATAAAAAATACTAATATGCTATTTTTACCCTCTCAAATACATGAATAGGTTAGAAAAAATAAAAAGAACGCATTACTGCCAAGAAAATGAAAACTAAATCTGCTTAGCAACTTTTGTTCATCTTTAGAGCAAGATCATTTAAGACAGTGAACATATTGTAAATGTAGGTGACAGCCATAACAGGTATAAAAACTTCATGTGTTGAGACGCGGTTGAATATTAAGACACCTGCTTGATGGGAAGAGGTTCGTGGGTGATCTCTCTGGGATGGTCTTCCTTTAATGCAGGGGTGTCAAACTGTGTGCCATGGAGGGCCGAGAGTATGCAGGTTTTCGTTCCAACCCAAGAATACACCAGGTGATTTCACTGATTAGTCCCTCCTCTCTGGTTGATGGTGTGGTAATCAGTGAAATCACCTGGTGTATTCTTGGGTTGGAACGAAAACCTGCATACTCTCGGCCCTCCATGGCACACAGTTTGACACCCCTGCTTTAATGGAATGGAGCAGAGGACTTACATAATGCGTTTGTGAGCACGGCATGCTGAGGGTTAATCCACATTTGACCAAAACTTGATCTACAGCATAGCAGTCTGAGGCATGGCAAGACTGTCACATAGTAAAGAAGAGCAAGATGATACGTTAAAAAGAGGCAGAATCAGATTTGAAAAGAGTTAATCACCGGGCCACTCTTTAATTAGAGGTTGCAGAGCGTAAGGGCTGTGTGCACACACTCAGGTGAGTAGATTATACACACCTGTGTGAATGGGTAGTTGCATGCACCTTCTGTATAACACTGGTTGGATTAGATTGCTTGGTCTCGGTGTCCAGTGATAGTAAATTAGAGCTTCAATATTTTGCGAAAGTGAATCTGCCTTCATCCAAAGAATGAAAAAAAAGTGTATTAGAGGGAAAAGAAAAGATGAGCTCATGTACAGAAGTCTCGGTAAAGAGTAAAAAGTAATGCTGATACCAGGAAATCACTTTGTGGTTTGTCTAATGTTACAGAAATGGCTTCCTGCAGCAGTCTCTTGTCTGAAGAGCAGTTTCAGTGTTCAATCTGTCTGGATGTCTTCACTGAGCCCGTGTCTATCCCGTGTGGCCACAACTTCTGCAAGGCCTGCATCAGCGGATACTGGGATAACATTGTCCATTGCCAATGCCCGCTCTGTAAGCAGATATTCACCAGGAGACCAGAGTTAAAAACCAACACAACCATCAGAGAAGTCTCAGATCATTTTAAAGAGATGAGAGACAGAAGCGTGGACGAGCCTTCTGCCAAGCGTGGAGAGGTGGCCTGTGACATCTGCACCTGGAGGAAGCTGAAGGCCACAAAGTTCTGCCGGGAGTGCCTGACGTCTTTCTGTGACATTCACCTGGAGCCTCACCGCAGAGTCGCCGGCCTGAGGAGACACACGCTGCTCAACGCTGTGGTGAAGCTGGAGGACAGGATGTGCAAGGAGCACAACGTTCTCCTGGACTGGTTCTGTAGGACCGACCGGGAGTGTGTGTGCCAGTTCTGCGTTCAGGAAGACCACGGCTCTCACGACACCGTCCCGCTAGAGGCCGAGTGCGGGGAGAGGAAGGCTCAGATCGGAAGGACAGAGCTCAAAGTGCAACAGATGATCCAGGAGAGGCTGCAGAAGGTGCAGGAGATCAAATACTCGGTGGACCTCAGCAAGAGGGACGCAGAGAAAGACATAACGGACAGCATTCAGGTCTTCAGTGCACTTGTGGCCTCGATTGAGAGGAGCCAGTCAGAGCTCATTTGGGTGATTAAGAAGAAACAGAGAGCGATCGAGAGGAAAGGTGAGGGCTTCATTAAAGAGCTTGAGCAGGACATTTGCGTGCTACAGCAAAGATGCACACAACTGGAGCAGCTCTCACACACTGACGACCACTTCCAGGTCCTCCAGAGCTCCCCGTCCCTCTCCGGCCTCCCGCACGTGAACGATCGACTCGAGTTCAGCGTCCACAGTAACCCGTACGAGGAGAACGTGAGGAAGTCTTTGAGGAGCGCCGTCTCCGAACTCGAGGAGACGGCGAGGAGAGAACTCTCTGACTTCGAGGACAAGTGCAACAAAGAAATGGAGAAGTTCCCAGATCAGAGGTTGAGGTGGATACAGCAGCACGGGGTGGATGTGACTCTAGACCCCGATACCGCGCATCGTTCCCTCACCCTCTCCAGCGACGGGAAAGAGGTGAGGGAGGGCAAATGGCAGAAGAAACCTTTCAATCAAAACAGATTCACTGGATTATTAGGTGCGTCTGTCGTCGCAAAGGAGGGATACTCTTCAGGGAGGTTCTACTATGAGGTGCAGGTGGAGGGGAAGAACAAATGGGCTATAGGAGTGGTTAGAGAGTCTATAGACAGGAAGAAATGGTGCCCAATATCATCTGAACATGGACACTGGACCATAGAGTTAGGAGATCGGTATAAGGCCAACACTGCCCCGCCTGTCTACCTCTACCCCCGGAAGCTGAAGAAGGTGGGGGTGTTTGTGGATTACGAGGAAGGGCAGGTCTCTTTTTATGACACGGACGCCAAGTCTCATATCTACTCCTTCAACGGCTACACTTTCACTGAAAAACTCTACCCATACTTTTACTGTGGGATTGATGATAGTGCTCCATTGGTCATAATCCCTGTAAATCTTGGGGACTAGGATGGTAATCTGGAGGCAGACAAAGCTCTCCCTCGGGGCGTCATAAGGTTTAACTCCATAAAAGGCTGACAAAAGTGTTTCTTGAAATAGAGCTTGATAACTTTGTTGTTTGTGCGTTGCGTTGAGTAGAAGGTCGAATACCTTTGTTCTCTGAGCTGATGTGTTATCTAACTGGGGGTTAGTTGAGTTTTTACATTTGTGTTCAGTGTTGCTCGCTATCCTTTTGCTTTCAGTACCAAAGCATTATATTGTGTTTCATCAATTCAACATTAATTTGTGGTCATTGTGCAAATACAGCAACGTCCCATCAACAGAAGAGCTCCAGGGTTGTACGTTTACTGACTCAGCTCTCTGTACTCACACAATCTGCACATCCAGAGATATTAGTATGAGGAAGACCTCTGGACTGAGAAGTGAAAGCTAACACCATCAATCCAGATTAACCACACAACACAGGTGGCCCGGGGCTAAAGGATTGGCCTGAGACTACGCACAAGTGTCTGATAGCATTTGTCAATACTTTTTATGCTTTACCTACTTGGGTTGCAGATCTGATGCCACACTGGGCAATACGATACGAGTGCCAGAAAGTTTAGACAGTCACAGAAAACTATTTGAAAGTCAATTTAGTATTCATTTATGTGACTCAATATGTCACTTATCTGACACCGTCAACGTGGTCCTGATGCTGCAGGTCCTTCCCATCTGGCACTCCAAGCAGGGTACCACTAAAAAGTATTTGCAAATACTATTTGACTCGAGGCTGTTAGGATCCTGATGGGACAAGTCCTTAAAAGGCACGGACAAAGAACTCTGAAGGGACAAATGTATTTTACTATCAGCAGTGTAGTTTTGGGTCAGTGTTTCGCCTAATTCTATTGACATGGAAAGACAAGGGTTACAAAGGGGTAACAAGAGGAAAGATACATCACCCGGAGAGTTTCTTCCTTCTTATGTCTTTGAGAAAGTGAGAGTGTGTGTGTGTAGAAGTTAACCCGCTGTTGAGCTGTTCTCATTAATCACAGAGGAACCGGGGGACCTGTCCTACATCTCAGGGACACACACACGGACACACTCCTTAAAATAACTAACTGGGCCCATCATAAATAAGACCACAAAGGCTTTTTAAATAAGGCTACAGCATTATTCAACACTCCACTGTGCTTGATACAGCTAAAATAAGAGCACTGCAACACTGTGCGAATGCTGACGTTGAGACAGACTGGCCCGGGAGCTGTTGATCGGACAGCAGTGCCTGTTATATCCCATGCATGTGAATGGCTATGAAGCTATGCAGTGGTATTCAGTGCTTAATCAGACTTAGTTATCTGACGACAGACAAGTATGGACGGCTACCACTATGCCAACTGTGATGCTGGGTTGTGTTCAGAGCATCCAGCAACAGGGAAACATGGTGTGGTTTACAGTTAAAAGGATAAACTGACTTTATTCCACTCTGCTCGCATCAAAAATATTGTGCTTTGACGTTTGAATGTCTTCATGCCAAAAATGTCACCTGAGATAAACAACTTTCCTTTCAACAGGAGTGAAAACTGCAGCTGAAATTGCATTGGCAGACAGTCAGTATGACTACTAAATAATGTGGTGTTACATAATGTGTAATATGTGGCAAGAGACAAGTGTGAAAGACCAGCAGTCCTCAAACCACAACGGTAGAAAAACACCCAGAATAACCAAGAAAAGCATTTTGGTAGGTTGTGAGGCCTGGGGGTGGATGGAGGGCGGTTCCAAGCACTAGATACCTTTCCAATAAGACATTTGTTGGATAAGGAACAAGATTGCGGTCGTACAACATTCTTGTTGACTGAAATGTCAAGACTGAAATCGGAGACCGTGACAAACCAGAGGTGAAATAACGTTTGAGGAATAAAAGAGTCAAAGAGACAAACCAGTGCTGAAATAGTATTTTTATTAAATACTTTCAAGATCCAAGTTCGAAGAATAACAAAGCTATGATGAAGACCAACTAACACTCAGACAAACACTTGATAGTCGTCAATTCATGGTTGTATTTCATTGTACATCATGATCATGCAAAAAACTCCAGCATCCACGTGAAGGCTGGGGGAGAAAGCGCAGCCCAATAGTATATCATTACAACGCAGGGAAAATGCTAACATCGAGGGCCTCATACCAAGCTACGGCTCCTGAATCCTTTTTTACAATTCATTTTTTGTGTTTTTATTTTTCATGTCACCTATTCAACATTCTGGATGGAGGAGGTTCTCATTTCAAAGATGCAAATATCATTATATATTATTAACACTATCTCCATCCTTATTCAGGTAGGTACATGGTAGAAATGCTTAACTGAAACATGCATATAACTAGGTCTCCCGCTCTGGCTCAACAGTGTAGGTCACAGAACCTGCCGACCGAACACAAACTCTTTCTCTCGCTCACTTTTCCTCTCGGCCATTGAAACTCCTCTCAATTGAACAGGCAGAATTTAAAAACCACTAAGGGTAAATTGAATTAATAAATAATTTAGTCCTGATCAGACAATAATCAATCAATTTTGTCCTATCTAACTTCCTCCCTATTTTTCCCTTTTCTGTGTGTGTGTATGCGTGTATGTGTGTGTATGTGTGTATATGTGTATGTGTGTGTGTGTGTGTGTGTGTTGAGGGGAGAGTGCAGAACTCTAGCTTGGCAGAGCGGCAAATTACCAAACGGCAAACGACAGTTAATAGCAACAGCGACGACGAAACTCAAAAACCAGTAACACGGGAACAGAGAAAGGTACAAACAAACATTGAGGGAGCTATTCGACTTTGGGCGATATCGGGTTAAGATACAACTGTGCGGATGGATGGAGACGATGGAGTAGCACAGCAAAGGGGGGTTATGCCTTGGTCACACAGAGCAGTGGTGCAGATATGTTACAGAGCCTAACACACCACCAGGCGTGTGTGTGCATATGATATGTGTGTATACACCACATGGGAGAGACAGCTCAGAGCATTGTGGGATCAGGGGTGAGGGCACTGTGATAAAGGTCTCCATATTTAAAGCGAACAGGGAAAGTGGGGGGGGGGGGGGGGGGGCTGGCAACCGGTTTCACCCTGTATAGTCATCTATTCCCTGCCTCCCAAAAACAGTCATGTGGTCATGGGACTAGAGCTGGTAGCATATGCGAGTGTGTGTATTCATGTTGTCGCTATATACGGTTGTGTGATAGAGAACTACCAGTATTTTAAGAAAGAGCACTAAACCAAATAAAAGAATACCAATCAAGTGTTCAAAATGTTCAAGATCAATAAGGTTTTTTCATGCTCTCAAGCCAAATCAGGGTATAAAGTCATAGTCAGGGTATCATGTGGGTCATGGGGCAATTGCCACGGCCAGATGCACAGGATGAGTGTCTCTTAGATGCATGTACATATATTACACTTTTCTACATAGATTTATACATACACTGTATTTACACAGTGATTAGAAACAAACCAGGCCCTTGCAGGAAGCAGAAGAAAAAGGGGCGGGTGGGTGGGTTAAAAGAAGGCGGGATTAGAGTGGGAGAGGGTGGGAAGGGGCAAATGAGGGAGAGGTGGCGGGCAAACATGCCAAACGCAGACGCCTTTCCCGGCCATCTCCCTCCACTGCATACAGACATAATTAAACGTGTTACACGCGTGGTAGCTTTATACTTGCACAATAAAACCCAGTTAAAAACTCAGTCGCTTAAAAAGTAGCCTCAAATATAGGATCAGTCAGACACAAGTCTCCGATTATTCACAGGAACGCAATGGAACAGGACGCTAAAAACACAACAAAAACACACCAATCTCGAACGCAGTCGCCCAGACTTTCCCTTCTCACGGAAAACAAGGATACAAACAAAAAACGTAACACATGAACACATAAAAAGCCTAAAGTTCTACACTTTGGTGCTTCATGTTTTTGATATCAAGTTTCTCTCGTGTCATCAAGTTCTCTCGCGCATTCCGATTGAGCCGACTTGATTTTTTTTCCCTCTAGACTTCCGCTTGGGGAACGTTTCCCTACATCTTTACATCAACTTCTGGGTATCCAGCACAACACTTTTACCCGGTAAACCCTAGAATGCCAAATGTGTCCAAAATCTCAGCTTCTACCTCCACACTCCTCTCTGTCCCTCCCTTATTAGATAGTAAATATAAATGCTTGGTTGGGTTTCGGTGGTTTCTGGTACATCTAGTCATAATTTACACAGTATATTCATAACTCATACTCATAAACTGTCACAAGTTCAACTGTAAACCCTCTCCTCCCCTAGACGTTTCATCTCGCGCGGGCAGAAAAAAGATGGCTGCCAGGGGAGGGTTACAGGGCAAAGACGCGCCCTCCTATCAGGCGCCAGATGCATGCATCATCCCATGGGGGCGGTGTCTGTGTTCAGCCAGCCCCAGCAGGTCAAAGGAGGGACAGGATTGGTTGGTGTCGTGGAGAGGGATGCGATCTCGCCCGGCCGGGCTCCTGGCATTAGCCAATCCACACAGAGGACGTGCCTCTTAAACACGCTTGCTGAAAAAACTGCCCCCCAAAACACACACTCCAGTAGACTGGAGTCTCAGGACCACTGGGGGGAGGAAGGGGGATAAATTAGTCAATATTGTTTGCAAGACAAGAAACATATATTCTAAAACTCACCAAGAACTTCACCATTTATAAATATCATCCTTTCAATAAGACAGGACTTGTGAATGGTGGTTACCTGTCAGTAGATAAACTTACCAGCCATAGTCACAAAGTTCTCTAGTTTATGTGATGTGAGCCTATATGTGTCTAAGCGTGCTTGAGAGCGGAGTACCTGATCACTGTAGTGGTGCGGCGGGCGCTCCTGAGCAGTGGAAGTGAACATTGAGCCACTTGCCATCGCGACGATGCCACACCCTGGTTTCTTCTGATTGGCTGGAGCGAGGGCGGCCTGTGGAGTCCACGAACTGTGTCAGCCGGATGTAGGCAATGCATGCAGCGTCCTCTCCAATCAGGTGCACATGTGGGTTGAGCAAGGTTGTGTGCACTGGCTTGCTGTTCTTGCTCAGCACTGGAAGTAAACAAAGAGACAGACAGTTAAACCCCAATCATCCCCCGCCTCAGTACTAGGAAGGCCAATGGATTTTTGGAGTCTAAGAGAAGGTCAACAAACTGTCAAGGGACGAAGAGGCATCTCAAAATGTGCAATCAACTGATGTTTGTTCTGGCAATAGGGAGGAAATATAATTCCAACTACCACTGATGTGTGATTTTTAAAATGTAGCAATGCTGATTTGAACAGTAAGACAGGCTAGGAAAAGCCAAGGAGGGACAGCTGAGATATTTCAAGATTAACATGCCAAACAGGCGATGACAGTAATAGACAGCTTGGGCTTTCTAGTATTAAATGCCTTGGCCGAGTACAAAAACAACAACCGGACTGAATAGCCATTGACTATATACACTAGTAATTTCTGTATACATGTGAGAGTCAGACTTAGGTAAAGTAACCTGAAATTGATTTCAGATACTTAGTCTAAACCTTCTGGCACTCCCTGTCCTATTTGGAGGAGAAGCTCCCTCACCTGGTACTCCAAGCAGATGAAAACAACATTGCGCTTCATGTGTACGGTAGGACACTCACAGTTTTCAAAGTAGAACTTGTGAAAGTCCATGCCCTCCACCAGGTTCCCTAGGGCCTCGGGTTCAAAAGAGGTCAGCCCGGGATCACAAATCCTCCTGAGAGGGAGAAAGAGAACAAGAAAGGGAAGTGAAGGAGAGAGTGAGAGAGAAAGACAGGAGGGAGAAAAGGAAGCAAAGAGTCCAGAGAAAGTTCAGAAATAATCAAGATAAATCTAGACAATTCTGTTGGTTAATAGAAGTACATTATATTACATCACTTTACTTTATGCTATTATTTAAGCTATCACATCTATCACTAGTATTATGTGGCATTTGCACTCACGTGTAAGCCTCGAAATCTCCATTGTTGACTGCTTCAATCAGCTGCTCTGTTATCTTGATGATCTCCTGTTTACGAGCTAGAGAGAGAGAGGGGGGAGAGAGAGAGAGAGAAAGAGACAGAGAGAGAGATAGTAAATGGTGAGAAAAGAGATAGGTGAGAATAGTAAGCCATGTGCGAGTGTCTTGGCGACAGACCTCTTATCACTTCACATCCTGCCCTCCTTCAGACCCTCTTGCTTTGTGTCTACACCCTTTACTTTACGTACTAAACCAGAACTGACCAAAGGCTACTCTCTGCAGTGTGTGTATATGACTGTGCCAAAATCATAAACACACCATTACGTGAAAACCCCATTCATTTAGCCATTTAACCTGTTTAAGACATTAAGCACCATGCAACTTACTGAAAACCAATTGTGTCATTTCTGTTATATTACAGATAACAGAAGTCTGGGAAATTGCTTCTCCCACATCACTGTCCCCCACCAAACAATAGCATAACCATGCAAACTGATCAATAGATGTAGTATTTGTCAAATAGCAATACATATTTGTGAGATCTGCTCTGATGCCAGGGAAGTGCTTATAACTTCTCCGGCCATAACTCATACAATCTAAAAATACTGAAACCAACTAAAAAAAGCCTTAGACAACCAAGACCCTACAATGCAAAAACATCAATCATTTAGTATTTAGTCTTAAGATCTTAGTTTTGTTAAAAGAAGTGAAACAAATCTGCCAGTGAGGTGAGATAATTTAACTTGTTTCCAATGCAATAGCTTGATACTGGTGGAATGATCTGCCTTATTTCAAGATATTGGTCAAGAAAAGTCATAAAACAGGAGAAAATGCACAGGAAACAAAATGATCTCACCCCAGTAGGAGACTTTTCACTTGACTTAAGGACAACAAGACTAAGACTCAATACTTCAAATGACTTAAGAGGACATTTTTGTAAGGTAACGGTATAGTGCAACATGCAATGTAACAGTAAACAGTTGTGAGAAAAAGCTTGTGAACCCTTTTGAATTACCTGCATTCCTGAATAAACGGTCTGATCTTCATCTAAGCCATACAAATAAACACTGATTTAACAAATAACACTCAAATTTGTACATGTCTTTATTGAACATATTGTTCAAACATTTAACAGCTTGGATTGGAAAGGATGTGAACCGTGAGATTTAATAACTGGTGGAACCTACTTTAACAGTAAAAACCTCGACCACACGTTTCCTGTGGTTGCTGATCAGACCTGCACAATTCAGTTCCTCCTGACAGAAGTTTCAGTTCATTGATATTTTTGAGACGTCTTGTATGAACGGCTTGCTTCAGGTCATGCCACAACATTTCAATAGGGTTAAGGTCAGGACTCTGTTTGGGGGTCACTGTCACGCGGCATGACTCAACCTCTGTTAAGCTTCAGAGGTGAGGTGCTCTTTCTGTGATCTTTGCTGGACGTCCTCTCCTAGGGAGAGCAGCAATGGCACAGAACTTTCTGCATTTGTATACAATCTGTCTGAGTGTAGACAGATGGTCTTTGGTAAATGATTTCCAGCCTTATGAGCCTCAACAACACTTCTCCGGAGGTCCTCTGAAATTTCTTTTGACCGGGGCATATTCCACTTCAACAGATCTCTTCATTTGGAGAACAGACTCTGTTGGTATCCAAACTTTGTGGGGGTTTTATATGACAGGAGACCTCTAACCCACACCTGAATGTCATTTCATTGATTGGATTACGTGACTTCAATTACCCCCTTTCATAGAAGTCATGATCCTAGAGCAGGGATATTCAACTATGTGCCATAAAGGGCCGAGAGTCCCTGTTAATGTTTGAACAATATGCTAAATAAAGACATGTAAAAGTACATTTTTATGTTAACTGTTGAATCACATTGTGCTTATCACATTGAGCCATTTAGGGGAGAGTGGGGTGACTTGAGACACTTTTTACTTGAGGCATCTTTATAGTGAGTACATGACAGTAATGTCTCCAACTAAGATATGTACATATATTTCAGGATGTTGTGAATTCTTGGGAATTATCACATTAGATCTAAAATATTAATTTTTGAAAATATGACAACTCAACCCAGATGAGGGGTAAGTTGAGAGGATAAGTTGAGCCACATGGGGGTAAATTGTGCCAGTGATTATTATATAAGTAAAACACAATATTTTCACCTCATCTAATTCTATATCAAAGCAAGACAATTTCAATATTAACTTCTAACTAACTTTGAAACTGTTGAACCAATCACATCCTAAAAAAAAGGTAAAATGTCATTTATATGGTCATCATTTTATGTATCCTTTATTGAACCATTGCAGTTTACATTGAGATTAACATAACAAATTAAAGCTAAGATTTTGATATAAATAAATGCCCCGTTTGATACTCACTGGTGTATTTTTAATAGCCATTCCACATAGTCATTTTGTGGGCGCTTCTCTATGTTCTAGTTTCAGTCGCAAGGTGATGGTAGGCTAGGAAAATTATGATTAATTATTCCTTATTTTACAAAATGCACACTTGTCCTGCTTTTTCCTTTCTGATCCAGCTTATAGGGACATCAATGTAATTTTGTTCGGCCAACTCAAATGCCAGTTCACAACTTTTTATTGCACTGACTCTGAAACATGGCTGCTAGATTCTTTATATGGTCTGCAAGCTCTGTCTCAATTTCTTACTCGAACACTTGATTGGCATGTCCTGTTCTCCGGTACCCTGTTCTCTTTATTTCTCCTAGTTCAAAATGTCCCATCGTAGTTCAATTGTGTGATAAAATATAAGAATGCAATGTAGAATTACAGTTAAATAATACATAAGTAATAATCATAAGTTAAGCCTGTGGCTCAACTCGCCCCATGGCTATTGGCTCATATTACTCCACCCCACAGTTTAACCTCATGTTGTAGCTTCCTAAAGCACTAACACATGTGGGAGATTTTTTCAAATCTTTCTGTTATTGTTCAGACACCAGAATCATGACTCATTGAACATAAGAAAAAGGTTTTTGAACTTATATGTGCTTACCACATATAAGTTTACCATATGTGCTTAATCCATGTGCCTCTGTCCATCACAGGTTGAGTAACATGAAGGACTCCTAAAAAAATGTGTGGTCACATCACCAATTTGTTTATGGTTGCCTAGAAACAAGGGGTTGCTCAACCTCCCCACTGGCTCAAATCACCCCACTTTCCCCTATACAGGAATGCAGGTAATTCAACTCACAGCTCTAAGAACCAATTATTAGCAACTAATAAAATAATTATTTGAACGGTAAATTGAAAAGAGATGATGATGCAAGGTTTTTGTCTGCGACAGCTTTGCTAGCTAGTTGGCAGGGAAAACTCTGGTAAATAGTCCAGATGTGTTCTTACTCTGCTGAGTGTTGCTTTTAGCAGGGACAGTGTTGCTCCCTAGTGGAGCGGCAGGTGGGGCGGACTGAGCGAGCTCAGAGTCGGGGCAGGAGCTGTTGCCTGTGCTGTTCCATGCCATGCGCTTTACGTCATGCAGCGGAACAGCTGGAACACACAATGTATGGTCAACACACACACACACGCACATACACACACACACACACACACACACACACACACACAGACAATACACAGACACAAATATACTCATACAGGCATGCATGCAATCTCCCACATACAACAACACGCACACACAGCTCATGCAGTTAAGACATATGCATACAAGACAAAATGACAAAAAATTACAAAACACAAGTGACAACACTGAACTAAAAGGGCATGGCTGACATGGGTTATAGTAGGTTTAATCCTGAATAAATGAGACAGAGACAACATACAGGGTTAGTGAGGGTTTTTGACAGACATGCAGACGTGAATACAGAACGGGGAGAGCGAGCTGGAAGCAACGTGAGTGCGACTCCGATCGTGATGCTGCACAATGTGGGCGTAGCAGATCGTTTAACAGCCTGCTCTGTTCACCTCTACTCTACTCCAACGCTGATCTACAAAGTCTCCTGTGACAAAACACGGTATCCAGCAAAGAAAGGATAAAAGCCATTGTTTGTTACTGGCTGGTGGTAGGCCTGTGAGGAAACTAGCATGTTTAGGAAGGAAAGGGGGTGGACTTAGGACATGGGAAGGGAAGGGGGGGGGAGAGAGGAGAAGATTGGAGGCTAAAAACAACCAACTGGAAGCAGCTTTGGAGGGAGGAGGGGAGGAAAGGAGGAGGTGAGTCAGACTGTCCTTCAGGGCAGGTGTATGTAGGAGAGCAATAGGTAAGGACGAGAAAAAAGGGTTACAGCCCAGGACAAGAGAAAAGAGGATAGGAGAAGAGGGAAGAGTAGAATAGAAACCAGGAGAAGAGGAGAGGTGAGGTATCAACAAGAAAAAGGTAGAGTAAAAGGAGAGGAGGAAGAGTTGGTTAGAGAAGGAGAGGAGAGTAGAAAGGAGAGAGAAGGAGAAAGTGGCGAGGAGAAATGCGAGGCCTTGTGGTGTGCAAGGCTCCTATAGAGTCAGACAGGCAGGGCCTTTCTAGAGCATCAGAGTAGGAGGCCAGCTTAGGACACACAGCTGCATGTAAGCAAGGCTTCCTCCAGCTGGATCCGTCACATTATGAGGACAGGGGGAGACATGTAGTGATCACCAAGGAACACACACACACACACACACGCACACGCACACACTTCAGAGCACAAAAACAGAGTTACCACCATTGCCCTGATGTCAAATTCCATGACTTTTCCATGACTTTCCATAACTAAGTCAGAGCGCTTCTGTGGCCTGAAAATTGTTTTTCCTTCCTGGTTTGTTAAAGATTGTTTTAAGCTCAGCAAGTTGTAAAGCCACCATCTGATGCAATGAATGTGTGAGACAAGTTGTAAAATACATTCTGCTATATTACTGGAAAGTGAGCCGTGTGTAAATTCCCTGATATTCCCTGTCTTCCCCTGTCTGGAATACACCTCTCAAGATTTCATTATATTGCAAAAGTCCCATAACCAGTGGGAACACTGAAGAAAAAGCTGAGCAGAGTGAGGGAGATCAAAGGTATAAGGGATTGTTGCCCATGACTACGAAAAGCTGGGGTGGGGTGCGGGCAGGTCCTTGCTAGGGGCGACCATATAGCTTTTGGTTGCCATGGATACACTTACTGGCAGGTGAGCTTTGAGGTGAGGACAGAAGGGGGGGCATCTCCTCTGTGGCACTGCTCTGACTCAGCGCCGAGCTGTCCGCTAGAACACACACACACACACACACACACACACACACACACACACACACGTACACGTACGCGCACGCACACACACACACGCACACACACGCACACACACGCGCGCGCACACACACACACACACACACACGCACACACACACACACCGCAGCCAGACACACAATACATACATACACACACCGCAGGCACACAGTCAAGAGTGTGAGAGACACATGTAGTATCTCACCACACCTGGAACATGCAAGTCACATTACACACACTGCTCTAGATGAGAGACTGAGAGACAGCGAGAGAGAGAGAGCGAGAGAGAGAGAGTGAGATTAAGAGCAGGAAGAAGAAGGAAAAAGATTGAGTACCTTTCCTACCTTTCATTTCCTCCTCATCATTGGTAGCATTGCTCTCTGTTGATCCCTGGAGTGCAGAGCAAGTGAGGGAGAAAAAGACAGACAGATAGAGATTAATGAAGCTAGTATCTAGTACCAAGAGGCTTGAGAGTCAAGCAGCTGGATGACACACTTGGTCTCAGGCTTGAGGCTGACAAACACATCTAACCTTGACGCCATCAGGAGGGTTGTGGACCACTGTGCTCTGAGATTCCTGTGGCAGAGGACAGAACAGTTAGTCCTAAACAACATACAGTACCTGCTGCTCAACTGGCTTTGCATTGGGACCTAAATTTAGGTTGTGAACCGAGGTAGAATTTAGTATTTAATAATTTATATATTCTCCCATCCAGCTAGTTTTTTTGTGCCTTACACTGTCAGAGCATTTTGGGTCCTACTTTTGGGTCCCAAACCACCAGCTGAGAAACACTACCAGACCATACAGCATATTCTGCAATCATACCGCTACAAGATGTGTGATGTAATGCATGCTAGTACAGCGCATACAGCTATGACATGCAAAGTAATGGATGACTGCAAATTAGTTGAATTCGTTTTACAGTATGGCGGGATGTCAATGGAGAGAAGACAAACAGGTTAAGGTAGGAATGAAGGTTGGGCTGGCTAAAAAGCTTAGGATGACGGGGCGGGGTGTTAGGATAGGTGGTTTCAAGGCACAGTTGAAGAGGACAGGGGTCTTCAGACGGTAAGACTAAACTCTAGTGAGATGCCAGGAGGCGTAGCTAGGACCAGTGCTGCCACTTCAGAGGCCACACAATCCCTCAGAGAAATTCATGCTCCCTGGAAAATTAAACAAGAGGCACATGTGCAACCTGAGATTCAAGGTTGGGAGGAGCTTTCCTGATGATTTTCAAATAGCGCATCTCCGAGCAAGTAGTGTCACCTGCTTTAATATTGTCCAATTCAGGAGAACATGTGCACCTTGGAAAAAACAATGGCCACAAGATGTGTATTGCTGGGTGGGGGCATGTTGGGGTGCATTTCCCGGGTGGTAGATGAAGGGTGAAAAGTAGCAACTACGACACTGGCAGATGAGGCACAATGCTACTACGGGACTACTGGGGTTAGGGGGCGGAAACTGACACTGCGGCGGCCTACTGTACCATTTGGGAGTTGGTCGCCATGTTGCTGTCTTTCAGGGCATTGATGGCGCTCACTATACTGTTCTTACTGTTGTTGGTCGAAGGCTGAGACGAAGATGCAGACACACACACAGAAGTCGACACACACACACACACACACACACAGACGCATTACAATCATACGCCGTTTAGGAAATGGGGGTAATGTTGGTCGAGGCTCCCAGGCTGTTGAGAGCTAACAGGGTAAATGAGAGGGTGAGTGTCGAAGAATGGCCGCTAGATCATGCTTTTTACTGCTTCACTAACTCTCTATGCCTCCGCCACTTAACTGCACAGAGTGACCCCTGGGGCAGGGGAGAGAGAGAGAGAGAGAGAGAGAGAGAGAGAGAGAGGGAGGCAGGAGAGGGAGGAAATGCTTTATAGCAGGAGAAATGGAGACTGCTCGGAAATGGGGCAGCAAGCCTCTGACACTGACTGGGGAAGGAAGAGAAACCAACAGGGAGAAAGAGTCGACTGATAATTATTACTCAGGAATGTGTTCAGGAGCACAAGAAAAGCAGGGAAATTGTAATCTACATATAGGAAGGAATATGTAATGTGTGCCCCTCCCCCCCAAAAAAAACAATCCTGAAAATAAACAAAAAAATGACATCCCTCATAACTGTACGGAAAGGAAATGGATCAGTACAATAAAAGGAGGAAGAGTGAGCAAGAGAGGGACTGCAAAAGGCATCACACAGACAAATAACAAAGGAGGTAATGTGTGGAGAGAAAGGGTGGAGGAGAGGAGGAGAACATAACCTTACCTTAGCTGAATCTGACTTCTTGTTGAGTAAACTTTTGCATGCTGTAAAAAAGAGGGCAGAGAGGGAGAGACAGCGATACAGCATGAGTTTCCCTGTTAACCACAGCATCCAATCCAGTTCAGTTTCCTTCATCTTTCTCAACAACTGGCAACCACCACCTGAGCAACAGACCAGATCTACGATTTGATAGATCTATGAAGCCCAAATACTTGTGCCTTTCAGACAATGCTGGCCTACAGTTTTATTTCATATTGCCAGTGGACCGCATGCATTTAATGGAGTTGTTGGGCGTTTTCTCCTCGGCTTCACAGGTTGCTACACTCTGTGAAACCCATTCACATCATAATCCATTCATTGCCATCTGGGGATGAGGGGAAACCTGAGAGCAAAGTAAACTTTCTCAATCCATTTCCTGTCTGGCAGCCCCCAGCAGATCTAAAAGAGACTGATGGTCAGACTCAAACTGCCGCCAGGGCTAACGAGGATGAGCCAGGTTAATGTAAATCATTGATTCCTTTAAAGGCTCCAGTCATTCTCCCCTCAGTCTAAAGCTCTAAAGCTCTCAGCTGTCTGTTACTTCCCTTTCTCTTTTTCCACACACCCATTCACATACACCCCCACACCCCCTGGGTTCCAAAAATCTTATCTAGTGTTGCTTACCTTCCATTAAGAAAAGGGAGAGGAAAAGGGGAGAAAAGGGAACATTGAAAGAGAGGGCTCAGTATTACAAGAAAAGAGAGAGTTGGTAAGGGGGCACAGCGTTCAAGGCAGCAAACAGTTTCCTGTGGTAATTCATGCTCCCTAGTCTCAAATGTTGTAAGATATGCATGTTCTATCTTGGCCTGGCCATGCAGCATCCAACAAAAACTACAGCTCCCAGGATGCATAGCTTTCATTCCACAACCAGGAAGGAGCTGATTGGCTGGAGTGAGACTATTTGCCCTTCATTCGGCCTCAACTCCTACCACAGCAGCCAACAAGGTGCAAATACCGATAGCATTGGACCACGTTCCAATGCTCTCTAAATGCGCCTTTCCCTCCTGCTGCCCTCTAGGAGAATGATCACTGATCTGACATGGCTGGATAGGCGTAATAAGATGATCTACACAAGGTAGGATGCACTACTCCAGCGACATCTCAGCTCGATGATGGCAGGAGGGGCGCATTAGGAAAGCATCTGAAGGCGCACCTTGCAAGTACAGTATACAGGGTATTACCACACAGGACATCCACATGCGAAAGGCAGCAAGGCAAACATATCCTTCTTTATACGTATACACACACGCGTCAAAAGGCACACTTCTGTAACACTATGCTATAATGTCATTGGGTAAGAGGGAGCATCATAAGCAAACTGCCAAGCCTCGCCTCAGCCATACTAGAGGGTGTAAGCTAGCAGTTAGAAGAAGGGCTAGAGTTTTGCACTGGTGAGTGACATCATCAGAGGACTAAGCCAATCAGGCCTGGACAATTAGAGGTGAGGGCTGAGGTGCCTCATCTGCAGTGATGATGTCATATGTATTCACAACACTTACGAACAGGTGCATTGGTCCAGTCTCAGTGGCAAGCCCCGCAATTGGAGGGCTCTAACTGACAATCACGCCAACACTGTCACCCTGAATCACATCACACCAATCACACATTCCAGGGGTTGCACCCGCCTCCCGACACACTCACCCATTCTCCAGTGAGGGCATCTCTCTGCAGGTCATCTCCCCTTTAACATTTTATCTCTATTCTACCTACAGACATTTCCTAGTTATGTAGAAGTGTCATGCACACTGCAGAGCAGAGGAGATTCTCTACTCTAAAAAGGTGAGAGAGAATCTGGTCTGCTCTACACTGTCTGTTTCTACTACTGTGTACTCAATCCATGGAGCCACCATTGGAATCGCCGACCTTCACCACCCTCCCCACCCAGCAGGATGAGAGCAGAGCCTGGTTTTAATACTTTAAACAAAAAGAGGAAGCCATCCTTCCCTCCTTGGAGGAATAACCAATGTGTCACTGGGTATGTGACTGCAGTATTGCTGTCACGTTGGCTTATCGCATTACTTCAAGGAGGCAAGGAGGCATTTTCAAAGTACTAAAACAGATCCGGGGGGGAGGAAGACGAGACGGGGGATGCCAGTAATCTCAGGAGATTCATCAGGAAGGCTGCGCAATGCTGATGGTTTCAACAGTTGGCTCCGGTAGTGCACCACCAGTGCAGCCCTCCCCATCCTCCGTCTCGAAAACTCTCCCCCAGCTCCTCAACATCCGCCTCTCCCTCTCCTCCCACCAGACCCAGGTCTGACGATGGCAGCACGCCAACCCAGCTCCTGCCGGCCCCTGCAGTGTCAGTCCTTGCCCCCAAGATACACGCCCCTCCTGATCCCCCATCCCATCCTGCCCCGCACCCACCCTCAGCCCTGGCCAGGGGAGAATGCAAAGGAATAGAGGGGCAGTTGGAAGTCATGATGGAGCTTGCTAGTAGTGAAGACAAATAACTATAATTTGGGAGACAGAATGTGGGATACATGTTCAAGGCTGAGTGGTGGTAAGGTGTGAATGTAGAAAGCCCTTTTGAGTGCAGTTGGGGAAAGGTGCAGGGTGAATTGAATCGATTACCATTAAGTGATGCTGATGCTGAGTGCATGAATGTGTGGACATGAGTAAAATCTGATGGTGCGTCACAGAAAAGATGATACACACCCATGAAACACTGTATGAATGTGTGTGAATGTTGTTAGAGGATGAGGGCATGCTGGCAGAGGCTGCATGCATGAGTTTGGGGGAAAGGGGGGGGGGGGTGGCAGGGGCAGCCCGTACTATGACCCCATAGCCAGGAAGTAGCCGCGTGTCTAGAGAGGAAGTGGATGGGCGTGTCTCTGGGACGTACCTTCCTGAGCCAGCGAGGCCGTGGAGGAGGCGGCAGCAGCAGAGTTGGTATGCTGCCGGCCCACTATTGGACAGAAATGCTACAGTTGGGAGGGGCTGTTTAAATTAGGCAGGCCTATCTCATGGGTGCTATGTCGTTCAAGCGTGGCCCTAGGCAGCTATAGGGAGTGCAGGCTACAGCCCAGCTATATTACACTGCCAACTGAATCGCGTTGAACGAGGTGCGATAGAAATGGGCTAGAGCAAAGATGTGCACCCCTGTGGTTCCCTAGGCCCAGGGTTGAAAGCAGCAGCCGTAGACTGACCAGTTCCTTAAAGGCTGAGGACAAGGTTCAACCAATACAAGTCACTCTCAGGAGGCTGACATATAAACAGAGAATCTTAGCAGTCACCACACTAATCAACTCAATAAACTCCGGGCCCCCCCCTCACACACACATACAGTTTCCATGGCCAACAGAAAACATGGAGACACACACACACACACGTACACGTACACACACACACACACACACACACACGTACACACACACACACACACACACACACACACACACGTACACACACACGTACACACACACACACACACACACACACACACACACACACACACACACACACACACACACACACACACACACACACACACACACACACACACACACACACACACACACACACACACACACACACACACACACAGGGAGAGATACATTAGCATGACAAGGACGTGACTGACATGTATATACAGTATGGTACATGACAGAAATACATAATAATACAGCACTGTAAACATTATTTCTTGATATTTTTAAATCCCTTTTCTATGTTGTGAGCATACTGCGTTCTGCACACACAAACACATTGTTATTTTGAGTGTGTGTGTGTGTGTGTGTGTGTGGTGAGAGGGTTAAAAGCGATGCAGAAGACTCTATCCACCTTTCTTCCTCCTCTCCCTCTGTTTATGTGCTGCGAGGGAGGGGGAGGGCGAAGGGCACACCCACCTGAGAAGTTTCTGGACACCAGCATGGTGGTGAGAATGGCTCCCTGGAGGGAAAGAAGAAGGAGAGAGCAGTGAAGGAGATATATGGGCCAATGCTGGGTTTTTGTTTCGTTATACAGAATGTCAGGTTTTTTTTGGCACATAGCTCCATATTTATTTCTAATGGCACAATACCACATTACCATCTTCCTGCCTTTTTCCTGTTTTGTTTTTTTTAACCACAGTGCAGTCACCACAGTGACATGGCATTATATTGTCTACCAATCAAATATGTTCTTTACTGAGGAGAACTTAACTATAAAAGGCTGCACAGCCTTTTATTCATCAATATGTATTGATGTACATGTTGTATTATTATGTATTACACATTTTCATACTGCCAAGTCCCATAATTCTGGGATGGGAGAACTTCATCTATTAGTTTGCATTTACTGCTGCAACACAATGACATATAGTCATATATATATATATAGCTTCATTTTTGATGATCATAAGAGAAAACGCACTCTGGAATTTAATAATAAATCACATTGTGGTATAAGTAGTGCCTCTATGTATGTATGTTATAAGCTATGATTCTAATAATTGCAAATGTTAACCAGTAAGCCAGTATTCTCCATAGAATGCAGTAAATGCACTGTGGGATTGTACAGAATTTGTACTTGTTTGTATCCCTCATCACTTCCTTACATAATGATGAAGGAGATGTGACAGAGGAGACAGACGGAGAGGACTATTCTCTAAGGCAGGAAGATGAAAGGGGTGCAAGACAAGAAGCAGTAGATTTATAGAGGTGAAGAAGGGAATGTCCTGTGGAGGCACGGTTTGGGAGGGGGACCAAAGACAGAGGGGAAGGGGAAACAGCAAATATTTATAAACACTCACAGGGAAAAAATAATGATAGCATTTGGGATTTCGGATAGGTACCTTGAGTTTTCGGCGAGCGTTGAACTTGCGGAGACACTCAACGGTCTCCTGTCTGTGCATCATGGATGCCACTGTAGAACGTTGCTGCAAGAGGACAGAACAAGAATTACATTCACTACATATTCTGTGTGTATGTGTGTGTGTGTGTTTCTCTACTCGCACAGATCCATGGGTGTTTGAAGGACCAATAATCTAGCAATGTGTTTCTATGTGCGCGTGTGTCCATGTTTACTTGGACACCCATAGGTGATTCCTGTGTAATTCCCAGTAATTCTGTTCGATGGGTTTTCTGTATGTGTATGTATGTGTGTGTGTGTGTACGTGTACTTACGCAGACCCATGGATGTTTGAGGGCCTGTTCGGCAGTGATTCTCTTGGCTGGGTTGATGGTCAGCATCTGGTTGATCAGGTTCTTCGCCTCGGGAGTCACCGTGTCCCACTCCGGGGAGGGGAACTGAGGAAGAGGAAGGGAAAGAAAGAGGTGAAGTGGAAACAATACATGTTTCCTAAACTACCACAAAACTGCAGTACTTTTTAAAAAGTCGGGTGACAAAACACCCAGAGCTACATTCTCTATATTTTAGAGTTACTGAATTATGAACTTAGGTCTTCAAAGCACCATTGAGAGTGCACTCTCTACAGACAGACTGTCTGAGACTTTCCCCCTTCTCTGGAAACTGCAATGTAACTTCATTACCACCGAGACTCAGACAGGAGGATACCCCTTCTCTCTCTTTTTTTATTCACACACAGACACACACACACACGCACGCACACACGCACACACACACCCCACTGCAATGCGTCAGGGAGGCCCTGATGGGATCAATAGCTTTGGACCAGCTCTCAATTGGACACTATTAAACATTTACTAACTGCCTAGCAAACCCCTGCACTGCACCCTTCACACATATACACATACATGGATGGACGCACATAAACATGCACATGCACACACACACACACACACACACTTACATCATATGCCCCAGCTTTTATCTGTTGATAGAGCTTGTGTTGATCTTCATCCCAGAAGGGAGGATACCCCACTAGAAGGATATAGAGAATAACACCTGATAGAAAATAAACAGAGGGGAAAAACAGAGAGATGGTCATGATCCTAGACTTCATTGTTATTCGAGACACCGTCTCTTCACATTCAGAGTTAGAACCAGTAGTCCCTAGTTAAACCAATCAACACTCCTTTCTGGGCTGTAAATTAACGTCTTTTACTTTGTAGCACTGCTGCTCCCAACCTCTAAAACTAGCAAAACTTTAAGGGCACATCAAAACATTTAATGAACACTTTGTTTTAAATTGAAAAGTAGGCAATTGTATATTCTGGATATCTGGATATATTCAGATATGGAAAATAGAAACACCAACACCAACTTACTGTCTAGCACACACTGACATGCACACAGTTTGGAGCACAGAAACACAAGTTTCACTTTCATAAAGGATCAGCAGGATGGGAGTTAGTTATCATCTGGACAGCTGGCGCTTGTGAGAGGAGGCCTCACAAAGGGGATTTAATTTTAGAAAATTTAAAAACAGCTTTGAGGAAAATAAAATCAAGTTTGTGTTTGATTGGCTGGAATAGAACAGATAGCAGGAGAGGAGTCAACCTGGGCCTTCATTCAGTTGCCACAGAGGCTGGTTGTTCCAAAAAATAATCTCTGGTTGGTTAAATTAGCAACTACACGCAAGAATTCCCAGAATTTGGCCAGTGTTGTGTTGTTCATTTCCCACCAAGTAACACGTTGACATGAAGGGATTCATTGTGTTGGGTTTGAGACTCACCACAAGCCCAGATATCCACAGGCTTGCCATAGGGGTCCTTTCTCAGGACCTCAGGAGAGAGATAACCAGGGGTGCCTGCAAAACCTGCCCGAAAGAAAAACATAAGAGCAATTAACTAATGCCTTTTTAAATGTCTGATGAAGGTTCAAAAGCAGAATATCTTTGTAAGGTTAAGTGAATGGTTTAGTTGATGGTGAAGTGTTGGATTCCAATACGAGACCAGATTATGACAGTGTAGAGTCACAAGCAAAAGCCCATTGATCATCTCATCCCCTGCTGGAGAGTCAGCCAAACGCTGGCAGCTTGGCCCTTAGCCAAGGCACAATGACCTAAACATGAACTGTACAGTCCCTGTGAGCCTCTTAAGCAATGCTCACACAATATTATATTGCTTCAAAGTGGGTATGTGAATGTGTGCTTTTTCTTGCACAGACTGATTGCGGGCCTACGGAGCACTGCGCATGCATGTTGTGTAAGAATGTAAGCTATGCAGTGCTAAATACCACATCAGATAATGGTCCAAAACATGTGATGTGTGTGTTCTTACCAAACCAGGCCTGCTGGTCTCCCTGAACCTCGATAGCCAGGCCGAAGTCTGCCAACTTCACTGCAGCGCCCTTCATCTTACTGGCCAACAACAGGTTCTCAGGCTGCACGCACACACACGCACACACACACAGTGAAGCAGAACGTACGGAGAAGAGATCAAAAGAGTGAGAGACAGAGAGTGACAGGCATTCTGCAGTGAGTTCCTGGCAGAGGCTAATAAAAGAACTGTCCTCTCCATCCAACGCCTCTGTGCTTTGGAAACATTTACATTTGATGTAGTCGACAAAGCTTAGAAATTGAATGGGGGGGATAGGTGCGAGAAAGAGTGATGGAGAGAAGGAGGAAGTAAGAGGATGGGTGGGTGAGAATCTCTCCACAATGCCTTATATGGGCATGGGTTCGTAGTCATGGAAACCACTTGGGAGTCATTTAGGCAGCACTGCAGACTGCATGCTAAATGGAAAGTGTACTCTGAGAGAGAGAGAGAGACAGAGAGAGAGAGAGTGTGTGTGTGGTAGTGTTCTAAATGGCAGTTGTTTGGGTAGTAGAACATAAAGGGCCGCAGTAAAAGCCCACTCAGGATAAAAGGACAACAAATCAGACAGACAGCACCGGAGGTAATAGTATTATTCTCTGACCCAGAGCAAGCATGCATGCGCGCACACACACACACGCGAAGCACATGCCACCCACACACACGCTTTTCCATCGCAGACATCCCTGATTCTGATTCTGTCTTTTTCATATTGTGCTCTCTGCTTGAGAATACATATTATTATTATTGTCAAAAATACATATTATTAATTTTATTATTATTGTCAGTATTATCAGGATTACCATTATTTTAATCTAGGTTAAGCAGAAAACTGAAAAAAATAGGGAAGCTCTCATCCACTCCTTTCATCTGCACCAATCAGCAATCGGGGACAACTCAAAGCCCCTCCCCCACCACTCAGTGGCTGACGTGATGTCATGCGGGTTGTCATGGCAACCCCTGAGGTTCATCTATGCCATCACCCTATCTCTCATAATAAGCCCCTTCACGATAGTCAGAAGTGTGTGTGTGTGTGCGCTGTCGGTGTCCTTCTCTTTTCCTTGCCATAGGTGAGACACAGACCCTTCCATGCGCTGATGACTCGCCATCTCTGTGCTGCCTTCTCATCATGTACACACACACACACACACACACACACACACACACACACACACACACACACACACACACACACACACACACACACACACACACACACACACACACACACACACACACACACACACACACACACACACACACACGCGCTTAGAGCTATGTTCAAGGACAGACATGTAATCATCCGACTGTGGTGAGAACAGATAGAGGAAGAGAGAAAGAGAAAGGAAAAATTGAGAGTAGAAAGGAGAGGGACGCAGGGAAAACGAGGGGGTGGAAGTACAACTACAGAGAGGAAGAGAGCAAGCGAGATGGAGCGACCGAGAGCCATCCATGTGTTGCCATGGCCACAAGCAGAGGTGTGTGTGTGTGTGTGTGTGTGTGTGTGTGTGTGTGTGTGTGTGTGTGCGTGTGTGTGTGTGTGCGGTTGTCAAGGCAACGGGCAGCCACTCACCTTGAGGTCTCTGTGCACGATATCATGCTGGTGGATATGATTGACACTCTCCAAGATCTGACTAATGCACTGACTACGGGGAGAGAAAGGGAAAAGAGAAAGAAACAGACAGCGAGAAACACATGTCAATCATTGACCTCCACTCCAAATGCCATCACATACATGGTCTGTCAATACTTTCTTGAAGCCTGGTGGATTGTGGTCTGGAACCTATATAAAGAGTTTCAAAATGAGATATCCACCGTTTGAAAAACAACTGACATCTACTGTTGTTCACAAAATGATTGGTAGCACAAAACTAAAACAGCAGTACTAAGCAGTACTTTATTAAAGGTTGGGTGACAAAATATTTTAGAGCTACATTATCTATATTTTATTATGAACTTTAGCTAATTTATTAATGGATATATAGCATTTTGTAAATGAACCCTTTAAATGTAGGGTTCCTGAAAGCATGTTAAAACCAAAAATCACCATGGAACTCTAAGGTATGTTGCATTGGGAACCCAGGGCCATAACAGACAGTTACTATACAGTTACTATACGGGTATATAGATGTAATACAGGTACTGTAGTTCCTACAATCAATGGTAAGGAATGGATTTTGGGGACATCACTTTAGCCATTATCCCCCAAATTCCAGTAGCCCGGTGTGGCATCAGCTCATCACAGGCCAATAAAATGTCCCTACCCGCCTGTAACCAACCACCTTATAACAGTCTTAGCTTGTGCCGCGTTCCAAGATAAACCACAGGTAAGGTTTGGAATGATAGCATGTTGGTTTCCACCATTTCAGGCTCATGTTCATGTCGTGACTCTGGAAAGGCTCACAGGTCAAAGGTCAAGCTCAGCCAGAGAAGGTGGGGCTGGGCCTCACTCCAAGTGGCTTGGTCCAAATGTATGTGTGTATGCATGTGTGTATGCATGTGTGTATGCATTTGTGTATGCATGTGTGTATGCATGTGTGTATGCGTGTGTGTATGCGTGTGTGTCTGCCTGTGTCTAAAGCCCCCCCGTGTGCATAACCAGACAAAGACCCCTAATCCAATTATACAACAGACTTCATAAGCTGCGCACCACACAGCCACAGGAGAAAGGGGGGGGGGGGACTGGAAGGGGAAAGACGCAGCAAGGAAGGACAGAAAGAAGTAAAATGCGGAGGATTAAATGTAGAGGGAGAACAAAGAGAGCAATAGCGGTGGACCGGGAGAGGATGGCCAAAGGGAGGAGATGAGAGAGAGGGGTAGCATACTGATGCACTTGTTGACAAGGGGAATGCAACTGCTGACAAGAATACAAGCAAACCAATAACACTGTTTGTATGTTTGTATGTCTGTGTGTGTGTGCATGTGCGTGCACACGTTTGTGAGTGTGATTTCATATGTTTCATGGAATGTATATGCAGCGTGTTTGTAGCAAAGGGTGTGCGCATGTGTCCGTTTTCACAGCAACTCCATTTGAGGCGCATACCTGGCATCGGCCTCACTGTAATACTCCCTGGCTACAATGTCTTCAAACAGCTCTCCTCCAGTCACCCTGGAAGGGAAGGAGGAGGGGAGGGGGGGTGGAAGGAAGAGAGGAAGAGAGAGAGCGAGAGAGAGAGAGAGAGAGCGAGACATGGTTGTTAGCATACACAAACAAACCACAGTCACGCGCGTGGATACCATCTCAAATGTCACAGCGTGTGTGTAAAGAATATACTTACAGGTCAAAGACGAGGTAATGAAAGCCTTCCTCTGAAATACTGTCATGGAGTCTCACTGCAGGAGAGACAGAGAGAGAGGGAGAGAGAGAGAGAGAGAGAGGCAGCGAGTGAGCAAGAGACAAAGACAGGAGTGAGGTGGAAGTTAAAAGAAATAAAGAATCGTTGTGTTTGACTGTCAAACCTCCCCATGAACTGAAGCTGGGGAGAGAGAGAAAATGTTAAGACAAACGGACAGAGGCAGAGCTGGAAAGATGACAGTCACCATAACCAAACAGCGGCAGGATGACAAAGCAGGATCCAGGCAGCAGCAGCAGTCTGGCGTTAGAGGATGGGCCTCAAATACAGCTTAGGTTAATGTCAGGGGAGCCATTCTTAGAGTTATATAAAATGAATATTAGTTGTATAATAAGATGAAGTAGGATGGCCCTGCAGCAAGAAACAAGAACGAACGCTGATTCCTTCTCCTCCGCACATCTCTCTCCCTCCCTCCATCTGTCTCCTACTCCTCCTGCTCTCTTCTCTCTCCATCTGTCTCTTTCTCATGCCCTCTTTTGTCCAAAGTTTGAATAAGCCCTGTGCCAAAATATGCCAAAAGGGGGAGAAAGGACAAGGGAGAGAGAAAGAACGATTTATAAAAGAGAGAGAGAGCAGGAAGAGGAGGCGAATGGGTGCCTGGGGGGCCAACAGGAAACTAGGACATGGAGGAAAAAAGAAATATGGAGGAGTGGAGTGGAAAGGTGTCATTGGCTTGTCACTTTCCCCCCCTTTTCTCCCCTTTTACACCCATCCACTTCACGCCTCTCCATCCATCTTGTATTTAATCATAGCATAAACAACCCTGGGTGCCCTGATACCACTATTTCAGTGTTGATACCTATTCCAAGTGCTAAACTTGAAGTACTGCCAGGTACAGTGAACTCATTTGATTCATTATTTGTACTGTGTAACATGGACTGAACGACATTACTTTGGGATGACTGGACTAAAAATGATTGAAATATAATCCACTGTTCTCCATTAGAGAGATCCATCATCCTTCCATGTGTGAAAATCAGAAAATCTAGTGGCTCTGCTTTGAATTGACATGTTGAAGGCAGCTCCTATTATCAATATTTGAGAAAGTCTCAGTTACAGATACACAACATTAGCCCGGTATCGGCCTACAATGTGATACCTGTCCCGGTATCAGATTTTAGGGAATGGGCAACGATATAAAACACACATGCACAGAAACTTACCGATGTTGGGGTGCTTTAGGAGACGGCAGATGCGAGCCTCTCTCTCTAGCTTCTGATGGTCTGTGGATAGAGGAAGTCACTGTTAAGACGAGCTATAACGGCAGAGCTCCAAGGACTCGTAGATCATTAGCTGGTCAAACTGTAATCTGCACGATTGATTTTATTTTTATTTATTTGACAGGGACAATGCACATGGATAAACCTTTCTGTAAATTAAATGGGCAAGAGTTCGCTGAAAAGGCCAGAAAACGTCATAAATGGCTGAAAATCATTTTATTTTATTTTTTATTTTTTTTAAATCAGAATAACCATACAAGAAGTTGTCTTGGTGACATTGGTGCAGGGATGAATCAGCAACTAATGTAGTTAACATAATTATATATACACTGTAGGTGGACTGTAGGAGGTGAAGGGACAGCAGGACCCCACATTCAGAGGACGACACATCCATATACAGTACTGTGCAAAAGTCTTAGGCACGTTTAAAACAAATCCGTACATGCTGTGATGCCGCCCCATCAGATCTGGATTTTCCACCAAAATGAACTTTCATATATTGTGTATACTCTGCTTGCCCAAACTCGGCATCTATTGCACACCCAACCCTCCTGGTAGGGGGATCCCTCTCTGAGTAGCCCCTCCCAAGGTTTCTCCCAATTTTCCAATAAGGGTGGGAGTGGGAGTTTTTCCTTGTCCTCTGTGAGGGTCTAAGGCTGGGGGATGTCGTGTACTAATCATTTATTATTTTCACATGTTGGGCACTGTGAAGGCCTTAGAGACTGTAACGGTGATTAAGGGCTATACAAATAAATGTGATTTGATTTGATTTGAGAAATAATGAAATTAAAAGTTCCTAAATATCAAAATTTGACTATAAAGAGCAGTAATGTAAAGAAAAAACAAAGAATAAATAAAAATCTAGGGCCAAATTCATATTAACAAATCTAGGGTGCCTAGGACTTTTGCACATTACTGTATATCAAGCAATCTATCACTACGTTCATTCAGGCAGCATGGCGTACATTATGGCTGAGCGAGAGTGTCCAGATATTGGAACTTCCCGTTTTTGTATTAAAAATACTTGAGAGTATTTGTGCCATTTACGAAAAATTCAAATCTGGTTTTGTGTATGTGAAAGCAAATGTTTTACGAGAACATGTTTGGGCCTGCTCATTGGACACTCAAAAAAATGCATGTGTGTGTGTTGTGTTGTGCGGCCACTTCCCCCCTGCATGTATTGTGTGTGTGCAGTGTTGCAAATAAAGTTGTTGTTCTTCTTCTTCTTCTTCTAGTGATACAATCAATCACTGGCATCTGAAAGGTTAGAGTCATGAGGTGCATCAAAGCAGAGCACCATAGACCCCAAGTGGTATTTTACCTGGGGTCATAAAAATGCATGTGCAAATAAGTGCGGCTGTGTAAGGCAATGTGTGTGTGTTTGTGTATCAAGGGGGTTAGTAGGAAGCCCAGCTATAGGACATTGCAGTGTTTGCACTTCTAGCTGGTAGGGGACAAATTGAATGCAATCAAGAACACACACACACACGCACACGCGCACACACACACACACACACACACACACACACGCACACACACACACACGCACACACTCTTAAGATGCCCCCTTCCATCACTATTACCAACAACCATGTAGCTGAGGTCAGAGGTCGTCTGGGGTAACCCTGGGGACGGCCCAGCATGAGTCAGGATCAGTGTGAGTGGATGTGCCGGTTAGCTTATCATTGTGGTGAAGCCAACGCAACCACAGAGCTCTGCACAAAGAGGCAGTCTCATCTAAGATTTACATTTATTTCCGCAGTGCAGCGACAATCTTTTGAGATTAATTTCACATGCTGTTGCTGAACAATCAAATTTGGCCTAATGAAATCGTATTTCCACAAATAAGATACAGAACTTACAGGCATAATATAACAACACGTGTTTATACATCATCCAAAAATACAATTGCAAACAAATGCTCCAATGCTCCAGCTGTGCATCCTTCCACAATGCCTCTATCATTTCTTCTCTTTTCTCCTCTCAGTTTCTTTCACCTGGCTCTAACCTGGGCTAGATATGAAGATAGAGTCATACAGGTGATGTGAAACTCCCTCTTCTCCAGGAGAGTGCTGCACTCTCCACCTCTACCCTCCACTAATCAGTCTGTCTCTCTCCCTCCCTGCCAGGTATAGATTTCCCTCATCTCGGGGGGGGCGGGCGGGAGAGAGAGAGAGAGAGAGAGAGAGAGAGAGAGAGAGACCTCAGCCTCCTTCTAATTACACTAGTGACGCAGGAGAGAGAGAGAGACAGAGAGAGGAAAGGAGGATTACATGGAACGTCCATTTGCTAGAAGAGGATCACAGCTCCCCTGTGTGTGTGTGCGTGCGCGCGTGTGTGTGTAGCTGTCTACCATGGTGCAGTGTCACTGCAGCACTCACTAATTCATTCAATCTCCTTATTTGTTGGTGTGAGAGTGTGTGTGGTAGTAGAGGATGGGAAAGAGAGGGCTGGCGGGTAATTACTGGCACTTCCTGCTGCTCTCTAATTGGCCATCTGCTTTGCCATGAGGCGGGCCTACAGCCATCTTACATCAGCACAGAAAGATGGAATGGACCCAAAACACACATGCACGCACACACGCACGCACTCACACACACAACTGGCATTCTAATTGAAGGCACGGTCATCAAATCCAATCTGTTTCAGACAAGTCTACCTCTAAGCCACTACAAACGGCAAAATATATGGACCCTTGAATATTGACATTAAGCACCTCTGAACCATTTTGGGGTGAGAATGAGGTGTGTGTGTGTGTGTGTGTGTGTGTGTGTGTGTGTGTGTGGGTGTGTGTGTAAACCCCCACCCTTCCAGGACAGGGCTAGCTAGCTAGCTAGCTAACCACCTCCATCCATCCATCCATACGCCCCCTCCCCCCCTCCTCAGATTGCTGCAGTGTTTATCGGAGCTTTGAGAGACTTACCCACCAGGCCACGCGTGAGGTCACACTCGCCCCGCCGGGCTAAAAAAAAAACACCCAAATCCTACCGGGCAAGCTGCCCGCTCACGCACTGACCGCCTGGGTGACTATGTGCGGATGTGTGTTTGTGTGCACATATGTGCGTGTTGCGTGCACCAAGCAGCCTCCCACAATTCTTCCCTTAGCTCAAAATCCTCTTGTTCCCTCTCTCTATAATGTCTCTCTCTCTGCCTCTCTCTCTCTCTCTCTCTCTCCTTTCTTTTTCCCTCCCTAGTGTGGACTGTCGCTGAGCTCACTGCAAGGCTATACTGTTAAACTCTTCTCTCCTCTCTTGGCCTGCTTTCTTCTCCCCTGGCACGCACGCGCACGCGCACACACACACGCACACACAGGCCTACATTGTAGTCCCTGCCTCTGCAAAGAGCCAAAAGATTCTGCTGAGCCCTTACTTTTCCTTGCTGGGATATTAATACCAGGACCTGCCCTATGTGGACACTTTACAGCAGGGCTAGAACAATAAGAGCATTACAACACACACACACACACAGAGATGCCTCACAATACAGACATGCTCTATTCATGTTACTCCCTAACACTGGGCTCCCAAAATGCTCTCTGTCTCTCTCTCTCTCTCTCTCTCTCTCACTCTAACACACACACACACACACACACACACACACACACACACACACACACACACACACACACACACACACACACACACACACACACACACACACACACACACACACACACACACACACACACACACACACACACACACACACACACAAATGCCAACAGACTCAGACAACAACAGGGCAAACAGGGAGGCGCCTATGGAATCCGTGGGGTCTTAGTGGTTGATGAGATACATTTAGCATAAGTGGATTACCCTCAATACTAACCAACACGCCTTCACAGAAAGACAAGAAGAGAGAGAGAGAGAGAGAGAGAGAGAGAGAGAGAGAGAGAGAGAGAGAAAGAGGAGAGAGAGAGAGAGAGAGAGAGCAGGAAAGGAGAACAAAGAAAGGCAGGTGTGTGTGGAGGAAAGGAAAAGAGCGCAGGACAACATGGTCATCTAGGAATGGAGAAAGCAATCAAGTGTCTCAGGATGATGCCAGGGGAGGTGCTGACACAGTGACCGAGTGGTGCCACCCCATGACACAGCATGATGAGCCCATGTCAACATCACAACATGGCAAACTGAACACCTGGCGTGCACGTAGGTTTGCACCTATGCACCAACACGCACACACAACCAAAGAAAGTCAGGGTGGACTGCAGCGCTACCTAGACATGCTGAAGCAACAATCCGCCAGATAGCCTAAACACACTAGAGGACAGCACAGAACAAAAGACAGAAAAATGTCCTTCCAAATCCTGGCGAAATATTTCCCGTCTTCCTCCATGTCCTCATCATGAGCCTTTTCTATGAAACTATTACTCACAAATTTGGACCAATTCATCGTGCAGTAAGTGCAGCAGTAGTGTAATGATATTACAGAGGAGGGATAGAGGCTTATTCATTGCAGTGTTTATGAAGAGGGTCATTAAACTGGCAAGTCGTTCCTGATAAGAATTCCCCTCCTGACAGGATGATTGAATAACAGCTATCCTGTATCATGGGATTCCTGTTCATGTGTATACCCACCAATACATTAAATACAAAATAGTGCAAGTGTGTGTGTGTGTGTTACCTCTGGCAGACAGCTTCTTAGTGTTGATGATTTTTGCAGCATATTCCTGTCCTGATGACTTCTTCACACACCTACGCACCACTGAAAAAGCTCCCCTAAGAAGAAAGAATGAGATCAACCAAAAATCAGTTCCATTTTACATGTTCACATGAGAGGTTGTCAGCGTACACAAACATGCAGTGTGGTGTGACATCTGCACGTGTGCATGTTTGTGTATGCTGACAACCTCTCGGTGTCTTTCTTACACACACCAATGTCACTATCTACATCATTACTACTGCAGTCAGTGCATATGGCCTTGGCGGCTGACACATTTCACCAGCAACAATATAACAAGCATCTCCAGTATCAGTGCCGATCTCAGGTCAGGTATTAGATTATAAATGAAATGGCCAAGTGCTTTTGCTAATCTTCAATAGGTACATGATACCATGCCATTTATTGTCCCAAAGGAAATTCATTTTGCAACGGCCAGCACAGAGAGAGCATAGTGTGCATCTCACACAACAGTGGGTAACATTTAATACATTCACAAAGTAACAACATTCATAATTATTAACTTGGTCAGGCAGAAACGTACTCAGATGTTTGCACTATATAAAACAACTCCTACTCAGGAGTTTCATATTGACCTAAATGTTAGCACTGCTTGCTGCTTACGATCATTTTGATTTTGAGCATCACAGAACTACAAATTTGCTTTTTATAGTGACAACATCACAGCCTCCACAAATTATCTGGCCCTCTACAGTTTGCCTGAAAGAGGTAGGCTACTGCACATTTAACTTGTTATAATGTTATATGTCGGGTCCCTATTTTCAAGCCTGCATTCTGCTGTCTTCCGCTCTGCACTTAGTTTCAATTATTTACAAGAAAATGACAGGTGACAGTATGGTGGGTGCTTTAAAGTTACATATGCCAGAGTGAAATGATTTCAGAAAAGGGTGCAGAAACGGACCCCAGGCAATGGTCAGTCTTGAGCAAAGTCAGGAACAGCCTTGCCCACCTCCAGTATGTAGGATCTGTGTGCACTCACTGAGCAATCAGTGGGATCGATTACTGTCAATAATTAGGCAGAGTGGAAAGGAAGCAAATGGCAGCTGGAAATGAAGGCTGTTGTGGTATATAGGACCAATGTCGCCCTGCTGCCGCTGGTTTGGTTATAACGGGAAGGGGAAAAACGCCTTTATTGGTCAAAAACAACAGATGCTGATGCTGATGAGGAGGTATTGGCCCAGTTTTCTTGCGGTCATCAAAATACCGAGAAACCACGTCACTACCCCTTTACACGGTAAATGCCCAATCGCCGTAATAACCACTGGTGCTTGACCATTACGCTGCGTTAAAGCCACACAATGACAATGTGAATTTAGTGATAACTGGTGACCGGGCCAGCTGTTGTCTGGAGCGTATGGGGATTACAGTGCAAACAGAAAGCAATAAGCCAGGACCGCAGAGCTTCCTTTCAAATGATCTAGGGTAGGTAGCGTTACTCAACACGGTTACACAAATCATCTGCAGCTGCTCGGAAAGAAGCGGTCGGCCTAGTAGCGACCAAAGCCTCCGGTCTACCGAGCCCACACGGAGCTGTCAGACCTGGGGCCGGTGAAATGTCAGAGGGCTTCGTCTTCAGCGCCTCTCCGGGCCCGCTGACAGACCCCGCAGACCGAAAACACAGGGTGGCAAATATAACACTGCTGCATCTCTTAACACAGCGACTTCTGAGCAATGTGTTCACCACCATTAGCTACTAAGAGAAGCAGTGCTAGTGGGCTAACTCAGCTAGTTTATCAATATACGTATATCAGCGTGGTAGCTTAGCTAGTAGTAGTGCGCTGTTCATGTACCGTTACTGCAGGAACAGCTAACCGATAGCAACGGCATTTTGCCTAGCCTGCACCACCACACGCAGGTCTCACTCGCTAACACGTTCCTGTCAACATCCACAGACAACTGTGTCATACACGTATCCCCACCAGTTAGTTAGCTATTTTGGATAGCTGACGCCTGCTAGCTGGCTAACTAGACATAATGTGAGGCGAGGTTGCGGGGGTGGGGGACAAAACGACAAGACAACACAGTGCACTACGACAGCTGCTTACTTTCCGAGCTCCTCGTACAGTTGGTACTCGTCGGTAAACCTGGTGGAAGTCACGATGGTTGCCATGGTGGAGCCGTGAGAGGGGAGCCTGAGCCTCGGGGTACGACAGCGACTGGCTCTCGTACGGGGTCCGGGGGAGGGTAGCCTCCGACACTGGAGTACCTTTCTGACAGGCAAGGCAGAAGAGGAGAGAGGCAAGCAGAGACGGGAAGGGAGGGGCTGGAGAGAAGCGGAGGAGTGGTGCGCGCGCGCGTATGTGTGTGTGTGTGTGTGTGTGTGTGTGTGTATGGTGGGGAATCCTCGCGAGAACAGACTCATGCAGCGTGAGACCAAAGCCTCTATTCAATGAATTCACTGAGAATGTGGGTGGTGGTGCTGAATTCTTTGCTTATGGACAAAGAATCCTTCTTTTGGGAACATTAGGTTACACCGAGGTCACATATTGCTGTCAAGAGATAAATGACAAATTATGGTATATTGGTTAAAAAACAGCCTTACGCTTGCCATCCATTTACCTTCTCCTCTTGTGCCTCCAGAATATTGCAGGGAAGTAAAAGACAGAGTGGCTTTTAGCTATACTGGTTGAGATACACCCAGTCCTGGTCCCACCTCACTGCAGTAGCAAGGCAGACCCCGACACACACACACACACACACACACACACACACACACACACACACACACACAGACGCATTATGCATGCACACCATTTGATGCACACTTGCATACGTACACGTATATCTACACACACATACGTGTACGTGTGCATCAAATGATCAAATGATGATGCACACACATACCATTTGATGCATTCTCCGACACGCGCACACACACAGCCCAGGGATCAATATTGATCAATGCAGGTCTGCTCTCAGACAGAAGGCCATTCTGACCCACTGATTTAGCCTGTGTGTGTGTTTGTGTGTAAGGGTTAGGTGGGGGTGGGGGGTTAGAAGGGGGGTAATGTGACTGCTGTATCAGGTTTCCACGAAAGAGCTTCCACCTCTGTTTTTTCCAGTGTGAGCTTGGTGGCGCTAAAAGATGATGTCACACAGATTCAGAGTGCTTCACTAAATGTTTAATGTGGCATGAGTGGGAGGCCGTCAGAGGACAGGCGAGTGGGGGAGGGGGAGTCTGGGAGTTAGAGGCTCTGTGTGTGTGTGTGTGTGTGTGTACGTGTGTGTGTACGTGTGTGTCTGTGCGGCTGCCTGCTCAGCACTGTGCCTCAGAGGTGGGACAATGAACAGCACATACATAGACACATTTAGAGGGAGAGAAAGTAAGTAAGGTGATTTCACTTGAATATCTTACTGTGTGGTTTCTCAGCGTGGGATCAGAAAGTTGGAACGCTGAAAAGTTCAAATATTATAAGTTGACTGCTGAAGCCAGATGGAGAGATGGAAAAGGAGGGCAGCGTGCGTGTGTGTTTGTGTGTGTGTGTGTGTGCCTGCGCATATGTGTGCACGTTTTTGTGTGTTATGTGGTGTGAATTAACAGACGAATGAGCACTACAATGTAGGCTACTAGCCCTCTCTTGCCCTCCCTTTCCTACGTGCTAACCCTGCTGCCTCTCCTCCTCTTCCTCCTCCTCGTCAGCCTCCACAGTGGTTATATAATGGTGAACTCCTCAGCCTTTGTTATCTCACCCCAACCACACACTACGCCTTGCCCACTTCACGAGAGACAGGAGCAGAGGAGGAAAGAGGAACAAGAGGAAGAGAAGCAGAGAGAAGAGAAAGTGGAATGGTTTCAGCTTAAATAAGCACTCAGTGAGGGAGAGAAAGTGTGTGTGTGTGTGTGTGTGTGTGTGTGAGAGAGAGAGAGAGAGAGAGAGAGTCTCTCTATGTGTCTATGTGTGATTTTCCATACAGTAATATTATTACTGTCAGACTTAATGTCATCTTCACCTTGAGCTACCTTGTATTAATTATACATCAGAAGAGGCCATTACACAAGGCACTGTGCAGAGTGTGTGTGTGTGTGTGTGTGTTTGGCAGCGTCATATTGAGATGTCTTGCCTTCGGTTCTACTGTGTCACTGCAATTCTTGTTTGTGAGCCGCACGGCCGCTAGCCGACCATGACTTGAGCATGGCTTGTTTTTCACAGAGAAGCTGCTGTCTCTCAACGTAGACACTCATAACAAAGACGGTCTGTAGGCCAGACGTTTGTATCCTTCTCAAGACTGCAATGGACCAGGTGCATAAAGATGAGGGCCACGGTGATTGATATCATTTGGTCTTCCCAGCCCGCCGTGAAACACACACCCGACACTTCTGAAATAGGAAGAGGACTTTGACTTGATTACACTAGGGAGTGCATAACTACACTGATAACGAAATAACTACACTGGTCACTCAGTTATTCAACTATGTAATATGAGCTCAGATATTGAGTAGTGATTGATTGGATTTGCAATTTCTTGCATTTGTTTTGCATGTTTCACTCCTTCAAGCGAACCTCACATACCTCCCCTACGCTGCTGTAGGCAGGAGTGGAAATTGAACCAGTCTGTTAGCGAGTGGCTTGTATTTCTCAGAAAGGGCTGATACATAATTCCCTCATTAACCAGAATTTGAATGAGGGCCAATAGAGCAGGTATGAAGGTAGCAGCCAAATACCTGTGCTGGGCTAGTGCCCGGATGTCTTAAATTCCACCCCTTTCTGGAGCTGAGATAGCCAGTGCTGTGGTACGATCTGCAATGCCAAAATATCACATTTCTGTTTGGAGCTGACTCACATGGTTGACTGAAGTTCTGTTTGTGTCCAGAATAGACTAATTGTACGATCAGACCAGCTGCTGCAATACATTTAAACATTACTTTCCTTTGTTGTGAGTAATAAGACCATTAGTTGAGTGAATATACCATCCGTTACATCATCATAACTGAGGGTGGACAGGGCCAAGAGCTGAGTCATAACACTACCGCTCTTTTCTAATGATGGTAATAGACAGCTTTGACAAAATGATCTGACAGGGGGAAGTGAATGAGTAAAGCTCTCTCCTTTCTCAACAACTGCCGTCGTGATGCCCTGGAGCAAGCTACTTACCTCCAACTGCTCCGGTGAAGCTGCTCATCAGTCAACAGTAGAAGACTGTGGTTGTGTTGAGCAGCTTCCAGGCATCAGCGTATGCAGCTATATGGGTGAAAAGCAGGGTGTTGCTGATCAAAAGCCAAGGTGCTCACTCAGCCTTCTCTGGATAAATAAATAAATGTTTATATTTTGAGTCACAATCCTCACGTGTACTCAGATTATGGTCATGGTGATTATAAAGAGGTTACCTATTCAGAGTTTGAAATGATCTCCTGAAATTTCACCTGGTTAAACACAGATACTGCATGTGTGTAAAGTAGGTCCACTGTCAACAAGATCCTTCAACTATGCCCATTCCAAGTCACATCTGCAACATGAGATTGAGGTGTGTATATTCCTTTAACTGCTCAGGTTACGAGGACTTTTATTCCAAAATGAGATAGCCACCATTTGAAAAAAGTGATCTACCTGTACAAAATGTCCGATGGCACGAAATTAAAACAAACTGTAGTAATTTCTAAAGGACAGCAGGCTACTTAAGTTGTTGGTTTACATAATAATAACAATGTTATATTGTAGAGATATTGCATGATGAACTTCAGATAATGATTTTTCACCAAAATGGATACAGAGCTTTTTGGAAATTAATTGTTCATAGACTTAGACTTACTGGTTAGACTGATATATTAAGCCATTATTGGCCTTTTAGTAAAAATGGAACATCAGCCAGTCAGTGCCATCAACGTTTTATATGATGGCTATGATTCAATTTGTTTGATTACATATTTATTGCATAATTGATCAATGCTACAGTGGTTGTCTATGAGAAGCCCTTAACCTGAATTGATTCTAATGCAAACTTTGGTCTGATTCCACATGCTTCAATATTATGAATTTATGTTGTAATGTATGCTGGCCTATTCATATATTTATTTATCTATCTATTTATTTATTTTTCTGTTTGTTTGTTGTTGTTATCCTGGGTTAACCAGAATGTTAGTTTTCCATGATCTAATTGTTTCTGGGGGGAAACACTGAATACTTACGGCAGCTTCCATCCAAATGCCTTCAAACCCCCATATTGGTTGAACCCTACTGCATGAAGAACTGGTACGACCGACACACCAGAACCTGGACTTTGCTTCCACCATCTGTTCAACAGGCACAACTGCAGCATGTAACAGCTTGACTGGTGTTAAGCAACTGTGTCCCCTAAAGAAAGTTGCTGTGCACTGGACTGGTGCATTATAACACTGATAGCACATGGATGACAAGTTGATTGGGTGGTTTTATTATGTAGAAGAATCCTATACAACAGCAGACGAGAGGCGCTTTACTTGGTTTCTGCCCTGTGCAGTGACTTATCAGCCAGTTTCTACATCATACCTCAGATCTGGCGATATACACGAAGGTGGGGAACACTCATATCTCACATACTTAAACCTGAAAATCTGGTTTGTCAGTGTATTCCCAGAAGATATAAGGAACTTTCTGCCACCCGCGCCATCATACACTACAACACTGCAACTGAACAGCAGTTAGACTTAAGAATGGGTACACCTGTGATCCCAAAATGACTGTTAGATTATCTGGTGCATTTGAATGACAGGGAGCTGAAGACATTTCAGTGGTACCTTGTCCAGAATGAGAGAGATGGATCCCAACCCATCCACTGGGGATAAACTGGTGCAGGCTTATGGGGAAGATGCTGCTGTGGGGACTACACTGGAAATACTTTTCAGGTTGAAACACATTGACCTTGCATGCAAGTTAATTTTCATTCTTTGGTTTTCTGTGGAGGATTGAGATCATATGTATTTGCAAATTTGTTAAAGATTTGCAAAAAAAGAATTTTCATTTCAGGGATCAGGAGAGCATCACAAATAATAGCAGTAATAATTCCCAGCAAGGGACCCATCAAGTTTGAAGTATGACAAGATTATTTCCTTCCGTCTAAACTTAATTTTGTAATTTTCAGCCAATGCACGCAGACATGCAGAAAAGTGAAGACGTGTGTGCCACTGCCTCCCTTGCAGAGAGGAGCGTGGATTTGACCTTCCCAGAGGATCTTTCCTGTCCGGTACGCTATCTAGTTTTCACTGAGCCTGTCATGCTGCTGTGTGGCCATAGCTTCTGTAAGGCCTGTATACACAACCACCAGAGGAGGAAAATCTCGGAACTGTCCACTTTGCTTAAAGGTCTTACCTGAAACTGAACCTCCTGCTAACTTTGCTCTGAGGAGTGTGAGTGAAAAATGGAGTGAGAGAGTTCACAGAGATCCATCAGGAGGACAGGGAGGACCCACAGCAGTGTCAGGAGACTGACCCTCTTTAAGTGTTAAAGCTGGGTATTGTTGGGATTTTTTAAACATATGATACTGATTCTATGATACTGATTTATTTTGTTCTGAATATATCCATCTTTGTTAAAGCATATTCCATTATAAATATTATGTGTGTAACATTTACACATGCCATCTGCTTTTCTAAATGGAACCAGACCATGGCAAGTTGACAAAGAATCCATTCATTTGAAGTTTGCCCATATCTTTCGATACCTTCAATGCTGTAAAACCCATACTGTACCAAAATCAGTACAGTACTGAAACATATTGCTAATTTATACCCAGACCTACACAGTGCAGTATTGCGTGTCTGTTCAGTGTCAGTAGCAGGTATAGAGGTTGGATTTTTTCTGGGACACTTTTTCAGAATGCAGCAAAATATACGATATATGTTGGGAGATACTTGATAACCATGTGACATCTCATCCTGAGCCTGTGTATTTCTATTTTTCTGTGACAGTTGGAGTGAGTGGGTTTACTTTTCACACTTCTTATTGCCAATGGCATCATTTATTGTTTGAAAGGGTTGTGGTCAGGCCTAGTATAAAACGTCTTTCTCCTCAACAGAGGCTTCTGTTTTATTTCAAACTGTTCCAATGTCTGTCAAAGAGAAGCAGGAAGCTTTTGAACAGGTTAAACAATTTTGTGATGTATCACAAAAGCACATTTAGGTTAGTAAGCAACCGTATATATATTTCAGATTCGATAAGTAGCGGAGAGGATGAAAAGGTATTCTTAACATCGCCCACAGAATCAGTTCCAGGACACAGAGAGGAAGATTAAGGAGGACTTTGAGAAGCTTTGTGTCTTTCTCGGGGAGGAGGAAGCAACCAGAATAGCAGCACTAAGAGAAGAAGAGACCAAGAACACACCTATGATGCATTCTCACTCTCTGACACATTAAAAGCCATGCAAGACTTAGGGGCTTCTGCAGGTAATTGAGAAGATCCAGAAACAGACTTTATGAGAAAATGTCTGACTGATATAAATAAAGTCAAAGACAGCTAATGCGTCTTTAAATCTCAGTCCTAATGCAAAACTTTAGGACTGAGATTTAGAGGTATGTAGTACATTTCTCCTCCGCTCTCTGCTTTGTGGTTCTGAGCCTGTGTCTGCAACAGAGTTATTAATAGAGTTATATTTCTATCCAGAACCCAGAGCACGCTGCCAGATCCACAGTTGCTACCAAAAGCAGTGATAAATGTGGCCCAACACCTGGGAAACCTTCAGTTCAAAGTCTGGGAGGGGATGATGGGCATCATAAAAGATAGGTTTTGGGCCACAGAATCAGTAAATTCACACAGATTTCCTCTCTTGTTAGGAAACTGAACAATAATGTGTTTTTTATGTAACATTCTCATATTCAGTTCTGTATGAGTATGGGATATCTAAGGAAGCTGTTTTTTGCTTGTCATTGCAGTATATTAAACTGTGCCTTTCAAGACGTCTGGTTCATTTAAGGAACTTGTTATTTGCAAAAGTGTCAGAATGTGCAAAACCTCAAACTTCCTGTTATGTTCTGTCTCTCATAACCAGCTAGCTCAGAGAGGAACAAAGGAGAGACAGTTTCGAATATGATTCTTCTCATGAGCAACCATTGTCAAGAATCAGACGGCGGTCCCAGCAGTAACACAGAACATCATTGAAGTAGGTAAGCATTTCCTTCATATTTCCATTGCTGCATATGAAAAATAGCACGAACTGAATATTGTCTTCCTGCATCTGAAAGAGCATTGAGGATTGTCTGTGTATCCAGAGGTATTTTACAGAGATGGACGCTGATCATTAAATGACTGGCACTGTATGTGATTCAAGGCCTAGATGAAGCACAATGATAAACAGGACCAATGGATGGAAAAGTGAACACATCCGACCACAAAGGACCTGCAGAGGAGAAAACAGAGCAAGACAGTATGGCTGAAAACAAAGAGGAGAGCTGTCCAGGTAAAGATTTCATATAAAGAAAAAATGAGTGACATTCTAGGATATGAGATAACATTTTGATGGGAATATTACATTGAACTACATGCTGCAATGACAATGATTTCTTGCTACACAGTAATGGTGTAATAATGGTCTAAAAATAAGTTCAATTCTAAAATAGTGAATATCAATTTTTACCTGAAGTCCATCATTCAATGCCTAAAATATATAAGATCCAGTCTGTAAATGTATTTTGTCAACAAATAACCAATAACCAATAAGTACCAGAATTTATTATTAATTCCTGAATTAATTCCTTTTTCCTTTCTTCCTTTTTTTTCAAAAGTAAAGTAAAATACAATATTATTTCTGAACTAACTGATCAAATGGACTTGCATGGTCTCTCTCAGGACAACATCCCTCTATTCAGGCTGCAGTCCATTCAGTCCAGCTCACCTGCACAGCCCAAAATGGAAGCACAGTGGTGGCTCCTTCCATCAGTGGTTGCCATATTGGTGGTCCAGTCAACCTCAACATCAGCATCAATTCCCCAGGCCACGGTAGATATGTTATATACAAAGCAAAAGTGAGAGTATTCAATACTGACCATTATGTGTGCACCATTTCCTGTTTTCAAGCCCAGTCTTTCTGATCTTTCTCTCCTTTTGCAGAATCTGTCCTTCCGTCACAAGCCTCGTCTAGTGGTGCCACTGACACTCCGCAGGCCAACAGTGAGTTATCAAAGAATCCAAGCAGAATGGGATTTGATTTTTTATATTTCTTATACTTTGATGTATTAGTTTAAGGAAAAGTAATTTGACATACTGATTACTGAACAGCTTAATTCTTCAAAATAACCAAAACAAAATAACTGTATTGCCTCTTTCAGATGGTCAGATCACCAAATGTAAACAGAAATTGAAATCTACTCTGAATAGCAGGTTTTGCCATTTGCTTGAGGGGCTGATGACACCAGGAAACAAAACCCTTCTCAATAAGATCTACACAGAGCTATACATCACTGAGGGAGGAATGGGTGAAGTTAATAAAGAGCATGAGGTGAGACAGATTGAGACAGCATCCAGGATAAAAGCAGCGTCACAGGAGAGACCAATCCAGTGCAACAACATCTTTGTTCCTGTACCGGGACAAGAGCACCCTATAAGAACTGTGATCACGAGGGGAGTCGCTGGCATAGGAAAAACAGTATCTGTACATAAGTTCGCTTTAGACTGGGCTGAGGAAAGAGCAAACAAGAACCTGGAATTTGTATTTCCGCTTTCTTTTCGGGAGTTGAATTCGATGAGTAAGAAAGAATTTAGTCTATCGGAGCTTCTCAGCATCATTTTCCCTGAAACAAAAGACTCAGGGATCTTCGCTCACGACGAGTATAAAGTGCTCTTCATTCTGGATGGCCTGGACGAGAGCCGCCTGTCTCTCGACTTTCACAACTGCGAAATAATGTCTGATGTTGCACAGCCAGCCAGGATCGATGTGCTTCTGACGAACCTCATCAGGGGACACCTGCTTCCCTCCGCTCTTGTTTGGGTCACATCCCGACCAGCGGCCTCCAATCAGATTCCTCCTGAGTGCATTGACCTGGTGACAGAGGTGCGGGGCTTCAACAACCCCCAGAAGGAGGAGTACTTGAGGAAGAGAATCAGTGATGAGAACTTGGCAAACAGAATAATCACACATGTGAAAGCCTGCAGGAGTCTTCACATCATGTGCCACATACCCGTCTTCTGTTGGATGGCAGCAATAGTTCTTGAGAAGAAGCTGGCGACAACAGACAGTAAGGACATGCCTAAAACGCTTACTCAAATGTACCTACACTTTCTGGCCTTGCAAGAGGAAAGCATGAACATGAGGCTGAAAGGAAGAAGAGAGTCAAACGCCGAGTTGACAAGGACCAACCTCCTCTCATTTTGTAAGTTGGCCTTCAAAGAGCTGGAGAAGGGCCACCTGATCTTCTATGAGAAAGACCTGAAACTGAATGGTATAGATGTCACGCAGGCGTCACTGTTCTCAGGAGTCTACACACAGATCTTCAACGAGGAGCTGACACCATGCAAGGAAAAGGTGTTCTGCTTTGTGCATCTGAGTATCCAGGAATTCTTCGCTGCGTTGTATGTCTTTCTTACATTCAACAACGATGACGTCAATGTCTTGGTAAAAAAGTCATCCAGCTCAAGACGCTTCTTCAGTAGAGATTCCTCAGTACTCATCCTGTACAAAGCAGCAGTGGAAAAGGCTTTGCAGTGCGAGAATGGACATTTCGATATCTTCCTACGCTTTCTTTTGGGCCTGTCACTGGAATCCAATCAGCCTCTCTTGAGTGGTCTGCTGACCAAGAACAGAACAAACACAAAGACTAGACCAGAGATCATTAAACACATCAAGGAGAGGATCAAGGCTAATTCATCCCCAGACAGATGTATGAACCTGTTCCACTGCCTGAATGAGCTGAATGATCACTCTCTAGTGCAGGAGATTCAGAGCTACCTGAGCTCAGGCAGTCTTCACAGAGTCCAGCTTTCACCCGCTCAGTGGGCCACGCTGGTCTTTGTATTACTGACTTCAGAAGAAGAGTTGGGTGTGTTTGAGCTGAGCAAGTACACCAGGCTCAGAGGAAGGCCTTCTGAGGCTGATGGCTGTTGTCAAAGCATCCCGAGTGGCAAAGTGAGTATTTTCTTAACTCATCTCCAGACCTATGCCAATTTGCATTCACTAATAATGTTTAGCATTTGCAAATGAAACTTTGCAGCATTTGTTATTGTTATTATTTACTTCCCCACTGCAGACTAAATGGATGCCACCTGTCAGACAACTGCTGTGAAACCCTGGCAAATGGTGTCAGCTCATCCCAACTTGGAGAGTTGGACCTGAGTGACAACAACCTGACAGATTCAGGGATAATACTGCTCTCTGCTGGACTGAAGAAATGCAAACTGGAGATACTAAGGTCAACATTCACGTTGCGTTTCTTCATGTGCAAAAGATCTGTAGCTATCCACATCAAAGGAAGAATGCCTTGGCTTATTATCTACAGGCAAAACCACTATGATTTGTTTATTTTGGCACTTTACTTATGATTTTCTGTTCTTCTAGACTGAAGAGCTGCAACCTAACAGAGAAAAGCTGTGATGCTCTAGCCTCAGTCATCAGCTCAAACTCCTCTCAGCTGAGAATATTGGACCTGAGTGACAATGACCTGCAGGACGTAGGAGTCAGAAGCCTTTCTGGGGGACTGGGAAATCTTCATTGCAAACTGGAAACACTCATGTAAGTGTCCTGAATGGTACAAATTATTTCAAGGGAGTATACAGTAACAGTAGTAGTACAGAACCAAGCAAAGTCATTGAGATCTAGTAAATGACATGTCTGTTGTCTGTTTCGAAGTTTGCCGCTTTGCAGAGTCACAGAAGGCGGCTGCGCTTTCCTGGCATCTGCTCTGAACTCCAGCTCCTCCCACCTGAGAGAGCTGGACCTGAGCTACAACCACCCAGGAGACACTGGCCTGAGGCTACTCTCCATCCTGTTAGAGGACCCACACTGTACTCTGGAGAAACTCAGGTAGCGATGACAATGTCAACACTAAAGACATTGGTTAAGGCATTTTATCTGTATGCAAGTCAGTGTCATCTGATTTCTTGGACAGACATGTTTGTGCAGTAGTGACCAGGTTATCCATTCTGTATCCCAGAAAACTATCATCTTCTGCTCTGTTTCTACAGTGTGGAGCAATGTGGTGAATCCAGAGCCCAACCAGGCCCAAAGAAATGTGAGACTGCAACTTTGGACTTCATTAACACAATTTCCTTTTACACTGATAACATTGTGAAGGCTATTCTGCTGACATTCTCATTCCTGTGTTTTAACAGATGCCACTGAACTGACTCTGGACCCAAATACAGCCCACAAAGACCTGTCTCTGTCCGAGGGGAACAGGAAGGCAACGCGGTGGACCATATCAGGTCAGCCACATCCTGACCACCCAGAGAGATTCGATTTCTGGACACAGGTGCTGTGTAGGGAAGGTCTGACAGGGACGCTGCTACTGGGAGACAGAGTGGAGTGGGAGAGCTCTGATAGGAATGGCCTATAGGCAGATGAACAGAAAAGGAGAGGGTCACGAGAGCTGGCTTGGACGCAACGACTCGTCCTGGGGCCTGAGCTGTTTCAAAGACGGTTACAGAGCTTTGCATAAAGGCATCAACACTGCTATACCCATTTCCCCCAGCTCCAATAAAGTCGGGGTCTATCTAGACTGGTCGGCCGGGTCGATTTCCTTCTACATGGTCTCTATTGGTACGCTGACCCTCCTGCACACCTTCCGCACCACCTTCACCCAGCCCCTGCACCCAGGATATAGGCTGGGCTGGGTGGACTCCACACTGCACCTGTGCTAAGTGCAAAATATTCCTGGACCATTCCCTTTCCTTTGCTGGACTTGAGCCTTAAACTAAACGAACAAACTGAAACTTAAAAGCAATGTGAACATATTATGTATTATGTGTATTATAGTGAAGATGAAATAAAACTATATATATATATATATATAAATATATTTGCACTGCAGTGTGGCACAGACACAGGAAGCCAACAGGGATGGGAGAACTGCCATGTGTAGTTTCACTTTCAATAATCATTTTATTAGCAGTCCCAAGAGGCAATGAACAAAAAAAACCAAAGAAAAAAAAAAAAAAAAAGGAACAGAAATTAAGATTACAGTAAGACGGTGGGTCAATCAGACGAAGTCAGTACACGGAAGACGGAACAGAGGGGTACGGGTACACACACACACACACACACACACACACACACACACACACTGAACGAACAGAGAAATCACATTGTTAAAAACGGAAAAGGAAGTGATAAATGAAAATAAATGATAAATGAAAATAAATGAAAGCAAGTCTGAATAAAATCTCATAGGGAGTGTGTGTGTGTATGTGTGTGTGTGTGTGTGTATATTGGCTGATCCCTCTGTTCCTCAGGAGAAATCCACCAGGACCATCCCCACACACACACACTCTCCCCCGTCTCACTCAGACACACACACACAAATGCTCATAAAGCCAGTTTAGGCCTTTCCTCTATTAATGACAGGATTTTATATTTTGGCTAATCGTTTGTGACAGAGAAACCAACCAATCGACAAACCGCAGCTGTTCAGGCAGGTCTTTAAAATGGCATTTTTTAAAATTCTGTACAGATTATATACTTTATTTACGCACCAAAGGTTTTCAGTGTGGAGAACAACCCACAGATTTTGCTAACAGACACAGTTGCTACCAAAAGCAGTGCTAAATTTGGCCCAACACCTGGGAAAGCTTCAGTTCAAAGTCTGGGAGGGGATGATGGGCATCATAAAACACAGGTAGGTAGGTTTTGGGCCACAGAATCAGTAAATTCACACAGATTTCCTCTCTTGTTAGGAAACTGAACAATAATGTATTTTTTATGTAACATTCTCATATTCAGCTCTGTATGAGTATGGGACATCTAAGGAAGCTGTTTTGGCTTGTCATTGCAGTATATTAAACTGTGCCTGTCAAGACGACTGGTTCATTTAAGGAAATTGTTATTTGCAAAAGTGTCTGAGACTATGCAAAACCTCAAACTTCCTGTTATGTTCTGTCTCTCATAACCAGCTACCTCACAGAGGAAGCAAGGAGAGACAGTTTCAAATATGATTCTTCTCATGAGCAACCATTGTCAAGAATCAGACGGCGGTCCCAGCAGTAACACAGAACATCATTGAAGTAGGTAAACATTTCCTTCATATTTCCATTGCTGCATATGAAAAATAGCACAAACTAAACATTGTCTTCCTGCATCTGAAAGAGCATTGAGGATTTTCTGTGTATCCAGAGGTATTTTACAGAGCTGGACAATGATCTTGCTCTGATGTGTTGGAATTAAATGACTGGCACTGTATGTGATTCAAGGCCCAGATGAAGCACAATGATAAACAGGACCAATGGATGGAAAAGTGAACACATCCGACCACGAAGGACCTGCAGAGGAGAAAACGGAGCAAGACAGTATTGCTGAAAACAAAGAGGAGAGCTGTCCAGGTAAAGATTTCATATGAAGAAAAAATGACTGACATTCTAGGATATGAGATAACATTTTGATGGGAATATTACATTGAATTATATGCTGCAATGACAATGATTTCTTGCTACACAGTAATGGTGTAATAATGGTCTAAAAATAAGTTCAATTCTAAAATAGTGAATATCATTTTTTACCTGAAGTCCATCATTCAATGCCTAAAATATATAAGATCCAGTCTGTAAATGTATTTTGTCAACAAATAACCAATAACCAATAAGTACCAGAATTTATTATTAATTCCTGAATTAATTCCATTTTTTTCAAAAGTAAAGTAAAATACAATATTATTTCTGAACTAACTGATCAAATGGACTTGCTTGGTCTCTCTCAGAACAACATCCCTCTATTCAGGCTGCGGTCCATTCAGTCCAGCTCACCTGCACAGCCCAAAATGAAAGCACAGTGGTGGCTCCTTCCATCAGTGGTTGCCATATTGGTGGTCCAGTCAACCTCAACATCAGCATCAATTCCCCAGGCCACGGTAGATATGTTATATACAAAGCAAAAGTGAGAGTATTCAATACTGACCATTATGTGTGCACCATTTCCTGTTTTCAAGCCCAGTCTTTCTGATCTTTCTCTCCTTTTGCAGAATCTGTCCTTCCGTCACAAGCCTCGTCTAGTAGTGCCACTGACACTCCGCAGGCCAACAGTGAGTTATCAAAGAATCCAAGCAGAATGGGATTTGATTTTTTATATTTCTTATGCTTTGATTTATTAGTTTAAGGAAAAGTAATTTGACACACTGATTACTGAACAGCTTAATTCTTCAAAATAACCAAAACAAAATAACTGTATTGCCTCTTTCAGATGGTCAGATCACCAAATGTAAACAGAAATTGAAATCTACTCTGAAGAGCAGGTTTTGCCATTTGCTTGAGGGGCTGATGACACCAGGAAACAAAACCCTTCTCAATAAGATCTACACAGAGCTATACATCACTGAGGGAGGAATGGGTGAAGTTAATAAAGAGCATGAGGTGAGACAGATTGAGACAGCATCCAGGATAAAAGCAGCGTCACAGGAGAGACCAATCCAGTGCAACAACATCTTTGTTCCTGTACCGGGACAAGAGCACCCTATAAGAACTGTGATCACGAGGGGAGTCGCTGGCATAGGAAAAACAGTATCTGTACATAAGTTTCGCTTTAGATTGGGCTGAGGAGAGAGCAAACCAGAACCTGGAATTTGTATTTCCGCTTTCTTTTCGGGAGCTGAATTTGATGAGTAAGAAAAACCGTAGTCTATCAAAGCTTCTCGGCATCATTTTCCCTGAAACAAAAAACTCAGGGATCTTCGCTCACGACGAGTATAAAGTGCTCTTCATTCTGGATGGCCTGGACGAGAGCCGCCTGTCTCTCGACTTTCACAACTGCGAAATAATGTCTGATGTTGCACAGCCAGCCAGGATCGATGTGCTTCTGACGAACCTCATCAGGGGACACCTGCTTCCCTCCGCTCTTGTTTGGGTCACATCCCGACCAGCGGCCTCCAATCAGATTCCTCCTGAGTGCATTGACCTGGTGACAGAGGTGCGGGGCTTCAACAACCCCCAGAAGGAGGAGTACTTGAGGAAGAGAATCAGTGATGAGAACTTGGCAAACAGAATAATCACACATGTGAAAGCCTGCAGGAGTCTTCACATCATGTGCCACATACCCGTCTTCTGTTGGATGGCAGCAATAGTTCTTGAGAAGAAGCTGGCGACAACAGACAGTAAGGACATGCCTAAAACGCTTACTCAAATGTACCTACACTTTCTGGCCTTGCAAGAGGAAAGCATGAGCATGAGGCTGAACGGAAGAAGAGAGTCAAACGTCGAGTTGACAAGGACCAACCTCCTCTCATTTTGTAAGTTGGCCTTCAAAGAGCTGGAGAAGGGCCACCTGATCTTCTATGAGAAAGACCTGAAACTGAATGGTATAGATGTCACGCAGGCGTCACTGTTCTCAGGAGTCTACACACAGATCTTCAACGAGGAGCTGACACCATGCAAGGAAAAGGTGTTCTGCTTTGTGCATCTGAGTATCCAGGAATTCTTCGCTGCGTTGTATGTCTTTCTTACATTCAACAACGATGACGTCAATGTCTTGGTAAAAAAGTCATCCAGCTCAAGACGCTTCTTCAGTAGAGATTCCTCAGTACTCATCCTGTACAAAGCAGCAGTGGAAAAGGCTTTGCAGTGCGAGAATGGACATTTCGATATCTTCCTACGCTTTCTTTTGGGCCTGTCACTGGAATCCAATCAGCCTCTCTTGAAAGGTCTGCTGACCAAGAACAGGACAAACACAAAGACTAGACCAGAGATCATTAAACACATCAAGGAGAAGATTAAGGCTAGTTCATCCCCTGACAGATGTATGAACCTGTTTCACTGCCTGAATGAGCTGAATGATCACTCTCTAGTGCAGGAGATTCAGAGCTACCTGAGCTCAGGCAGTCTTCACAGAGTCCAGCTTTCACCTGCTCAGTGGGCCACGCTGGTCTTTGTATTACTGACTTCAGAAGAAGAGTTGGGTGTGTTTGAGCTGAGCAAGTATACCAGCTCAGAGGAAGGCCTTCTGAGGCTGATGGCTGTTGTCAAAGCATCCCGAGTGGCAAAGTAAGTATTTTCTTAACTCATCTCCAGACCTATGCCAATTTGCATTCACTAATAATGTTTAGCATTTGCATTTATTATTTACTTCCCCACTGCAGACTAAATGGATGCCACCTGACAGAGAACTGCTGTGAAACCCTGGCAAATGGTGTCAGCTCATCCCAACTTGGAGAGTTGGACCTGAGTGACAACAACCTGACAGATTCAGGGATAATACTGCTCTCTGCTGGACTGAAGAAATGCAAACTGGAGATATTAAGGTCAACATTCACGTTGCGTTTCTGCATGTGCAAAAGATCTGTAGCTATCCACATCAAAGGAAGAATGCCTTGGCTTATTATCTACAGGCAAAACCACTATTATTTGTTTATTTTGGCACTTTACTTATGATTTTCTGTTCTTCTAGACTGAAGAGCTGCAACCTAACAGAGAAAAGCTGTGATGCTGTAGCCTCAGTTATCAGCTCAAACTCCTCTCAGCTGAGAATATTGGACCTGAGTGACAATGACCTGCAGGACGTAGGAGTCAGAAGCCTTTCTGGCGGACTGGGAAATCTTCATTGCAAACTGGAAACACTCATGTAAGTGTCCTGAATGGTACAAATAATTTCAAGGGAGTATACAGTAACAGTAGTAGTACAGAACCAAGCAAAGTCATTGAGATCTAGTAAATGACATGTCTGTTGTCTGTTTCGAAGTTTGCCGCTTTGCAGAGTCACAGAAGGCGGCTGTGCTTTCCTGGCATCTGCTCTGAACTCCAGCTCCTCCCACCTGAGAGAGCTGGACCTGAGCTACAACCACCCAGGAGACACTGGCCTGAGGCTACTCTCCACCCTGTTAGAGGACCCACACTGTACTCTGGAGAAACTCAGGTAGCGATGACAATGTCAACACTAAAGACATTGGTTAAGACATTTTATCTGTATGCAAGTCAGTGTCATCTGATTTCTTGGACAGACATGTTTGTGCAGTATTGACCAGGTTATCCATTCTGTATCCCAGAAAACTATCATCTTCTGCTCTGTTTCTACAGTGTGGAGCAATGTGGTGAATCCAGAGCCCAACCAGGCCCAAAGAAATGTGAGACTGCAACTTTGGACTTCATTAACACAATTTCCTTTTACACTGATAACATTGTGAAGGCTATTCTGCTGACATTCTCATTCCTGTGTTTTAACAGATGCCACTGAACTGACTCTGGACCCAAATACAGCCCACAAAGACCTGTCTCTGTCCGAGGGGAACAGGAAGGCAACGCGGTGGACCAAGCAGCCATATCCTGACCACCCAGAGAGATTCGATTTCTGGACACAGGTGCTGTGTAGGGAAGGTCTGACAGGGCGCTGCTACTGGGAGACAGAGTGGAGTGGGAGAGCTCTGATAGGAATGGCCTATAGGCAGATGAACAGGAAAGGAGAGGGTCACGAGAGCTGGCTTGGACGCAACGATTTGTCCTGGGGCCTGAGCTGTTTCAAAGATGGTTACAGAGCTTTGCATAAAGGCATCAACACTGCTATAGCCATTTCCCCCAGCTCCAATAAAGTCGGGGTCTATCTAGACTGGTCGGCCGGATCGATTTCCTTCTACATGGTCTCTATTGGTACGCTGACCCTCCTACACACCTTCCGCACCACCTTTACCCAGCCCCTGCACCCAGGATATAGGCTGGGCTGGGTGGACTCCACACTGCACCTGTGCTAAGTGCAAAATATTCCTGGACCATTCCCTTTCCTTTGCTGGACTTGAGCCTTAAACTAAACGAACAAACTGAAACTTAAAAGCAATGTGAACATAGTGTATTATAGTGAAGATGAAATAAAACTCATATCTACACAATATATTTGCACTGCAGTGTGGCACAGACACAGGAAGCCAACAGGGATGGGAGAACTGCCATGTGTAGTTTCACTTTCAATAATCATTTTATTAGCAGTCCCAAGAGGCAATGAACAAAAAAACCAAAGAGAAAAAAAAAAAGGAACAGAAATTAAGATTACAGTAAGACGGTGGGTCAATCAGACGAAGTCAGTGAACGGAAGACGGAACAGAGGGGTACGGGTACACACACACACACACACACACACACACACACTGAACGAACAGAGAAATCACAATGTTAAAAACGGAAAAGAAAGTGATAAATGAAAATAAATGAAAGCAAGTCTGAATAAAATCTCATAGGGAGTGTGTGTGTATGTGTGTGTGTGTATATATCGGCTGATCCCTCTGTTCCTCAGGAGAAATTCACCAGGACCATCCCCACATTCACACACACACACACACACACACTCTCCCCCGTCTCACTCAGATACACACACACAAACGCTCAAAAAGCCAGTTTAGGCCTTTCCTCTATTAATGACAGGATTTTATATTTTGGCTAATCTTTTGTGACAGAGAAATCAACCAATCGACAAACCACAGCTGTTCAGGCAGGTCTTTAAAATGGCATTTTTTAAAATTCTGTACAGATTATATACTTTATTTACGCACCAAAGGTTTCCAGTGTGGAGACAACCCACAGATTTTGCTAACAAACAACCATCTATTTGCTGTCATTCTCTGCTCCTTTGTGTGTGCTGCGAATTGTGAAGTACTTTTACAATGTTTTCCACCACATCCTTTGACTGATGTCAAGTCTGCAGCTCTAAACATCACATGCAATGTATCACATCCACAGAAACTAATCCCAATGCTGTTATGTTTGAGATCAAAACTTCATACCCCTCCTTTTTCGCTCTGGTCTGTTCGTAGTGGTGCATAGACTTTGAATTATTGAGTTTCCTCTCAGCCATGACAGAATTATGACGGCAATTCGAAATGCACATCCAGTCCATCAATGACAAAAACAAAAATCAGGCTCTGTTTGGAACGGGGAAGACTTTCAAGTTGAGCAGATTTTAGTGAATCTAAATTAAACCAATTAATTCCTGGTGAGGGTAGCCACTTACCCCATACTGGTGTTAAATTCAGTATGAAACCAGAGAGCTTAGATTTAAGATACTACTTGTATGTTTGCTTCAACCAAGGTAAGTAGTATTCAGTTTAGGTGGTCATTTAGTATCTAGATCTTAATTCTGATGCTAGCACCCACAGACACCGGGAAGTACCAGAAGGCAGTGGGATGCCCATCTTCTCACATCTGGGAACGAAAGCACACATACATTATGGATGAGCGGAGCAGCATGGGGGGGAGGGGATACTAAGGCCATGGTAAAAATGGGAGAAAAGTGATAGAAAAATAATTCTAGAGATGGAAAAGAACAGCATTTATTTCATTTCATATATGCCTTGTTATGCAGTTGTCCTTCACTCTACTGGGTTTCAATCATACAAAAAAAGTCGAGTTCGCTATCGGAGGGTTGTTTACGCACCCAGAACAGCCTTTCAGTGCTAGTGTTACAGACAGTACACCGACTACAATCAACATCAGCCCTTTCTCACGCAATCATTCATTCACTCACAGTCAGTTGCATACGCAAATGTTCACTTGTGTACATACACTACCCTCCCTCTCCAATTATTTAGTTCCTGTGGGTGGAGCGTTAGATTTGAGGCAGAGCAGATCTGTATGAACATCAGATTCTCTCTCTCACACACACAGTCACACACACACACACACACACACACACACTACACTTTATCTCTCCGACACACAGACATGACAAGATCTGCCAGCTGGCGTATATGTCTCTGGCCCTTGGCTGACAGGGAGAGGGAGGGGAGGTTTAGTAGGTAAAAAAGAAAAAAAAAAAGAAAAAAAAAAGATAAAGCGTTTTCAGAACGAAGGGTGAGAGGTGACGGGCTTGGGGGTCATATAGGTGAGGGGGGGGGGCGGGGGGGGTGGGGGCATGGGGGGGTGGGCCTAGCTGAGAAGCTGGCGGATCTCCTTATGCATGTGACACAGGAAGTCCACGTATGACGCTCCCCCGCTGGCACTCTTGTCCTCAACCAGGAAGTGCCTGAATATCAGCTCGGCTTTGTCTTCCTGTTTCACCACCATCAACTAGAGAGAGAAAGACAGAGAGAGACAATGTGAGAACAAGGCAGGAGCAGAGGCAGGTTGAAATCAAAGAAAGTAAAAAGTTAAAAAGGTGAAGAACGAGATAGAATAGGAAGAGGTTAAAAGAGAGGTGAGAGCTGACCTTCATGTATCGTGATCGCTGTGCTCTGAAAGAGTCAATGATCTCTCTGAGTCTCTTAGAGAAGGGGTTGTCCAGCACAGGCAGACTCGTCTGAAACACAACGCATCAACACATTCAGAAATGACACCAAACCTCAACAAACACCAAAACAGGAATGCTAGTTCATAGTAAAAGTAGGACAAACAATCAAACAGACACTCCAGATCAAGCAGGCATCTGAATAGCTCAAACTGAGCTGAAATGCTGATGAACGTCAGGCCAATGACCATGAGATGGAACAGAGGATTACAAAAACACTTCCAAACATTGTTCTTTGTGATTAATGTCCCCAACCCTGACAAACTAAGGAATGTAAAAAAATCTCTCACCATGCTGGGGTCTATCTGGCTGAAGCTGGGCATGCCGAACATGTTGAGCAGCAGCTCCTGCTGGGCGTTGGCTCCCACCCAGAGGAAGAGATGGAGCCCTGTCTCCAGGAGGTAAACTCCACCTTTGGACAGCCTCTCCTCTGAGTCCCTCACCGCTACTGGCAATGCCTCGCCTTCCAACTTTATCTGGAAAGCCAGAGAAGGGACAGTGTCATTATGCTAAGCAGAGATATCAAGGCTGTCCTCAACTAAACAAATAACCAGTTTCATCTCCCCTCTCATAGGTTTTCTGAAAACTCTGGTAAAATGGGTAATTAACTAGAAGAGTGTTGTACTACTGGGGGGGGGGGGGTCTCACCAGCGGCATCAGGCGTGGGTAGAAGAAGACGTGGCTCTCTGAGACATCCATGCAGCTGAGCAGCTGCCTCAGGTAAGCCCTGTCGTCCAACGACACGTCGGCTCCCGGCAGCAGCACGTCGCTCTTCAGCACACAGTTCAGATACACTGGTAACAGCTTCATACACTCTGGCAGGATGAGCTGGACCACAGAGGTACAGTTAGTCATATACGTACTGAAACAGTAAATACTGAGAACTGAATCTTAATGATACAAAAAGATGAACAGTGCAACACACAGAGGCAGGAAAGCAGGACACTAAAACTTAAAGTCCTCATAAATCTGGAAAATGATGAGGCATTATGGTACAGTATGTTTTCTGTGTATGTCATGTAGTTCTTCTGTTTCTGCATGGCAGTGATCATTATGTGTGTGTCAGATGTATGCTGGTGTTTTACATACCTGGCCAGCAGATGAGGGGCTGGCACAGTTCTTGCGGTAGCAGGCCAGTATCTGGGCACACTGGTTGACCAGGCTGTCTCTCACCGTCTTAGTGGGGCTGCTCAAGATGCTGCGGAATGCTGCAACACACAACAATAAGTTGGGACAGCAGTACTACATGATATCTAACTACAATGAGACATTTCAACAAGCAGGGATTAATATTGAAGAATAAACGAGTGCCCTCAGTGGGTGTGATGGATGTGTAAATGTGCACTCTCCTCCATTAACCCAGATGCCAGGACCCTGGATCATGTAGAGTTCAGAAGGGGTTAGTTTTGAGTAGAGAAGAGCTGGTCCTCACCGTATTTGGAGAAGAAGTTGATGATTGTGTCGGTCTCACAGTTGCGGTAGAGGTCAGCCAGCTGAGAGCAGCAATTGACGGCCATGTTGTGGATACGCAGACGCCTCTGTCCACCGCAGCTGGTGTACAGCATCGCACACTGCAGGGAAACATATATGAGCAACGGGACAGCACTTGTATGGATAAAAAAAAAAAAACTGTCTTAGGCCATGTTCACACTAAGGTTTATGGGGAGAAGCTGCAAGACAGAAACAGTTTCTTTGTAAATGGCAGCTACTGCACCGAGTCATTATGGAAACCACAAACAAAACAAAGAAATTTCCCTCCGGGGATCAATAAAGTACCTGCCTACCTAACCAAGTGGTGCAACTGGCTTTTCACGAACAGCAAAAAAGCAGTTGTGTCAGCACTTTTCCCTTCCATTTATTCTATTCTGCTCTTTCTCTGTCCTGAAACACTGAGGGGCTAACCATAACCACTTTTAAGAGTACTAAATGTACTCCTACAGTATTTTCCTCATCTTTCTATCACACAAAGATGCACCTGCATGAGTGCCCCTGTCTCCTCGCTGAGCTTGTCGTCGTGTCTGAACTCGACGGTGATAGTCTTGTCGCAGTCCAGGCCTGCTAACTCCACGTCTGTGGTGTTACTCATGAAGAAGGAGCCAAAGAAGTCTGTCGCTCGGATGCCTGAGGGGAGGGGAGGACGAGGAGGACATTGTTGAGTCATTTGTCAAAAGGTTGTGTGTGTTTGTATCTCTTGGTCTGACCGTGGTTTGATAATGTACAAGAGAGTCTCACCTGTGCTGGTGCGTACCCTCATCACGGCATCGAAGCCAACTTGTTTCTGAACGTCTCGTCGGAGGTCGTTCAGGAATCGCTCACGGTCTGTCTGAGCCTGGGGTAAATAAAACACAGCCTGTCACACACCATCAAATGACCAATCAGGTACGTTAGAGGTCAGGGTGTGTTAAAAAAACCAAAAAAAAAAACCCCCAACATTTTTAAATAATGATGGACTTGGGTTTTTATTTTTTTTTTTTTTTAAGTTGTTGAGTTTGTTTTAACTTGAACTTCATTAAGTGAGCTTATTTACTATATTGTTTGTCTATTGCTTACTCTGTTGACTATAAGCTAATGAGGCATTCTCCAACTTTAACATTAGCTTACTATTATACTCACTACACTCCCATCTGATTAACGCTAGTTTTGTGAAGCAAATATAACATATGCTAATTACAAAGGAGTTACCTCCACAGCATACAACATTTCTAACTCTGCCTCTCTATTCCTTTTGTCTTTTTTCCTTTCAAGTGTTTCCTAAACTACATTGATGAGAAACGTCAGGTCTGAATGCAAGCAAGCTGTTAGTTTGCCTGGACTGGCAATATATGGGAAACCCTGAAGTAAGAAGAGCAGAAGTAAGTAGAGTGAGACTGAATGATTTTTTCTTCACCTGGAAATAGGTGTATTTGTAGATGGAGCCCCCGGTGGAGACAGGGACCACCCCCAGCGTGGCCACATCCACATACTGGTTAGGGAAGAGGAAAAGGTCCACGCAGCACCCCTGGGCTACACACTCCTTAGCCAGGCTGTCGTAGAAACCCACTTGTGGCTGGAACAGAGACTTGGGAGAGAGACAGGGAGGGAGATGGAGTCAATCTTGGCTCTTTCCTTCATCTTCGTCTGTGTGTATTGAAGGGTTTAATTCTAAAGTGCTATATACATTTTGGGGAAAACATTTGCTGCTATTCATTGCTCAATATTTCATATATACTTAAAACCACAAAAAAAACATTGTTGTAACTGTATGGTTAACTGTAATGTGCATTTTACTCGGTGTCTACCTTCTCTTTGTCTGTGCCGATCAGCTTCTTGTCCTCCCTGTTCTTCAGTTTACCAGGAGCCTCAGCGATGGGCAGAGAGGTGTGAAACACAAATAGCTTCCCTGCACAGTCTGCAGCCTGGAAGAAACACACAGCAACACGCCCATGATCAGTCATGTCTCTGACTAGCCATGGGATGTGATAGGGACATACTGTAGCAAAACGACAGGAAATAAAAGGAGAGAAGCAGGAAAACTCCTGTGGAAACTAATTGGAGTGAACTAATTGTGTGAACTTCCACACAATAGTGTTTTCCATACACAGGCCATACATTGGCTCATCTGTGGAACACCGCCACAAAATAAAAAGTTGGTCGATGTACAAAAATTGACATAAATTGATCTCTAACGCTGTACCTAAGAGGTGCACATCACGTTATGTTCTGTCACAGCAGAGACTAATTTCACTAGGCTGTTACTTGTAAACACACCACACTAGTGGAGTCTATGTATTTATTGTTATTTTTTATAAAAAGGAAAACGCCTCGAGGAGGAAGAAAGCCGAATGGAGTATGAACCTGAGGTAGATGCAAAACAGATGCAGATCAAACTGCAACTGGAAAACCCCTAAACCCCACCAGTTTAAATTCATTCATTTCAGGAGTAGCTACACGATATCCGATATAATCACAATAGAAATGGAATGCATTGAAATGTTTGATGTTAGGGAAGATATAAAGCAATGGAGGGAGAGAAAACAAGTAGCAACATGATAGGGAGGCAAAGGAGAGGTAGAGCATGTGGGTGTGGGTGAGTTAGAATCGTGTGTTTGAGTGTGTAGTGGAGAACAAGAAACTCAAGTTTCTACACATTTTGTGTACCAGGACTTGGAAAGACTTTCCAGGCCTGCATAACAGGTCACATTCAGAAGCCGGAAAAAGAGAGGCTGTTACCTTGAGTGCCTCCAGTCCTGCCTGGATGACGGGTCCAAAGACCGTCTCCGTCTCCCGGGTGTCTGCAAACATCTCTGGGATCTGGTCAAGCAAGCTGGGAAACACAAACACTAGTGTGTCATTAATGGTGGACCACTTCATCTGTGCAGAGACACCTCATGTATCTGTTTATGTGAGTGTGTCTGCTTTATGCTTTCTCACCTCTCGATGACCACTCGGCTCTCGCTGACGTTGACCAGGAAGCCGTCTAGCAGCGGTACAAACATATCCGACACGTCTGACACCACCAGCATTTGGGGCTGGGCCAGACTTGACTTGACATTGTAGAAGTGCAACACCTTGTTGTAGGTGACGAAACCCACCCGCACCACAGAGTCCATGTCTGGGTTCTCCCTGCATGCAGAAACAGAGAGGGAGATGGGAGAAAAGTTGAGTCTCCATTGATTAATGTGAGCTGGAAGGAGAGGATAAACATGCAGCATGGAAGGATGTGTGTGTGCTGTGTACTTGTATTACTATATTGTTGTACTTTTGATACTTTAATGTGTACTTTAATGTACTTTTAAGCAAATCCTCAGTTTGAAAAGAAGACATTTTAGGTTTGGTCTCATTCCTTCCTTCCTTACCCCTTTTCATTCCTTCCCTCTCTTTTCATTCACACCTTCCTTCCTCCTATCCTTCCTTTCTCCCTCTCTCCCTTCCATCAATCTTTCCATCATCCCGTTCTCCCTTCCATCATTCCTTTCTGTGTGTGTACCTGGGCAGGTAGTCTAGCAGGGTTTTGAGTTCCTGGCAGACGATGTTGACCATACCGCTCTTCACAGCATTGTAGGACACGTCGATGAGGAAGATGAAGGCAGGAGGCTGAGGAAGCTTGTTGTTCTGTCAGAGGCAGAGACAGAGAGAGATCATGTTCTATTCTAAATATCCAAGGGTTTAACTCTTAAACAGGTGGCGTGGGTGTTTTTGGATAATGAGGTATGTGGATAAAATACAAAATATGTATTATGATACATATTTTGAATCTTGCATAAGGATTTTTTATGTTTCCATATAATGCATTGCTCTTGCTTTCTGTTCCAATGTGTTCCAATGTACTTAACGTTTCATCTCAAAGGATGTGGTGTCTTCACTGATTCAGTCGCAGTATAAAACCCATCACAGTGGTGGTGTTACACCGTTCTATAAACTCAGCAAAACCCTGTATCCAATACGCTCATCTTTCATTCCTCTCAAAGCTACTGAGGGAACAAGGCTCATTATATACATTGCTTCTCTCCCAAGTAATTTAGGTAGTGTTAGGATCAAGAGAGGATGAAAAGAGATATAAATATATATTACAAGGTTTAAAACTCCGTTGTAGGCCAGAGCGGGGAAAGTGACACCAGCAAATTGGACTGGTAACCAACCGTCATTTGGAGGTTCCTTTCAATTCCATAAAGCAATTTGTTTCTTCAAACAGTTAAAGTTGAATCAAACAGCTGCTGTAGCTAATGAGCCAAAAAAGGTATTTCACTGCTCAGTTGGAGACTCAAGTCCACCATACCTTGCAGTAGTCGACAGTGGCCATGAACTCGTAGCTGCCCAGCGAAAGCTCCGGCCGGTCATAGCAGTCCACCCTCTTCCCAGTGTGGTCCAGATGCTGGAAGTAATGGGGAGGCACTGGGGGAAAACAGCAGGAAGTGGAAACAGAGGATGTCAATATGTTTTTTGTTATTTTCTCACCAAACACACACAAATTCCATGAACTTCCTACTACTACCAAATATTTTCCTTCATACATTCACTTTAGGTTTTACCACGTGGACACAAACACACAAACTAACCCTCGGTGACGCAGCTGCAGAAGCCACACTGGAAGCGGCGTCCTCCCTCTATGAACTGCATGTAGGGGCACATGTAGGCCTTGCAGCGGTTACAGCGGATTGGACCGCCCTCCCCATGGTCCACAAGGTATGGAGGCGTCTGACAAGGAAATATCAAATGAGAGAAAAGGATCTAAAACCCTATTTGCATGGGATTATTTCATTACTTCATCACTGAAGCATGTCTGTGATTGCAGTGCCCACATCAGTAAAGATTCCACCCTCTGGTTATTTCTCCTGGAAAAATGATGTCATATAAAACTAGTCCAGTCCAAATGGATATTGGTTACACACGCAATGGTGCTCAAAATAAGGTCACATAGCCACTGCCATCCCTGAATTTTGGAGACAGATTATCCCATTGGCATTACAGACATTCTGTGATAACAATTACATATCAAACATTGTCCTCAAAACTAATCTCTTCGAAATCAGGCTCAGAGTGTCCACCTGTTACTAAAATCTCAGCAGAAGATGCAGTTGCATTGTAGGAAACACTGATGAGGAAGATGAAAGCAAGACGCCGAGGAAGCTTGTTGTTCTGTCAGACGTGGTGACAGAGATCATGTTCTTTTCTCAACAGCCAAGGCTGTTTGCTGCCTGTTAAACTCTTAAGCAGCTCACATATGTGTTTTGCTGCCAACCTGAAAGGACAAATGCGTTACATATTGTATACAGAGCTCTTCTGACAGGCAACTTACTCCACCATTGGTCAAACAGGACATCTATGAGCTGTTTATTTTGTATCTTGCGGAAGGCGTTTGTACGACTTCTAACAATGCATCTTCCTTGCTTTCTGGAAGGTGTCCAATAAACGTCAAGTGTCCTCCTAAAGGATCCTGCATCCTGTGATAACAACTACATACCCGATATTATCCTGAACAATAATTCTGTCTGAATAGGGCTCAAGGCGGTCACGTATCTAACTGCTACTAAAACCACAAAGGAAGATACAGGAGAGAGAGGAAAAGGGGAGGGTGGCAATGATGCATCACTCACCTCATCTGGCGGCAGCGTGGCGAGGGGCTTGATGACAGCAGCCAGCGGCACTTGAGACTGCTTGGCCATGTCGGCTGTGCAGGGCATGTTGTAGGCTGTACAGCGGATAAACCTTGGGCTGGCGTTCCCTACACACACACACACACACAAACAATTAAACCTCTCCCATTTTTAACAACACTGTCATCATGTTGTCCAAATATTTCTCAGATGGAGACCAAGTCCTACGCTTTCAAAATTTTGACCTGTGTTTTACTACAACTAATTGGGAGCAGCAGGGACCTAGAGTGTATAGAGGCGGGTTTGTAAACAAAAGGTTGCAGGTTTGAATCCCTGGAACAGCTGGGAAAACGTGGGTGGGGAAAGTGAATGAGTAACGCTCTCTCCTCTGTCAACAACCCTAACCCTGACCTCCAGTTGCAACACTAGAAGGCTGGACCTGGCAGCTCCCAGGTGTTAACTGTAACTGTATGAGTGTGAAGCAGGGCGTTGCTGAAAAACAGCATTAGTGCCAAATCTTTCTCTGCATAAATAAATGTTAAAAAAAAAAGATCTGACTCACCTGCTTTATTAAAAAGGCTTAATAAAATTATGTTTTCAGCAAAACATAATAAGCAATGCCAGCATTAGTATTTGCAGATACGCAGGTGATAAACAGGAAGAAGATCTACCTTGATCTTTGACCTGGAAATTGGTGGTGACGAGGGGTGGGGCCTGACCCCTGACCCCCGTGGTGAACGGCTCTGAGCTCTTGGTTTTGTCATCCTCTATTACCTGGATCTGAGTGGGAGAGAGGAGGGGGCAAAAAGTCCCAATTTATTACATGTTCCCATACCTTGTGTGCATACAACATATTTTCCACAGTTCTTACAAAGTCTCAGGGATGAACATTTAACACCCATGCAGGAAAAGACATTCACACAACCGTACATACACCAATGGCTATTCCAAAGACACTGAAACTCCATAAAGCCTTGAGTAGGTTTGTCTAGCTATGGTGAAGGATATACCACAGGTGATGCAACATATACACACGTGTGTATATTGTTTGTGTAGATTCACAACTATAAAATGACAACACTCGGAAAACAGAACTAAAACCACATCCCCTGGAAAAAGTCAGGATTCCGCAATATATGCCATTTATGCAAGGAATTGTGGGTAAGTAAACATGCTGCAGGCTGGCATGCAAAGGGGGGGGGGGGGGGGGGGGGGGGGATGAGAAGGGGTGGCTGTCTGAGTATCCTGAGGTCCAACACTCAAGATGGTAAATGGAAGGAAAATTGACAACATCAGATATATTTGCCAAGAAGTTTTGTTGCGACTACCTGAAATAACTGGACCTTAACATCTGGTCTGTGTAGCAGAGTAGCTGACAGGCCAGATTCACTGCTAAAATTGATTGTTATACAAAATAAGTCATAACCACAGTCCAACAGATGCAAATAGCATTCTGAAACAATGTTATGCACGCTGGCCTTTGGTACAAGACCGTTCTCAAGGAGTAGTCGTAGTGTTTTTATTGGGGCATGATAGGTTAGAAATACCTATATCGACTGATGTGTATGAGCATATCTGTCAAGCCCTATTGGCTGAGAAAGACTCTGGGGAAAGACAGAAATTGGTGGAGACAACTGATCCATAAATAGACAATAGAACTGCCTGTCTTAGTTGTTGATATTTCCAACAGGATCCCATCTTGGACACTGTGAATACCACTGGCCTTGAGAGGTTAAGGGCTGGGGTTAGTGGGTGGAAGCTTTGGGTTAGTGCGGCAGAGCAAAGAGGACGGGGTGAAGCAGAGGCAAAGGCAGGCACACAGGAGACTTACTGGGCTGGGGATAGCGTCTGGATCTATTCTATGTCTTGATTTCTGCACAGCCGGCAGGTCAGACGCTTGCTTTACATTCAAAACAGTTTGTCCAGCAAATTGTGCAAAATAAAACGAAACAGAATACAATAAAATAAATAAATAAATACAAAGAGTGAAAGATAAAAAGGGGATAGAGTGTGAGAAGAGAAAACTCAGCAAGATTGTACTGAGTAGCAGGCAGCATTAGGCTGTTGATCGGTAGTGTTGATACTAGATTAGCGGTAGTAACAGTAAACTATATGACAGGCGCAAGTAGATCTAGCCTGCTTTAGCCTGCCTGATGCACATGCTACGCTGCTCTGAGTGTACAGAAGGCTACGGAAGGTTACAAGCCTTAACGAAAAGAGATTATTACTGTTAGACTGCCACAGTGCATGCACAATCACATATATCACGTTTTCACAGACATACGCCTCAAAAATAACATTTCATCACAACTACCATATCTCAAAATGAGGTGTGTAGAACAAGTAATGGCCAGAGATTGGTCGGTATGTGGGTCATATCAGGCAAGAGATCAGGAGAGTGGGAGTGTGTGTGTGTGTGTGTGTGTGTGTGTGTGTGTGTGTGTGTGTGTGTGTGTGTGTGTGTGTGTGTGTGTGTGTGTGTGTGTGTGTGTGTGTGTGTGTGTGTGTGTGTGTGTGTGTGTGTGTGTGTGTGTGTGTGTGTGTGTCTCGCTCACCGGACTGGGGATGGCATCTGGGTCAAGTCTTTTCTGTGCTGAGGGAGCAGGGGCTGGTGCCGGGGCTCCATAGTTTGGTTGCCCAGGATACTGGCCTGCATAGCCAGGCTGAGGGCCTCTCACCTGTCCAAATGCACCTGGACAGGAGTGATGGAGAAAACAACACGGTTAATCATTTCGCTTCCACTTGGTGATGTTCTCTCTTTTCCATTTGATAGCAGTTAGTTAACATGAGTTTTATCGGAGAGGGGTGTGGCCATTAATGTTTAAGCTGATGAGTATCTCCTCACCGTTCTGCTGAGGGGGGTATCCGCCTTGCATGCCAGGCTGAGGCGGAGGCTGCTGCAGGGGTCCAGGGGGTCCAGGGGGCCCAGGGGGCCCTGGCAGGCCTGGAGGGCCTTGTGGTCCTGGAGGCAGGTGGTTGGTCTGAGCCATGGAGGTGGGAGGCATCTGAGCTCTTGGAGGAGGGGGGCCAGAGTGGTAGGGAGAGGGATGGGCTGGGTGAGGCTGGGACTGGGGGGGCATGGGACCTGGGTACTGGCCAGTGGGACCTGAGGTGGGAGGAGGACCGGAAGGAGGGAAGTGCCCAGGCTGAGAGGAAGGAGGGGGAGCTCTGGGTGGGAAGGAGCCCTGGGCAGGGGGAGGTGGGCCGGAGACGTACGCAGGCTGGCTGACAGGTGGGGGGGCTGAGGAGAATGGGGTCTGGGTCGGGGGAAAGGACTGCTGTTGCTGGGACACTGGTGGAGCGGGAGCTTGGCTGGGTGGAGGCACAGGGCCAGAGTAGGAGGAGGGAGGAAAGGCTTGCTGAGAGGGAGGAGGTGGTGCAGAGGTGAACGGCTGTTGAGAGGTAGGGGGAGCAGAAGAGGTAAATGACTGTTGTGAAGGAGGGGGGGCTCCATAGTATTGCTGAGGAGGTGCAGGGTCACTGGGAGGTGGGGGCTGGGTGGGGGCAGAGGACGATGGGGGGCGGGCTTGGGTGTAGGAGGGAGGAGGTGCAGCTGAGTAGGCAGCACTGATTGGAGGCTGTGAGCTGTGAGGTGGAGCTGAGGAGAGAAGGGACAGACCGACAGAGAGTGATTGCGTTGGCGTGTCATGAAGCCCACGACTTGTTCCTATAAGTGATAAATGTGTCTGTAAAATGTCTTCAGATCAAGGTGCATTTGATTTGTTGATGTTTTATTTCACGCAAGACACAAATCCAAGGTCTCTGAAAGGAGATTTATTGGTTTTGATCTGCACCGTCTCAACTACCATTCACTTCTGTTTAGCTGTCGAGGGGGAAGAGTCAGTAGCCCTCAGGAACTACACCTATATTTTTTTCCAAATCATTGAATAAACATGCGATTGCACTATTCAGACATCCGGTACAACTTGTTGCCAGTTTACACCAGGAAGAAAAGTGATATGTACAGCAGAAGAGCCTGAACCCCAATCTTCTTCTTACAATGAATAAGTATAAGTCTGAAATTCACACCCGTCAAGCTGCAAATTCTGGTAACATTTTGGCTGGCCAGTAACTTTTTGAGACAATAACATGTGCATGTTTCATTTCACGCAGTCTTTTCCTGTTCTCAAACTTTGTCCCTGCTGGCCACTGTACAGACTCTCTGACTGTGAAACACTCAAATCAAGCCAAAACAATGACAAATAGCATTGAAAACAGGTAGGGTATAGATATATTTCTATGAAGGGCACATATTATATTAGTTGGTAGGTAAATATTATTCTTGGCAGGTCAATTATTTTAAGGTTACCAGCCCTTGGCAGGTGAACCAAAAGGTTAATTTCAGACACTGCCTCCAAGCCTTACCATAACCTGGCCCGGCGGGGGTGGGCGTTCCAGAGGAGAGCTGCATCCCTGTCATCTGATTGGTGACCTGCTGCATGGTAGGTGTGGCCCCATACTGGGGATAGGAGGGGTGTGGCCCTGACACGGTCATCGCCCCCTGGTTGTATGGCTGAGACACTGCAGGCCTGTAAACATACAGACTGTCAACATGGCAGGTACACTAAGCTACCTGTAGGTCAACCACAATGAGTAGGCAGACCTTGCAAACATGCACAAGGATGTGATCAGGAACACAGAGAAACAGATGGGAGCAAAATGGTAGTTGTAGGTCTCACAAAACCTTGACTTCCCTTGGGGTAGAAAATGTATTCCTGATGCACACAGTAATGAGTAATTACCTGGGTGGTGCCTGGGTCATAGGTGGTGCCTGGGTCATAGGTGGGGGTCCATTCTGGATATCCCCTTGACTATACTGGGAGTAGGGCTGGGGTGCTGAGACTGGAGGGGGTCCAGAGGTAGGAGGGCCCCTGGCAGGACCTGAAGGGGTGGGGGGTAAGAGATTACATACCCATCCGCAATAGCCATAATCACTTCTGCTAAGAATAATCCAGAATCCATTGTGAAATCAATCTTTCTACAGTGATGAGATTAGTGCAGCTAGCTGAACATGGCCATAGGCCACAGTGGTTCCCAGAACCACCTGGTTACATTCCCAGATTTCTCCTCTGGGGTTAGGAGGACAGGCTAAATACTGAAACCAGGCTAACAATGAGTGTGTGTTAAGAGGGTCAGTCAGATCCAGGGAGCCAATGCTCTGATCAACACCAGACATCTGACATATTTTGGCAGTGACTGGTAAGTTTGTCAGTTGTCAATGGTAAGTTGTCAATGTTTGTCAGATAGTCAACTTCAGTCTTTACTATTCTAAAACTGCTCTTGCAGGTGAGAAATCATACTGACTGGTGAAATCATCATTAGTAGGTTGACAAAAAGTTAAGATGTCATGTCAGTTTGTCTTTACTTCTGGACATTCAATTATCATCACAATATGTGGCAGAATAAAACACAGGATGGATCAGAGTTTGCTGTTAATGACTTGTTGACATGAATGGGGCAACATGAATAAGACCTTCTGACAGAGAGATCTAATTTGGAACAAATCTGTCAAACGCTGGAAGTTGTCAAAATTTAGAGTCAATATTACACTTCTGTAATAACCTCGAGGTCAGCAACAGATTGGTTGCTACAGTAACAGCTGTTGGCGTGGGGCAGGCTCAACTGATCCTATTTTAGCGTCCATGGGGAAGAGCACATGGTGAGAGAGATAGTGCCCACTTGTACAGACAGGAAGTTTGACATGTATTTTATAAGAGAATCCATCATCTTTGTCTGGCTCTAATCCAAAGCAATGATTGCACAGCTTGTGGGAGTGGGAAATGAGTGCGTAAGAGAGAGAAAGAGAAGGAGAAGGAGAGAAAGGGGGAGGGAGAGAGAGATGGAGAAAGAGAAAGAGAGGGAGAAAGAGAGAGAAAGAGAAAGAGAGAGAGAGAAAAGGCAGTTACCTAGGTCAAGAGGAGAGGACAGGTCAGAGACTGGGTTGGCTGCCACAGCCTTAGAGGGAAAGCTTGCATAAGGAGAGTAACCTGAAATACAAGAAAAGAGGGAGAGAAAACAAATCCAAGGAGATGGAGGGAAACATGTAAAGCAAGGTGAAGAAATGAGGGAGTGCAGGAGATTCAGAAGAACACAATACAAAAGCTAGAACCGCAGTGGTCCAGTGCTCTTTGTCACACTTGCAAGCACACTCGCGCAGTGGGAAAGGGGTAGGACACTTCAAGGTCATGGTGTTGTGAATGCTTGATGAGCATCGTGTGTGTGTCCCTCTCTCTCTCTCTCTCACACATTCAAATACGCAGACAGAAGCAGCACGTTACCTTGTGGTGGCACACCGGGCTGGTAGGCTGATGCAGGGCCATTGTAGGGTGCGTAGGGGGCAGGGTACCCACCACCCAGGGGAGCGTAGCTAGGCTGGCCATAGCCAGGCTGGGGCTGGCCATAAGGAGACGCCATGGGAGTCTGCTGGTTTACATTCATCCTCAGTTCATCCCTTAATCTGGATTAGACAATCATCATCAAAAGTTACTCTGGATGATCATTCACAATGGAGCCTCTCAATCCTATTACTGTGTTGAATACAGATTTCACTACTGGAACGCCAGGAGTATAAAAGCCTTGAGTATCAATGTTAATGATGGCAAAGACTGTTATGGGAGTCCTGAGTTCCCCTGCGCCTGAAGTAAAGGCCTCTCTCTCCAGCAGAGAGGAGAATCTGCCCACACAGCACTCCTCACACTCTCCCTCAAGTTTGAAAATGTGCTGCTACAAGACTATGGCCAGAACCTCAAACACCACAAGCAATAGATCTCCGAGAGGACATTCACTAGCAAATCTTTGACTTCATCTTGATATATGAAGAGGTGCCGTGCAGTTCAGTCAAGGGCTCCGTAACCATTACAATACATTTCTTCTGTTGTCAACTATATAGTCATTAAAAATCAGGACAGTCACAGCAAGAGATATGACCCAGATTGAGAAAAGTTGTATGCACCACACACCTGAACTAACAAACAATGGGGAAATGAATACACACAAGATTAAGACACTTCAGTCTGCACCCATCTTAACTGACATTGTTTAAATACTCAGAATAGTCAACAATTATATCCTTCACTTTCACACCTTTATTAGCTTTTTAAGTTTGACCTAGCCACACCCTCAGATTGTACCTAGTCACTAACTATGGTGAGACTCAGCACACATTACACCAAATGGAAGCCAGGTTTGACATAAACTCAACTCCTTACACTTTACTCAGAGGATGTATACGATTATCATATTGCCAGTAACACAAAACAGTGGATTCAACCAAAACAAATTCTAAAGCGGCTTGTTTTATCTCGCAACTTAGAGCACCACATGTCCTGTTACTATCTCCCAGCTATGGATGGGATGATGAGGTGAAAAGGCGGCCGAATGTCTGACTGAAATGTCTAAGTGCCATTACAGGTGGCTTGTTTACCTACTCGTGAACATCCCAAAACAACATTTGGCAGGGAAATGAACTAACTGTGCAAGAGTATTCCTACATAATAGGTAGGAACATCCCTATGTCAAGTTCGTTGGTGCTGGCAGATGTGCACAAGTTGTTTTGTTTATTCACTTGGCTCCTGAAGTTTAGCCTAACCTATGTGACAGTATGATGAGTATCATCTGACAGACAAACACTGGCTCAGAGAGCAGGGCTTTTGAATAATTCAGCAGTGCAGGTGCCACGGCGAGAAACACAATCGCTGGAGTCGTGCAGGTATTTAGTATGAGGGCCTGTTGAGTGACCCACATCTGCTCCTTTGGCTAGGTTGTACAGTTGGCTAAAACGAAGAGCGGTTTACTCTGAGTTAGCCGTTTCAATCAAACACTAGTGAAGTATTCTTAAACGTATTCTTCCGTCGTCGATAGGAGGAAACGTAAGACATACAGACCTGTCGCTATTACGGTGTGATCAAACACACAGCCGAGGAACGCTAGCTAGTGTAACAGTATGCTATTGGGAACAACCCCAGTGCCGCATTACTGTTACCTTACCAGCTAGCTAACGTTAGCAAGCTAACTTGTCAACCAAAGACTCGGCTAATACAAGCTACATGCTACTAGCCTAGCCAGAGGACAGAACAGGACAGAACAACATTGTTGATTTTCCGAATTGACAGCTTATGGGGCCTGGTTAGCTAACGTTAGCAACTAGACCACTTCAAGCTGATGACAGCAGCAGTTACTGAATCAGCTGTCACCAAATCCCCAAACCGGAGCTAGCAAATGTTAGCCAACTAGTGAGCTTCAGCTATCTCGCATAACGACGCTAGCTAGTACGGGCTAGCTAGCATTAGCAAACGTAGCAAAATCCTAGTTCCCTCGTCAAGTTAGACAGGAATGTCACACGATAAATGGTTTCAAATCGAAACCCACCTCCGAAAGTGTTGTAAATGGTGAGGCTGTCCCCTGTTCAAAGCAGAGTTTAAATACCCGGTGGTCGACAAACTGTTACGCCGATGTCGTCCCGGGGAGTTTCTCGCTAATCCCTTCCTCGGTATCACAAGCGGACATTCACCGGAACTGCTGCATCGCTGTGCCACGTCCACATCCGGACACTGCAGCACGAAACTTCCTCCCTGGGTCACCTCAGTTATTGACAGCGAAAAGCATTGTTTTTCTATATGCAATTCAAGTAATAATGCATTGGGAGTTACTTTTTTATTTTTTTTATTTTTTATTTTTTTTATTGTGTAAGCCACTCTTTTCCAGGAAATCCCTCGTTTTATTTTAAGCTACTTTAGGTATTTGGCTTTTCCACTCCAGCTTCTGAGAAATACATTTCTGAAATTAGTACAAAGGAAAGTACAAATCAACCCCCCCTCCAATAATTCCTCAAATAATACTAATAATAATACTTAATTGATACTCATAGGGAAATTATGTTGTCACTTGCTCCCCTCCAGATGCGTCAGAGGTCAGGGTCAGCTACAGAACAGCGCCCCTGGAGCTGGTAGGGATTCAGTGTCTTGCTCAAGGACACTTAGAAGAAGGCAAGGTAGATGCTTGCTAACATACTATAGGACTTCTAAATCTCTGAGCGCATAAATTGAGAATAGGGATCAAGAATCAAAACCAACACAACACTTATGACAGCTCCCCCCAGCACCCAGAAGTGACTGTGGAGCTGTTTGACTGTATGTACATGGCATGACCATTCATAAAGTACGCCCTCCTCCTCTGCTCTTTGCTCTGTGGTGCTGTGGGGAGATGGAGCTAAAGTCGTGAGCCATGGCTGCTGGCCAGGGTGGCTGTGCTGGGGGTTGAGAGAGGGGAGTGGTGATGGTTATTTTGGGAGGGTATATCAGCAAGCATCCCCTGGTCAGAGCGCTGGAGAGTGACATGCCAAGTGTTGAATACAAGGGAGGGCCAGGACACACACACACCCACACACACACACACACACACACAGAGACTTTAGCTCCCTATAACCCCCCAATGCCCACTCGCCGACACAGCATTCCACTGCGAGCAGATGAAAGCCAGCCACCCCGTCCCTCTATGGGTTTATTGATAGGGCATGGTCATAGAGAGGATTGGAGAGGCAGCACACACGCACAGCGGCCACACTCACTCGCTGGTACTCGCATAGTGTGAGGAACCGAAGAAGGGGAGAGCAACATATACTCACTCTGTTGGTCAGAGGCCCTCACACACACAGCAGGCTGTGAGCAGGGATGGTAGCAGAGGAGGCTGTGGTCTCCCTCTCTGGAGGAGCCCCATGGGGCTTTAGGCTGCAGGGAGGAGCAGAGCACCACAAGCCACTACAGGTGGCAAAGGTATAGTGAGTGTGTGTGTGTGCATGTCGGTGTGTGTGCGTAGCTGAGAAGAGTGCTAGTGCCAAGGTGGTAACATGAGTGGATTGCAGCTGTTACTTGTGGTCTGAGGCCTTGTTTGTATGGTCAGTGGTCAAACTTGAGGTTTCAGTAGCTGTGTGTTGTGGTTTCAGTTTGCAATTGTTTGCAAGCATAGCTTTGGTTCTAAACTTCATGGTTGGCTAATATCCTTTGATTTTGAATAAAAAGGATCAGTAGTTTGGGGTTCAGCTGGGGTTTGTAGGTTAGCATGTTGTTCTTGACTTGGATTTCATCGCCATGTTGACAATCATCATAGTTCAGAGTAGTAGATTGTTGGAGTAGTTTCTCTTTAAAGATTAGATTAGATTTTTAACAGTTAACAGTAGAGAGACAGGAAAGATGGGAAGAGAGAGAATGGATGACATGCGACAAAGGTCCTGGGATTTGAGCCCATTTACCTTAACCTAACTTTACAAGAAACATTTCTGCCAGAAGCTAGCTGTACCTGACTGAGACTCAAACAAGGAATCAACTGTGTGTGTACATGTGTGTGCATGCACTCCTTATTGTATATTGATGTGGTGTGTACCCATGTGTGTGGTTGCGTGTGCCCGCACAGTGTGTATTTTTGTGTATACTGTGTGAACGCGTACACAATTTCGATTTGTCAGTCTACTGGCCTGTGAGACAAGGTAAGTCCACTGTAAGCACAGGGATTGAGCCTTTTTTTGGTTTAGTCTCACCATAGGCTTTTTGTGCCTATCCTTTTATTTGTTGACAGTCTAGAATGTTCTCTCTAATAAGACAAGCTATTCTGGAGAGGAGGAATGTGACCTCGCTCACACTGACCAGCCACTCATAAAGTGTCATAAGCCGTGATTCAAATGGAACTGGGCCGAGATAAAGAAAGTTGCCCTGGCACCAAGGACGCCTCTTCACCCAGTATTTAGCGGATAAGATCGTCAAGAGTTTGACCAGTATGTGCTTCCTCTTATGAGTGTCTGTGTGCGTGTGCATGTGTGTGTGTGTGTGTGTGTGTGTGTGTGTGTGTGGAGGTTAGGCATGCCTCAGATAAGCCCAGTTGGGAGTGGAATAAGAACTGGAGGATCAGAATAGCTAATTTAAGAGGAGCTGGAAGTTGGGCACGGAAAAAAGGCCTCTTGTTCACACACTCACACTCAGAAACACACACACACACACACTCTCTCTCTCTCTCTCTCTCTCTCTCTCTCTCTCTCTCTATCACACACACACACACACACACACACACACTTTCCTGTTGTAAAAACTTGATTGATGATTTTTGATTTATGTATTGATCTCATAAGGTTCACATCACACCAGCTCCTGTCTTGGGTCTGTCTAGGAATGTGGTTGATTTTCCTACTAGGTTTTATTTTGGGTATGTGGGGAACACATGGTGAAGGACAAGCATGCTCCCTAGTCCAGATTGGTGATGCAGCTGTCCAAACCCCCCGCTTTCATGATGCTCAGTTGCTGTGTGTGTGTGGTTAAGAGAGACAGACAGCGAGAGAGAGAGAGAGAGAGAGAGGGTGTGCATGAGTGTGTGCGCTTGTCCTACAGCAGCGTGTTCGTACCATCATGCAATCAAGTTGAGGTTATTGGGTCTCGAGGAGCCAGTAAAGACAAAGACTGTATACTCTTAAGGGTCCAAGTAGGCGCGGGAACACACAGCCGTCCACTCAACGTTTTATCTAAGGCAGCTGTGATAAAGTCTGTGTATGTGTGTGTAAGTGAGAGGAGAGAGAGGGGAGGACCTTATCTACGTCTTTTAGGGGAAACTGTAATCTAGTGGACGAGAATACTATACTTCCCATCTACCCCCCTCCCCCTTCCCCCCATCCCCATACTTCCTGAAGGATCATATGACATCATCTCTGAGTGGCCCACCAGCAGTAATAGCTTCATGACTTCATGAGTTATTCTGACTCAGGAGCAGGCAATGTTTGGTAGATCGTTCTTCATCTCACTTCGGCTCACTGGCTCACCCTCAGATGGGTGCCAGTCCCTGGGATGTTGTGGCACAGTGTTCCCCTCCCGGTCTGCAAGAAAAGTCACTCAAATTACACTCGGTCTATGGGCCTTTGGATTGACAGGAAGTAGATGGAAGTAACCATCTGGATTAGTCATAACTGGGCTGCTAGAGCAATAAACTATAAAGGAGGGTTAATTGAAGCTGTCCCTGAAGATGGCAGTATTGTTGCTTGCTGGTCCCCAAGACAAGAAGACAACCGTTTTCCAGTTCCCGATAGCATAAAGTTTGAGGAACGTAGAGAAGAGTCGGCAAGCACAGAGGGTTAACACAGTCATAGTTTATTTATGTATCAGAAATGGTGACAAGGCCTGCTCGCTATACTGACAATCGATTAGCTTATTTTCATGAAGACGTCCAGATGTTGCAGTGTATTCTCCTACCTGTGCAAACCGAGCTACTAAACCTCTATTCCCACAAGAGAGCAACTGTGTGTCCTCCCTCTACAGGTTAAACCACGTTTCTACCTCCTTTCCTCTCTACATGTAATTGATTCCTCCATAGGTGTCACTTTAGGTCATTCGATATTTTGTTGTAATGATTTGTTTTGAAAACTCAAAATGAAGTCTGTTAAACAACTTATTTTTCCAGCAGTATTTCTCACTTTGGCCCATGCCTATTTTCCATCTATATAATTACATAAGGCTTTTCTTGACACAACAGCCTCAGTGTCCCTTGAAGGCTAAGATCAGGGATGTGGAAAGCAGATACTGACAGTATTAACAGTCAATGGCATCTTTACTATGCCTTTATCACAGCTACCTGTATTAATGTGTTATTAACCCCTTGTCTCCCTGCAGGTACGCAGGCGCAGCAAAGCGTGCAGGGCCGGGCTGAAGGAGGATGATGAGCTGGTCGCTATTGACGACCATACGTGTGCAGAGCTCAGTCATGCTCAGGCCATGACCCTCATCGATACGCAGAAAACCACACTTAACCTGAGGGTTAAGAGGTCAGAGCACGCTAAGTCAAACACACACACGTGCACACATACAAACACAAGCAGACACCAAGAGACATACTCACAATCATTCACAGGAAGTCGGTATTCACATAGAAGTTTATTTCATTGTATGCTGAAAAAGTAACATCATCTACTGTATGTTTCCAGGGCTCCCTCTGGTTTTCACTTCTCATCTCACTCCGGTCGCTCTGCATCCCCTTGCTCCTCGGGGAGGGTCCTGTCTCCTCCTGTAGCCCCTCTGCCCTCCCTCCATCCCTCCATCCCCAGGGGCATCACCTCCCCGCCAGACAGTGAGGCCTACTATGGGGAGACAGACAGTGATGCAGACACACAAACACACACGCACCGCCGCCACCGCCGCACGCCTCCTCATGCGCGCTCACCCGGGCGCTATGACAACCAGGAGGAGGAGGAGACCTCAGAGATGAGTGGGTAAGAGAAGGCTGGTTCTTTACTTGCCGTCCTCTTCTGTGTTAGAGAACGTTTAGATAATCTTTAGGTTTGAACAAGTGAACGATTGTTGACAAGTTGCTTTTCATTTTATGCTCGATCATCTTGTTCTGTGTTTTGATCGAAGGTACGAGAGTGCCCCAGATGGAGGGCTTTCCCTGCAGGGGCGATGGGAGGGACCAGGGCTGGGGGAGTGTTTACCTGGGGTCCCTCGAAGAGAGCTGGTCTACCAGCCCGCCCAGATGGAGTGGGCCACCCCTGCGCACACACCCCACACACTCACCCCTCACACACTTACCCCGACCCCTGATCAGGCGTTGATGGAAGGGGAAGGAGAAGGGGATAGTGGCTTCCAGGAGGCAGGGGGCTGCGTAGCGCTGGCCTGCCCACCGCTGGTGTCTCCTGAGCGCGCTAAAGAGGCGCTGATGCTGGCATCGGGTAGGCAGCTGGTGCCCATGGTGGGACCACAGCAGACGCCCCATCAGTGATGAGCTGTCCACCACCTATATGGACAAGGCACGGCAAGCCAGTGAGTGATACAATGCTACATCATTAAAGGTGCTGTGTGAAGCATTTAACCATCAATACATCACTGCCACATTGATTTTAAGACATTTGTGTAATTACTGTAAAAAAAAACACTAGCACTAACAATAGCATTGGCATGAGATAGAGGCCACCAGTCAATTCCACCATGGTCTCATTTCTTTATGATAATCATATCAAGGTATCTCAATTAACTTGATGACTTAACACACAATCATTTCAGACAGTAATCAGACTGTACAGTAAGACTGTAATCAAAGAGATGTTGGATGATAGTTTTGTTTAATTGAATCCTTTTACTTGGTAAATTTGCCTTCCAACAAGAGACTAACCCACCAGCTGCTGACCAAAAAGGAGGAACATCTCTCAACAGCGGTTATCTGTACCAAGAATTGCATCTGAAATCCATAGCTACATCACCCTCTAGTGGTGGTTTACTGTAACTGGAGCCTCCTTCAAAGATGTATTAAGTTTTGCAGGCAGAGGAGCTGATGGTGGGGTGAGATATACCAGATATCTATAGAGGTATTGCGCCCCCTCTACCCCCTGCGACAGCGGTCTATCTCTTCTGTCAGTATTCTGAGCATTTGCCTCACAGACTGTATTTATAGACATTGAAGCTTCTCATGGACAGACGGACATAACTCCGATTTACAGAGCCACACAGCTGAATATGTGGTGTATGTGCTTGTGAGTGCGCGTGTGTATGTGTGCACGTGTTAGTTCAGATGTGTGTGTGTGTGTGTGTGTGTGTGTGTGGTGGACGTTTGTGCACGTCTGCCACATGTGATGCCTTTTTTAGAACTTTGTCTGGTTAACCTTTATAATTAGCTTGAAACACAGAAATAGTGACGCTGACGTTCAAAATGAATAGCTATGCTCTGACTGAGCTGTGAATGAGTCATGAGAGATCTGTCCTCCATTATCAGGGTCTAAGGACCAAATGGCTCAGGTTAGGGCTTTACTACAGGACAGGGGGACAATAGTGACAGGCTGTTGACTGAGAAGGCCAGGGACCTGCCCTTTCTCACATTACACATACACACACACACACACACACACACACACACGTTGCCTTTGGCTTTGGATATTGGGATTGTTGGCTCTGGCATAGAGGTGTGTGGCTTTGTGTGTGCAGGAGTAGTTAGGGGTATGGGAAGTGTCAACAGCAAAGAATCGCAGATCAGCAAAGAGTTATGAGCAAGCTGTTCTCTATAACCTATAACTGGCCTTAGTAACACACACACAAACAGAAACACACACACACACACACACACATACACCCAATGACACGGTGTCTAAACATCCTCGGGTAAGGGGTCTCCCTGTCCTTGTGTGTGTGTGTGTGTGTGTGTGTGTGTAAGAGACAGAGAGAGGCTAGACAGGTGTCCGACGCCCGTCAGACAGACAGGAATAGTGGGCTGACATCATGCGTTGGTTTGGGGTCACTGGAAAGAGACAAAGGTCTTTACATGGGCCGTGCCCCGAGAGAAGGGGAGGAAGACAGAGGGAGAGGCTAAACGGTTCCCCCCTGAAGAGTAGTAGCGCTGGACTTGCTCCACTTCTGTGTGGGTGTGTGTGAGAGGGAGGTTAGTGACACACACACACACACACACACACACACACACACACACACACACACTTGCGACATGAGGGACCTCACATCCCGTTTGGGCTCTGACCTGGATGGACACACAGTCCCACACACCGTCTACGCAGGTGAGATTACGTACACAGTTGCGCACACACACACACATAACGTCATTTACTTGCAGAATAACTGAAAAAGTGAAATGCTTTTTAAAAAAAAATTGAACTGAAGTCATTTCTGTGTTGTCTGTTACCACCGTAGTCGGTTGTTGTTAGAGGTCAAGCTACAGTATGCTGGGCTGTGATAGTATGTTAGCCCTGTGTGTTGGTGTTAGCCAGGCCTCCCTCTCACGCTCGCAGTTGGTCCAGAATGCTGCAGCTCGTCTTTTAACAGGAACGCGCGAGCGAGAGCACATTTCCCCCGTACCGGCCTCCCTCCACTGGCTCCCTGTACGTTTTAGGATTCATTTGAAGATTTTATCGTTTGCTTATAAATCATCAAATGGGCTAGCTCCCACCTTATCTCTCTGATGTTTTACAGCGATGTGTCCCATTAAGGTCACTCAGGTCCGCTGATCAGCTGCTCCTGGTTGTACCTAAGGCAAGGCTTAAGCTCAGGGGAGATCGCGCTTTTGCAGTTGTAACCCCCAAACTCTGGAACGAGCTGCCTCCACATGTTAGGCTGACCCCTACACTGTCTGTTTTTAAATCTCGCCTCAAAACACATTTGTACTCCTTGGCTTTTGACTCAGTATGAGAGTTGCATTTTCCTTTTTTGTTTGGTCTTGTTGCTTTTATATTACTGTCATTCTGTCTCTCAAACTGGTCCTTGTGTTTTATTGTGTTTTTAAGTTTTTACTATCTCGATTGATTGATTGTACAGCACTTTGGTCAACTGTGTTGTTTTTTTATGTGTTATTTTTAATGTGCTTTATAAGTTGGATTGTTTGTTGTGTACTATGGACCTGAACATTGAACATGATATATGGGTGAATGATGGCTGAGACTTTAAGCTAATGCTGAGTTATCACTCTACCTGCAATTGTACATCTTATAATGGTTTAATGCTGTACAAATAAGTGAGGTTGCTTCGTAGATTACCACAGGTCTTATTTTCACCCCTAAACCTTCAAGTTTTTGCCTCTACACCTCATTGACAGTGAGGTTGACGTCCTCCAGAAAACTGAAAATAATGAAGACGTGTGATGTTGGGATTCTGTGTTTGTTACTGTGGCATCTTGGTGAACGCAACTCTGTTTTTCAATGTTTGAGAGGGAGATAGACTGAGCGTGTGTGTGTGTTCAGAGCCTGCATCAGACTGTAGTTATGCTGTAAATACTTTTGTGAGGATGTTCCGATGTTAGATGAGCCGAAATACACACGCGCACACACGCACACACACACACACACACACACACACACACACACACACACACACACACACACACACACACACACACACACACGCACATACGCAAACACACACGCAACAGATACCCTGATCTAACCTTCCTGGAGTGTGTGACTCAACACTGGAGAGCAGTAGGAATTCTTTGTTCCAAATCCACAACACACTCTCCTGTCTGTCACTGGTAATCCTCATCCCGGCTCCTCACTGTGATAATACTGTATAAATCCGGCTACAATGGAAGTCAGTGGCGCCTATCACGTTGTTCTGTTTCATGACCATGTTCTTTTTTCTCCCCCTCTCCTTCTTCTCCCAGAGCTGCAGCGTGGGGAGAGTGTGGTGGAGAAGCAGGTGAAAGAGGCTCGTACTAAATGCCGCTCTATTGCCTCTTTGCTGACCGATGCTCCGAACCCCAACTCTAAAGGAGTGCTTATGTTCAAGAAACGCCGGCAGAGGGCCAAGAAATATACACTGACCTGCTTCGGCAAAGCTGAGGGAGACCGAGGAGGGGATACCGAGGGAGAGACGGGAGGGGAGACCGAGGAGGAAGGAGGAAGTTCGATCCTAAGTGGCTCAGAAGTTGATGAAGAGGGATTCTCAGCATCCTTTGACCCTACGTGGGATAGTGGCTATCTAGACCTGCTAGACAGGAGGAGCTCCGCCTGCCCGTCAGCAACACCAACCGCTCCAACAACACCAACGACTAATCACAGCCAAGGGCCGGACATCTCGACCTATCAGAATCCAGGGCCTTTGACCTTTGTCAATCAAAGCCCAGGGCTGGACGGCACGGCCAATCAGAGCTCAAGGCTGGAGAGCAGCAGCACCAAGCAGCCTCACAGTGCCCGCCCTCTCTCCGGCCACATGTCTCCCCCAGCTGTGGCTCTGACCAACGGGGGGTCAGTATCTGTCAGCCGGGCTAATGTTGTTCTGAGCCCTCCTTCTCAGACACCCCTTGCAAACCAAAATGGACAACATCCTAGTCCTAATCCTAACCTTAACCCCAACTCAGACTATAACCATAACCTGATTAACCACAGCTCTAATCCGGGCAGTGTTCTGAACCGCACCGCACGGCCCTTCACCCCTGGCCCTACGTCTTCTCGTGCGTCTGTCGCCCCCGTGGTGTTTCGCCCTCCCCAACCCAAACCCACCACTGTAACCACGGTGACCAAACCCATGGCGGCCGTTTCCATGGTGACCATCCCGCCTCCTTGCCAGTCATCGGCGCCAGATGCCAGGAGAGCGGTGTCGAGCACATCTCTTTACATCTCTCCAAGAAATAACAACAACTCATCTGTTCTCACTCCTCCCTCTGTCCACTCTCCCCCCTCAGTGTTCTCTCCTCCCCCCTCTCTGGCTCCAGCTCCTTTCTCCCAGCATCCTGCAAATCCACCACCGTTTTCTCCGTCGTTCACCCACTTCTCCCCTTCTGCTGCTCCACCTCTGTCTCCTGCTGCTCAAGGTCCCGCAGTCTATCCATCACCTACTCAGTCCTTCCCCCCTCCAGTCACACAAACCCAACCATTTCCCCCCCCCTCCTCCTGGTCCTAATTATCCACCTCCCTCCCCTGGCATGTCTGCTCCTCCCTTCTACCCCCCACAGCCCCCTGGTCCAACACAGGTCTACATCCAGGCCCAACCCTCCCTGCCACCACCTCCTCCTCCTCCTCTCCCCGCCCAGGCCCAACCTCTTCCACCTCCGTCCTTCAACTCCTACATCAACATGACAAGCGCCGTGACTCCCAAGACCCCTGTTGCCGTGGCAACCGCAGCAGCACCCGCCGCCCAGGCTCCCGCCTCCGACTCGCTGGAGACGCGCGAGCAGCGCATCTCTGTCCCCGCGACCCGCACCGGGATCCTGCAGGATGCCCGTCGGCGTAGCAACAAGAAGCCGATGTTCAGCTCAGTGCAGAACAACAGCAACGTTTCACCAAACCCGGCCCTGCTCTCCATGCTCCAGAACCAGGACGACCACGCCGGGAGAGGGCCGGGCTGCGCGGGGCCAGGTGGACCGGGGGCCGGGGCCGGCGGGGAGGCCGGGCACGAGTCGGGGCCCGAGGAGGACTGGCTGAGGCTGGGGGCCGAGGCCTGTAACTTCATGCAGGCTCAGCGGGGGCCCAGACCACCTCCCGTAGCCCCCAAACCCCAGGCCCCTCAGGTGCCCCAGCTAGGGGGGAAGGGAGGACAGCTATTCGCCCGCAGGCAGAGCAGGATGGATCGCTACGTGGTGGATCGATCTCCCTCTGTCGCCGCAGGTTCCTACTCCCCTGCTCAAACGAGGGAGCCCTCGCCCACGCCCTCCCTCCCTGCCACCTGGAAGTACTCCTCCAACATACGTGCTCCACCACCCATCAGCTACAACCCCCTCCTCTCCCCCTCCTGCCCTCCCAAGGCCCAGAAGCCACAAAAGTCTGAGGTGGCAAAGTCTGGGCCAGGTGGATCTAAAGCAGGGAAGAAAGCGGCTATCAAGGCTGTGGACATTATGAGCCACCAGCCCTACCAGCTCAACTCGTCTCTCTTCAGCTACGGGGGCGGGACTCACCAGAACACCTCCACCTATCAGCAGCAGCAGCAAGGGATGACGGGTGCCTCCCAGGGGCCGATGAAGACAGCTCGAGTGTACGAGGTGAAGCGCTTCTCCACGCCCCCTCCCACAACCACGGGGCCCGCCCTCAAAGTGATCATACCTCGCTCAGCCACGACGCTAGGAGAGCCACTGTGGCGCTCTGATGTCACTTCCCCTCCGCCCACACTCGCTTCCACCACCTACCAACCCCGCCAGCTTCAACCTCAACCTGCCACCGCTCCCTACCAGCCGCAACCTCAGTGGGCCTCCTCCCTCCTGTCACCCCTGTCACCCCCACCTCCCCCTACTGCCCCGCTCCCTCAGCTTCCCAGCCTCACCTCTGCTCCTGCTCCTGCTCCTCACCCGATTCCCACTTTCTCCCACCTCCAGCCCCCCAACCCCGTGCAGGCCAACAGGCAGTTTAAGAGCACCCCGGACCTCAGTCCCGTGGGCCCCGCTAGCACCTCTTGGTCTGCATCCGGCAGCACCCAACCTGCCAGGGTCCCCAGGCCCAGGTTCAGCACTTCCAACCTGGGCATACAGCCCTGCGTCTGGCGCCCTGGATCCAATATGCACTGAAAAGACACTGGACACAATGAACTGACCATGTCCTGCAAGAGACCAGCGCTCGGGGGGCAGAGGCCTTGTAAAAAAAAGCCCACGTGTTTTCAGCACCCATATTGTTATTTGGGATTGAAGTTTAGGATTTAAATACATATTAGATCAGCCACCCATGTAGCACATTTTCTCACTTTCATGTAACCTTGTCTATTTTGGCTCATGTATCCATTACATTTGATCATAGTTAAAGGGAATATTGCGATTTGGAAATGTAAAATATTGTTGGAAAACCGAGAAAGGATAAAAAGACAAATCAGTGGCAGATTGAAGGGGCAGACAGATATGTGGAGGGCAACTGAAATAATGTTGTTTTCTGTAAATAGTGACACGAACGATTAAGAATTAAGTCTGAAAAATGAGATAGAAGAATTTAGGATGTGCAAAAGACAAGCCTGCAGAGAGAGAGAGAGAGAGAGAAGTAGCTGAGGATGGGGGAAAAAAAAGACAGAGGACAGGACGGGAGAGTCGTCAGCAAGAAGAGATGTTAGAAACTGTCAGCTGTAAAACGTGGGGATTAGACTTCCGGATACATCCCACCTGTTGCCGCCCCATATATATCATACCAGTAACACATTATGGTCTGTTGTGTCTCACACTATTAATGCCTTCATTGTTATATATCACAAGTAAGAACCTGCCAGTATTTTGTGTTTGATGATTGCTGAGTGTTGTATTTGTAGTAGCACTCTGCAGCGGTGTGTGTGCTTTGTTGTTTTCTTCTCCTGTAGTTTTTCACAGGGCGAAGAGCACTACGGTGGTGATTTTTAGACTTGATTTCTGATCTGCTGATATGAAACAGGAGCAGTATGACACGTCTGTTTAGCTGTGATTCTTTGCTGCAGAGACATACGGACGAATAAAAATAGACATGACTCACCTCAGCTGTCACTCTGTTTCTTCCTGTGTCACCCACGTAACCTCCCGCTCTCACACCGGGCCTCTGTATCTCTTCCTCCTCCTCCTCTCTCTAGATCTTCTTTTTCTCTTCTTCTTTCTTTCTCTGACAGGCTGCTACTGACTTCACTGATGGCGATATTGATTGTTTGCGAACCCTCTGAATCAAATTACTTTTTGAGCTCATTGATACAGTCTAGACATCAGGAGAAATCTTTTTACAACCTTTCACCACAGGGAGGCACTACAGGCAATATCACGCACTGTACCGCTACTGTTAATGGTGCTCCCCCTAGTCTAGTCTCATCATAGATATTACACTGGTAAAATGCTTCAGACTGTATGTCAAAACTGTGTGTACTTGTGCTTGTTTTATTGATTTATACACATACAAACATTTCAACTGACAGCATTATGTATACCTGGTGAGAAACAAATCATTTAAAATACAGACATCCCCTTTCTAACTATTCAATCTTTTTATATAATTAATCATGAAATGAAATGAACATGTCCTTGCAGGATTGTTGTCCTACATGTCAGAGTGGTGTAATGACAGCAACCTGATGGCGCTGTGAAACCCAAGCACAGCCACAGAAAGGGATCTAACCTATGACCCCTAACTGGGATCAGGTGACAGACGCCGCTAACTTTAGCCGCTAACTTTAGTCCTCTTCAGATCCATCGGTCTACTTTGCTGCCGTGTTAGTGGAGGGTACGTGCAGAGAAACGTGCAGAGAAAAGAATGCTGCGACTGCACCTATAGCAATGATTGAAGTGGCAATTTAACTCTTGGCCACATTATCAAATCAGTTCACGATTTCTCCCCCCAACTTTCTCTCTCTTTCCCTCTCTCTATTGCTCTAGTGTGCACACACATACAGCCCATTTCACCTATTTTTTTTGAGCTGCTAATCTCCATCTATTTGGCCCAGTGCGAAGCTCTTAATTCTGATGGATTTTTGACAATGTGATTGAGAGCAAAGGGGAATCGCCACCCTGAACATCCCATCTCCTCGCACTGCTCAGCCAAAGAGACAAGAGAGTGTTTGGGGTCAAGGGTCAGAGTTGAGGGCCAGGTCAGATCATGGAGAGACGGCCATTCTCATTCTCCTCCTCAGAGTTGTTATGGTCATTATGGATAATAATAGTTCATTTATTGTTCTTTTATTGATATGCTTGTATTATTATTTCTCAGTTGAGCTCTCTGGTTGAATACAGGATTAACAGATCGGATAAAAAAGGCAGGGGATTGGGGCTGAGTGGTAGGCTACAACAAACTCCCTCCAACACTGATCGTAAATCTCCTCCTCTCTGCTTCCAGTACTCAAAGGTCAGTTAGTGACATGAGGACATGAGAGCTGCTGCCAGCTCTAGACCAGGCCTGAACTTGCTAATCCCACCCAAAGGTCTGCTGTGTGCAGGAAGATGGAGAAAGAGAGGAATGGCCACTATCAAAAGCCCCCCGTTCCCCTACTGATTTCGGGGTTCACAAGCTGGAGGATCTTCTCAAAATGTCTTACGTCTTATGTGCCTTATATACCACACCTTGTCAGAGGTCCAGCAGTTTTCCTTGCAGAGTCCCTGGCTGTTGGTCTATAGATAGCAAAGCCCCAAGGAGCATCTGCAAGGTGGCATCAGTCATTCTACCAACCTCTGAACTCTGAACCCCACCCCCAACTCCTTCTATCCCACCCCTCAACTCAATGCACCTTCCACCCCACCATCCCCCCCTCACCTCCCCCCCAGGCCCGGTCCATAGCACTGCAGCAGCCCTGCCGATAGGGTTTCACTCTCTCTGGGGCGTAGAGGAGGGCAGTCAGTAAGACACAGGCTCTGGGACTCAAATCTACCTTGGAATCTACTCCTCTTCTGGTGCACACTTATTCTGGGACCTTCTGGGACACCTGTCTCTTCTTTTCCTGTGGACCTGTAGGTAAGACATCAAAGGAAAGCAGGTGTGTGGCAGCATGAATAACCCACAACCACAAAAACACACACACCACGGTTTCTGTAGTTCATCTCAAACTGTTGGTAACCCAGTTATGAAATAATTCTGCATCCTCTTTTGGTTTACAAGGAGAAGTGTTTACTCAAATTCAGTTGATTCCTGCGGTCAACAAGTGTTGGCAAGGCCCAGCCAGAGAAGCCCCTCTCAGTGGCATATCATGTTCTCTACTCTATAAAAGCACATGTTGTTGGATATATTTATGAATGAAGGATTCAGAAGCAGAAGCTCAACCTAATGTTGCTTCTTGTTCCCTTATGCATGATACAGCACCTCTGAGAAATTAGCCGATGGTATTAAACTCACAAAGCCAGTATATGTGGTCTGACGAAGATATATAACATAATAATATATTGCTGACTTATAACTTCACAAGTAACCAGTGAATTGAAATGGCAATTAAACACACGTTCCCCTCTCGCGACTCTTTATCCCACCGGCTCTTACCTAACGCTGTGGTAGGTGAGGAACGTGGCCCGGTGCAGCGTAGGTTTTTTTGTCAGGGAGCGGGACGCTTGGGAATGGATGTGTGTGTTTGAGAATGTGCTGACTGATGTCCTTCGTCCTCAGCTGTCCCCTGGAGATTTATCTGGTGCTAAAACAGGCCGGCCACGGGGGACAGGAGCGCCCCTCTGTCCACGGGGGCCGTAACAGGAGCCAGGCCCTCGCGCTGCTCCCCTTAGCCTCCATCAGTCCCGCAGAGTTTCCCTCCCCCTGGTATTTTTAATTTCCCAGAATCTCCAAAAAGCCTGTAATCTCCCATGTAATCCATGGCCACTGTCTACCATTCATTGCAAGCGACTATAAAGCCGAGTGTGAATGTATGTGTGTGTGTGTGTGTGTGTGTGTGTGTGCAAGTGTATCCACGGGTGCTTGAAACCCTGCATATGCCTGTATGTTGGAATGGGGTTGTGTGTGTGTCTGTGTGTGTGTGTGTTCTGTCATGTGTGTGCCCTGCGCCGGTGACAGTCCCGCTCAACACCGTGCTGTAGAAGATCGGTATATAAAAATAGCCCGCGCAGGATTCAATCCCAGGCTAGGAAATGAGCTTCAATTACAGCAGATGAAAAGCAATTACATTAACTGCCTCCCTATGGATGGGCCCCTCAGCTCTTTCTCTTGTACGGGGACTCACCTCCAGCCTTACGTAATTGCTTTCGACCTGTGCAATCGACAGTGACATACTGCCAGCCCCCATCTGAGTATTTAGTCAAGAGAGAACCGAGCTGCCACGGGGAATTAGTGTCCTCGGGGGTACGCATGGGCTATACACTATGTTGGTGGATCAGCAAACTATGCTTGACTTAATTAGGCATCCCCGCAAGGAAATGCAGTCGTTTGCTAGAGTATGGGAATTGATTTAAAACTGATTTAAAATGTACATATGTTCAGCACTTTTGTTGGATTAAATTCCTCTGCCATGACATGACTTATTGCTGGTTCTGTCAAACTCTGATGTTAAGGTGAAATCCTGTATTTTTAAACCTGGACTATATGTGTACAAATTTGTTATTTATACCGCAAAATAGGTACAAATGTTATCAGACACTTCCAATAACAATCTGAGCCTGTCAGTGGCAAAAACAAGCACTTTTAGTGGACGTACTTTGATCGGCGCACTTGCCCCAACAGATTACTATGCAGCCATAGCAACGCGTTTTGCAACTGCCAACTGAGGCGATCTACCGGAGCAATTCCAACACTTTTTGAACCTATTTTGCGGTATAAATGACAAATTTGTACACATAGAGCCCAGGTTTAAAAATACTAGAATTCCCCTTTAATGTATCTGTGTACCTGACAGACCTGGGTTGAATAGTATTTGGCATTTTGGCAAAATTTCATAGTGTTTTGTTTCCATTTGAGTACAAGATAGGTGGAGTTTGCTAGAAATTCCCCTCATCTGACACTGTGTGCCGATGACGAGTTAACCACACCCCCATTTGGCGTTCCAAGTTAGAACTAGTAGAACTGTTAGAACACTAAGAACTATTTGACCCAGATTGGTGTGTGTGACTGGTGCACTGAAGAGACTGTTTCTCTGTTGTGTCTAATAGGCTGTCGTCATGCCTCTGACAACTCCCGTCCCTCCCAACAAAAGGAAGAAGGCCAACAAGATCATCACCGACCTGACCAAAATCACTCAGGACGGTAGGACACACACACACACACACACACACACACACACACACACACAGGCAAGCATATACACATACTGTACATCCGCCTCAACACATACATGCTAAATATAACCGCCTGTACACACACACACACACACACACACACACAGCACACAGATTCCACACACACACACGACACATACACACATCTAACATTTTGCTGCCCCTCCTCGCCCACATCCCTCAAAGACCTTTCTGTCGCTCCCTTGTGATTCGATCAACCAATCATGTAAATGTCATATCCAATTATAAGGCTCAATCTGTGTCTGCGGTGTCTGCTGTCTACACACACGCACACACACACACACACACACACTTGTTCCAAGCAGTAACACGATATTTAACATGCATGCGGCATCTTCTGGAGGGATATGATGGGTCATTATCAGATGGCAGACTGGCCACAAATCTGTCACCATTAATGGCGCCACAACACACCAGACCGTAGAGCCGCTCTTACCATAGTGTCTGAACATGAACAACTTGAATGAACACGTGAACTAGTGCATGCCTTGGCATTTAAAGTGATGATCTGTGATGCCACCGTTGCTGCGGTGTCACTGCACTTCCCAAAAATAACTTGTCAACCAAACAGTGTGTCCAGTGCTGTGACGTTTTTGTCCTTGGATTTTCTGTTGATGAAGTTTAAGTTTCTGTAGGTGGCGCTCATTTCTTTGTCTGTTCCACCATGGAGGCTATCTCTGTTCATGCTAACTACCCAGTTCTTCTTCTATTTATTCCAAACAAACCGGAAACGTAAAACGCATCACTTCCTGAGGATTACCCGACCCATCCGACACCGGGTGTTTAGAACTTTCCTGAACTGGCTAGAGGTTGAATCACTGTTGTGTTTCATTTCAGTCGGCGATAAAGAGTAGCAAAACGGACATGTATTTATACGGAGATTACGCAGATTATTTCTTTAAAACACCAGACATGCCCACAGTCAACCCCCCCCCAAGCAGAATCTGTGTATCTGTCTACATGCTCAAGTCTTCTATTCACCAAGCTTGTTTCTGCCCAGGATTCTGTCTGCCGGTCCCTCTGCTTATCCATCTATATATCAGTCTGTCCTGTCAACCAGTTTGTTTTCAATCAGTCAGTCAGGGACTTATCCTGTTTATCCCTTATTTTAGCTCCTGTTTATCCTCCAGCCATCCTCCCTACCAGCGTGTCTTTCTATCTGTCTGTCTGTGCCATGCCCCTGTCTGCCTGTCTGCCTGTCTGTCTGTCCACCCCCTGCGTCTGTCAGTCTGTCCAATTTCCTCCCAGTCAGCAGCCATCTCCAGTTTCACATTCTTCTGAATTAACACTCTAATCAATATCCCCAGGGGAGACTTCACTCTGCACAGCAGCCCCAATTATCATCCCTCTTTTTCTCTCTCTCTCTCTCTCACTCTCTCTCACACACACATTTGTGCACTCGTGCATGCACATACACACTTCTCTCCCTCGCTCTTGCTCTTGGATGCAGACTTATATCGACACACACTTGCATGCACATACATACCTGCTTTTTCTCTCTTATATGCACACAAATACACACACACACACACACACACACACACACACACACACACACACACACACAAAACTGCTCTCTCCCTCGCACTCTCTTTCTCTTTCTTTCTTTCTGTCTCTCCCTCTTGCACTCTCTTTCACACACACACACACACACACACACACACACACACACACACACACACACACACACACACACACACACACACACACACACACACACACACTGGTCTGATTTATGAGGTACTGCTAACAGCTCTCCACAGCATTGCAATGCCAACTCCTTGCTTTATAGGTATATGTGCATGTGAGTGTGCGTGCGTGTGTGAGTGTGTGTGTGTGTGTGTGTGTGTGTGTGTGTGTGTGTGTGTGTATTAGTTTATGGCTAGGCTCCAGGTGTTATGAGTGATATCAGAGTGTGTGTGGTAGATGAGAAGAGTGTTTTATGAGGAGCTCTGTGGAGCAGTAAAAATCCATCAGATCTCTCCATCACAGAAGAGAGAGAGAGAGAGAGAGAGAGAGAGAAAGAGCGAGAGAGAGAAAGAAGATGGGGGTCTTTACCGTTCCAGAGGTGGCCAAGGATTTCCCTCTATAAATGTCTGGTGACGGCAGCCTCCCACAAGAGGTCCTGGTGTGACATTCCCCAATGCCCTTTCCTGCCATATTGCTTTGGCCTACTAACCCCTACAAGCCCATTGGTTTGTTTTATATGTTAGCTGGGAAGAATGAAGCCACAGTCCCCCCTGCCCCCCCCCCTTCCTCTAACACCCACGCCAGCTTTTAACATAAGTGCTCACCTTATAGCAAGATAAATCCTTTTTGTTCTCAAACACTCCTTTTTCCACACACAGATGCAGTGGAGGGTAAACACATCTGAATTCAGTAGACCCACCTTTTTATTTGCAGTGTAGTTTGCCCACCTTTGTTGGCCGAAATAAATCTTAATGATGTAAATTCATAGTATACATCATAGTAAGTAGTTTCAAACAGATTTAAGTTATAAGGATCTTTCAAGGAAAAAGCATATTTTTATATATTATATATATTGCTTTTTGTTTATATTGGTGATTGTTTGTCCTCATGATGAGGTCATAGTTTACCCACCTTTTATTTACCACTAATCACTGGTTACATCGTGTGTATTGGTAAATTGAAGCGAGAAGATAAAAATGCATCCTTTTCAGTCTCAAACTTTCCTCTATTATTACTCCTTAATATAATAAATGCTGTTTGGTGGATACTTTTATCAAAAGCACCTTACATTACCATGAGTCCATGTTTCTTCGTTTGTGTAACCAGGACCAGTAACATTTAATTCGTAAATCTGCCTCTATTCACACGCCCACTTTCTCACTCTCTCTCTCTCCTCCCCCCCTTTTCTCCCCTTCTTCTTCTCAGATGATGAGTCAGACCCCGAGGCCTCTGAGTTCGATCTGGGCACCAAGATCAAGACGCCCAAGGATGTGATGCTAGAGGAACTTTCCCTGCTCAACAACAAGGGATCCAAGATGTTCAGGATGAGGCAGCAGAGAGTTGAGAAGTTCATCGTCACCAACGGGAACCTGGTGAGGGCGAGGATGTGAGAGTGGTGTGTGTATATATGTGCGTGTGTGTTTGTGTGTTCGTGCGCTCATCAGACTGCATCTTCCTCTTGTCTCTTCCAGCAGAACCTCCAGAATCTGCTGATGTCCCCTCCAATTCCTCCCCCCAAGCCTGAGATGCCAAAAGTAAAAGGTAGGGACACACACACACACACACACACACACACACACACACACACACACACACACACACACACGCTTTCCCCTACCTCCCATTATTTATTTTCAGAGACAGAGGACAATTCCCTCTTCGTCTTTAATCCAATGAGACAGTATGAACATTTCGATACTTTCTATCTATCAGAGGCGAGCGTCTTCACCAATATACCATCTCTGGACACGTCATCGCACACCTCCCACGATCATTTTGCACATTTAAACTCTCTGCCCTGTCCTCATCATCTCCCAGTGGAAGAGGAGACGGAGAAGGAGGCGAGGAGGAGGGAGTACATACGCACCTACGTATCACCATGGGAACGAGCCATGAAGGGTGACCAGGCGCTAACAGCCACCATGAGGGTTGGCATGCCAGGACCCATCGAGACCCACCCAGACCTTCCCGAGTTCAAGAGCTTCAACAGGTACACACACACACACACACACAAGTCTAGCCAGTCAAACTGCATTGGAAACGAGTGAAACTATCTCATCCCACTGGCAGAATTTCTTACTTGAAAATGCTTTGAGGACTTAGATGGAACGATTTGTGAGGATGGAACATTTTTTGCACTTATTACTCATTATTTGGTGTGATGGCTCAGCACTGTTTTGTGAGGAGAGAATAGAGAATACTGTATAGAGGAGATTGGTATAATAGCAGTGATATTAAAACAGTTGTATTATATCAACAGCCCAAGCCTCAGCCACATTACCTGGTCCCATAGAACACATCGCTATGACAACCAGCATTGTTTCATCAGGGATCAAAGGCTGCTTCCTTCCTAACTACGTTTCCATGGCTTTACCCAGAGCAGTTGTCAGTATTAGCAGCTATACAGATTATACACCCCCCTGTAAAAACAAAGTCAAAAGCTTGGCAGCATGAGTTGCCCAACATAAACTGCAAAATGGTGGTAGAATAAATGAAGTTGCAGTCATTGATATCAGAAAAAGCATCTAAACCTGGACATTTATTTTGGGCGTGTTTTTTCCACCTACAGATTGCTACTGTAACTGTTACAGTAATGAAAATTAAATTAGTTTTTTGTAGATTCAAACAATGTATTAAGAATGTAAACTGACAGCAAGTTGTAAAAATTACAGTAGACGACTGTAATGAAAACTGTAAATTTATACTGTTTTAAGTTTCCACGCCTTTATTTTATTTTCCCACTTATTCCTATTCAGTGCCATGGGGCGCTGGAGCGTATCCCAGCATGCATTGGGTGGAAGGCAGGGAAACAGGGAAACACCCTGGACAGACTGCGAGTCCATCACAGGGCTAACACAGATAGACACTGACACACTGACATCACACCCATGAGCAATTTAGAGTCTCCATGATTGGCTACATGATTATTCCATCTACCATTCTGTGTTATCATTTTATGGTTTATGTTTGGGAACCCATGCTTCTAAGCTTTTGACAATTTATTACAGTAAAGAAAACAATCAAATATGGTAGCATGCATGCTTCTTTTTACAATTGGATGACCTCACAATAAAAACAAACAAACAGACAAATAAATAATGATGTCATCTGTACTTTTTAATAACAAACAAAATCTATGAAATCCCAGGAAAATAATGGGGCCGTAATGTTGGTTGTATTTTCATGTCCTTGTCCATGTACAGAAATTACTTACCTATCTTATTTGTATTCTGTATATGTTGTAATATTGTTAGTGGTTCTTGCATCTACATCCTTGGTAACTAATGGATCTGAATCAATAATAAACAATAAACAATCTATGTTTAACATGGGGAATTAATATAAGTATTTGAACAAACAAGGGCCAAGCCTGATCTTGTAGTTTGTAGAAAGTCCTATTAAATGCGATGTATTGTAGATTCATAAGCCTTCTCCAATTTGAAAGGTAAAGGTTGTTGACAATGCAAAGCATCTAATTATTGGAGTTGACAAGTGTTGATTGGGGTGTTGTTTGTTCTCTCAGAGCTGATATAGCTCTCGGGCTGATGTTCAAAAGTAAATCTAAAACTGTTAAATGAACTCTGATGGCTTGGACTCATATAAACTCTCAAAATAATCCTTGTCTCCCCTCAACTGAAAGCTCCCTACTCTCTTCTTCCCTTCCTCAGGACGGCGCTGCCCTACGGCGGCTACGACAAGGGTTCCAAGATGCTGACCTTTGAGCTACCGGAGACCAACGTGGCCCTCGAGGAGCCAGAGCCCCTGCCCAGCCTGCAGCCCGACATCCGCTCACGCCCCTCCTTCAACCGCACACCCATTGGCTGGGTCTGCAGCGAGGACAACTCACACATCCACCTGGAGCTGGACAACGCCCCCTTCGACGGCGAGACGGACGACCTGTGAACATGCATGCACATATGCAAAAAAAACACACACAAGCATACTCTCATGCGAGACGTAAATGCATACGTGGAAGTACATGCATAGGAACTCATAAACACACACACACACACACACAAAGGATACAGGATGAGTGTTCACGTGCAATCATAGAAGCACAGTGCATATACAAATGTACTTACCACACAAACACTCAAACACACAAGACGACATCACTCAAACTCCCATGAACTTAATGTTGAAATGTATTAACTTGCATGGAAATGAAAATGACTTTATGGAAAAGGACAAAATCTCTCCCCTGGTCTCCTGTGTGCTTTCTTGCCTTATATGAACTATGAATGAGTCTTATTACAATTTTGCATTCTGTGAGCCAATATGAGACCTGAGTGAGTAGAAATAGATAAGCACTCTGCACTATGTATTTATGGAATAAAGTTCCCCTTTACAGAATGTTGGTCTGCTTCTCTAGTCCATGGGGCTTTTCATGGCACAATAAGGGAATATACTGGACTTTTGTATTTGACCTTTATCTAATCAGGTAGTCCCACTGACATTAAGAATTTATTTTTCAAAGGTGACTGAGAGGCCAAGAAACATGCATTAATGACAGACATAAAAGTTGATAACCTGTCCTGCACAAGAGCAATGTTTCTGACAACGGGAGTGGTAGTGTGAGTGGCTTTAAAGGCTGTAGTGTGTGTGAGTGTGTGAGTGAGTGTGTGAGTGAGTGAGTGAGTGAGTGAGTGGGTGAGACAGACACAATATAAGAGACAGATAGAAGGAGAGACAAAGAGAGAAACAGAAAAATAGAGAAGAAAAAAAAAAAAAAAAGAGAGAGAGAGAGAGAGAGAGAGAGAGAGGGGTCAGTCTCTGTTTGTGGGACACGGACCTACACAGGTAAGGCCAGTCAGCTACTGGATGACATCATTATCATCCCCACCCTCTTTCACCTCATGCCCAGAAGGCGGCGGCAACGGCCTGAACAAATTGCCCATAAAACACTACGTCACACACTCACACGGCGAGCTGGAAAATGGCCTGGTATCGCGAGAGCGGCGTGCCGCGACCGCAGCGCTGGATGGCTGGATGCGCCCACGGCTCGCCCTCTCTCCCGTTAAATCACACGGTAGGACACGCGATCGGATGGGGACTGGCGGCGACAGCACGCAGGGTGAGTAACCCACACTACGCACTGAGCTCCATCATAGGGGGACCGGGAGACGCGCATGGTAATAGACCGGGCAAGAATAGACCAACCGGAGGTGTTATGTGTGTGCGTGTGTGTATGTATGTATGCGTGTGTGCGTGCATATATATATATATATGTGTGTGTGTGTTTCGCGGCCAGATGTGTACTCTCCAGATGTGCTCTTCTCGTGACAATAACGGAGGGTGGGTGTCATCATCATCATCACCCCCATCATCATCATCATTATTATCATCAGCAGCAGTACGGTGCGGCTGTTTGCTTTCTCTCTTTCTCTCTTTTTCTCTCTCTCTCTCTCTCTCTCTGTTTCTTTCTCTGTATTTCTCTGTATCTTGTCATTTACATTATTTTCCCAGGTAGGCTCTAGTAAAGCGGCTCTACGCAGCAGCAGCACCCCCCCCCCCCCCCCCATCTATCTTTATCTCTCGCCGCTCTCAGCATCCTTCCCCACAATCACCCCCTTCCCATCGCGGGTCCCGGCTTGTTTTCAACTAGTGGAGCGGCAGGTCATCCTGAAGTACATTCACCGGGATAGTAACTGGGAACAGCGCGTGGTTCGTAGCTGCTGCGTGTGTTGGGTTTGCGCGGTGCGGTGTTTTAGTGGACTGTGGACTTGTTGATGGATAGCCGAGGCTTTTACGGTGGCGGAATCACGCTCCGGTTTCATCGCTCCCGGGGGCCACTATTGATTTAACGTTGCGGTTTCGATCCGTGTAATAGATGAGTTTGGTCTGTACCGGGGCCGCGTCACCACCGGCTCAGAGAGCAGCGCGCCGTCACATCGGCGGTGACACAGTGGTGTCCTTCTGCTCTTTCACACGCACGCACGCACGCACGCACGCACGCGCGCACACACACACACACACACACACACACACACACACACACACACACACACACACAACACTGTATTGGCCCTCCGCTTTGCCTATAGCAGGCAAACACGTGCGCACGGAAACACGCACGCACGCACGCACGCACGCACGCACGCACACACACACACACACACACACACACACACACAAAGCTCCAGCAGAACACTTCGCTCTCCAAACTGAGATGAAATGTCGCCATGACATTTAGCTTGGAGTGAGTTGTCATCATTTTTAGTTTTTGGAGTTGAAGCCAGTGATTTTGTGCTAGACACATTAGGCTGTTGTTTTAATGTTTGCTATTCTTTTTGGTACTTTCCATGCCATGTTGTAGTATATATGAAGTGTGAGTGTGAATCTTTGCGGGGGCAGTGTGTTCCTTCTTAATAGCGTTGTCTAGACAAACGGAATAAGGGAATGGCCAATGCCACATCCTGTCTTGCAATCAAAACCCTCACCACTCAAGGCCCATTTAGTCATATAGTAAAATATGTTCCCTCTTGCTGTTATTTATTGTCTCTGGTGTGGTCACATTTGCCCAGGCCATAGATTCACATTGCCTGATGTCCTGGGAGCTTTTTATTTGCAACATACCCACTACGCCTGACATAACTCTTTATGACAACAGCATAGCATAAATTGTTTCCTGTATATTGGTAGTTGTTTGCTTTATGCCGGTCATCGAATGGAGGTCACAGTTTACCCACCTTTTCATTTACCACTACACTGTCTGCAAGTCTCAAATTATGTTAAGCAGGATCTCATTGGCTTCAATATGACAGGTTGCTCCAAATGAAGAATCTCTCTTGCTCTTTTCACCCAGTGTTGGGTGTTTTGGTCCAGTCTCAGGTCTAGTAGGATGGGGTTTAACTCCCTGGCTTCCAGCACTGCCTGCTTTTAGCCCATTCTACAACTATTGACTAAAACCCAATCAACCAAATAGTTGTAGTCAGTTTTAATGATTTTTGCCATCATTTCTGAGTTATTTCAGCCAAACATGCGGATTTGATCTTTTTATTTGCAGAGAGAAAACAATGTGGGGGAAGCAAGCAAGCAAGATCTGTCTATTAAATGGACTATGTCATTTGTTCCTTTATGATTTTTAGTCAACTCAGGATTTCTTTAGTTGTGGAGCCTTAACTTGTGGCTTCAGTTAACATGGCCCTGTTTGACTGGTCTTGGCTTCTGTTTCGATATGGTTACGATTGGATGTATTGGTGCTATTTCAACACAACAGCTCCAGTTAAGTCCTGTCCCAGTGGTTAAAGCCTGGGCCCACATGTATGGGGTTAAGAGGTCCAGGTAAGGAAGAGCAGACAAACCATCGCAGAAGATTTGGAAGGAGGGAAGGAGAGGAAAGGAACGCTTGAATGCCTCATTTGACCTTTACCATCCAGTCGAGCTCTCTCTCTTTCTCTCTCTTTTCGTAACACATCATCTTCTATGTTGTTCCTTCTTCCCTCTAATCTCCCATTCTTATGTCTTTCTCTCCTCTCCTCTTCACTCCTCTCACTCTGATCCTCTCCTCTTCAGCCTCCTCTTTCCTATCTTTGCTTTCAGCACCCCAAAAACCTCTTTTCCTCTTCTCTCTCTCTCTCTCTCTCTCTCTCTCTCTCTCTCTCTTTCTCTCTCTCTCTGTTTCCTGGCCCTAAGCTGTATAAACCTCATGTGATTCCCAGCATGCATCTTAAATAAGGATGGTTATGCAATAGCCTAAATATTAAGCAAATATTCACACCCTTTTATGTCTTCTACTAACAGGATTGGGTGTGTACATGTGCCGTGGTGATAATGGGTTGCATCTAGGCTATAGCTTGTGCCTGGGTGTGTGTGTGTGTGTGTGTGTGTGTGTGTGTGTGTGTGTGTGTGTGTGTGTGTTTCACATGTGTGCTTCAGTGTCTGAGTAGAGAAATGACCTTCAAGGTTACAAAAAAAAACTTGCTCGCACATGCAACTGCACGTGCGCCTATGTGTGCATGCATGTATATGTATGTATATATATCTACACACACACACACACACACACACACACACACACACACAAATTCTCTTCAGAATCAAAGTGGAAAAGAGGGGGAGAAAGAGAAGCACAGAGGGGAGGATGAACTCTGGGGCTCTCCCTATTGTCAACTAGGGCTATTTGAAGTTACACATAACCCAGTTACAGGGAAACCACTGTGTGCGTATGGCTGTGCATGCACAGTGTTTATGTGTATGGGGGCTTAGTGTGTGTGTGTGTGCACGTGTGTGAAGTGGTTGAGAAATGGAAAGGAAAGAGACAGAGATGGATGGGGAAAGAAATGGAGAGAGTGAATGAGAATGGAAAATAGAGGTCAGACGGAGAAAGTGAGAGACAGCGAAAGCAGGAATGGACTGAATGAGAGGGAGAGAAGAAGAAAGTACAGCCAAGGAGGGAGAGAGAGAGAGAGAGAGAGAGAAAGAGAGAGAGAGAGAGAGAGAGAGAGCACATTTTGTGATCAAAATCAAGTTTTTCCTCTATAAGGGAATATGAAAAACTCTCTGACAGGCCATTATGTGTTTGTGTGTTTGTTTGCTTGTTTGAGAGGGAGAGAGAGAGAGAAGCAGAAAGAGGCAGGCTATTGTCCTGAGGGACAATATCAGCTCCCACACACAGCTTGCTTGACACTGGTGTCACTGTCACCAACCCATACTAACCCACAGCAGAGAGAGAGAGACAATGACAGTGTGAGAGAGTAAATTCAAAGTCCAAAACACTGTTATTAGCTTTGGTTCCATCCAACTCTCTTAATTTTGATTTCATTTTTCTTTTTTTATAAAATGCGAATCAAGTGCGTTTACATAACCTGGGTTGAATGGAATAAATAGGAACGTAAACTGAGCAACCATGAGAAAAATGGAAAGACACTTTCAAGAACTGATTAGTATTGGACTAGTGGTTATTGTTCTTTGGTATCAGATAATGTCGGACATATATCATGCTGTCAGAAGATGAAAACAAAGAAATGCACTTGATTCTGATGCACCAACTAATGGCCACGATGAGCAACTGATACATGGGATCAACAGGTGGACGGATATTGTATAGACAAACATTATCGCGTATTTTCTTTATTGACAAAAAAATATTTTCCTCCTCAAGTGGATGTAATAACTTTTATTATGTTAAAGAGAATTTTTTATCAAAATGTACTTTTTCTATTCAGGCTTTCTAATTTGATACATGCACATATTGGATGGAAGTCATTGTTAGAATACAGACCAAAATGAAACGATTTCAGACACAACAAATAACACCCCCTCCTCATGCTCTGTAGTCAGCACAGAGAGAGAAAGAAAGGGAGAAATAGAGAGAGAGGGAGGGAGGGAAAGACAGAGAGTAAATAATACAAAGCAAGCAAGACAAGACTAAAAACAAAGCAAGAATAAAAGCAAGTACTGTAAAAGGTAAAGGTCAAGAATACAATATAAAATATAAAAATTCACACTAAAATATATGAAAAGATATTTTATTTATATTAAAGAACAAATAAGAAAATAATAATAATAACAATAAAACAAAAAATGTATAAAAAGAATATGTGCACATACCCTTGCACATATACAGTACTTGTTGATCAGATGGGAAGAAAGTGATCTTGTGGCGTGAGGTTTTGGTCTTGATGGACCGCCGCCTCCTGCCAGAGCACGCATTATCTCTGTTTCATATGTTGTGCCATTCCTCTCAAATGTTGATCTGATGGAGCAACAGAGTGACGGAGGGAGGGACGTGGAGCGATGTTTTCCAGAGTGTTTACATTAATCAGAGAGATGTGGATCAGAGAGGAGCCGTCACAGCGCACCGGGATCAAACGGGCGTCGTGGAACGCTCCGCATTCTTTCCCCAGATAAACTGAAGCAGCCCTCTGAAGTTCCCCCACCAGCTCAGAGAGACAGATAGAGGAGCGGAGAGAGATAGGAGGGAAAGTTAGAAAAAGAAAGAGAGAGAGAGAGACATGGGGAAGATGGCGAGCGGGAGAGAAAAAGATAGCATGCGAGAGAGCTGGATTGTGAAGAGAGCAATGGAAGGCAGAGATAGGGGGAGGAAAAGAGGGAGGGAGGGAGAGAAAAAGAGAGATAGGGATCGAGAGAGAAGGAACATCAGTGGGTGAGAGAGAGAGAGAGAGAGAGAGAGAGAGAGAGAGAGAGAGAGAAGAAGAAGAAGAAAGAAAGATAAGCTCTACCACTGACCGGCTGTGGCTCAGTAGTAGAGCAGGTTGTCCACTGATCCAAAGGTTGGCGGTTCGATCCCCGGCTCCTCCTGTCCACATGTCCAAGTGTTCTCGGGCAAGACACTGAAACTCAAATTGCTCCCGATGGTCAGGCCAGCACCTTGCATGGTAGCTCTCTGCCATCGGTGTGTGAGCGTGTGTGTGTGTGTGTGAATGAGAGGCATATATTGGATAAAAGCGCTATATAAAGTAAATGCAGCCATTTGTAAAAAGAGATGATAGAGAAAAGGGAGACAAGTGGGAAAAAGAGTTTGTGCTGGACTACTACTGGTTTTTGGAGTGAAGCTTTATTAGTAGTAAGACTAGTAATAATATTAGAAATAATAGCAGTAGTAGTAGTAGTAGTAATAATAGCAATAGTAGTAGTAGTAGCTGTAGTAGAACTAGTAGTAGTAGTAGTAGTAATAGTAGTAGCAGCAGCAGTAGTAGTAGCAGTATTATTATTAGTAGTATTATTAGTAGTAGTAGCAGCAGTGGTAGTAGTGAACCTATTATCATCAGCTGTAGCAGCTGTCTGTCCTCCCACTTCCCAGCATTCCCTACTGGCTTCTATCGATCCACTAGCGATGCTTGGCCTATTTCCATGGTAACTAGCCGAAGATGTGGGCACACACACACACACCTCGCCACACACATCCCTTCAGACGCAACGTGAAAAGGACCATGATGATCCAACCCACCGCTTCCCCTCTGCTGTCTTACTATACTTATGAGGACCATTTATTACATTCATTCCCTAACCCCCTAACCCTGCATGTAACACTCAACACCACATGCCTGTACATACACCTTACCCTAACCTAAACCTGTTTCTAATTCTAACCCGAGTCCTAATCCTAAACTAGCCTCTTGAAGAAGTGAGGATCGGCCAAAATGACCTCACTTTGCAAAAATGTCCTCACTCTGAAGGTCTAAAACTCAAACTGGTACAGGAACACACACACACACACACACGATGCTTGTGATTGCATGTAAAACCGATGCCTTCACCTCTGCCCTCCCTTTCCAGCTGAGCTAACACTTCCTGTAGATGTAACGCGCTGTAGGCGTTTGGAAAATGGCTTCCATGTGTGATGGTGGTTGCGGAGAGCCGTCTGGGCCGTGGCCATAGGTTCTGGTTGCCTCAGGCCTGCCAGCACAGGGTTAAGGAGTTTGATTGACTAGAGCCTTGACTCACTCTGGCTTCCAGGAACTCTCCAACATCAATACACATCATCATCACTAGCCAGCTCAGCATGTGTGTGTGTGTGTGTGTGTGTGTGTGTGGGTGTGTGCGTGTGAATGTGTTTCCTTAACCAGTGCAGCAGAGTGTGTCTCTCAGTTAAATCACATGGTTCGGCTTTTCCCCCGCGTGCCTGCTGCTTGGCCTATTTCCATGGTAACTAGCCGAAGATGTGGGCACACACACACACACACACACACTCACACGAACACACACACAAGCACATGGACGCACACAAATGCACACACACACACACACACACATAAACAACGCTTGTGTGACTGTTTGCCAGTGTGATCTCAGTCGTTGTGTGGCTGTAGGGTGCAGTCGGAGAGAGGATGTGTGATCACACGCTCTGTGGAGGCTCGATGGGAGACACACACACACACACACACACACACACACACACACACACACACACACACACACACTGTATGCTGAGACAGAAGCTCAGCATGCTGTTCTGTGGAGGAAAAATGGCACACAGGGGCATGCCAGCCAAATCCCTTTATAAATCCTCTGGCAATTTGGATTTGTTTGTTTATGTGTGAATGTACCGGATGTGTATGTGTGTATGGGTGTGCATAGATAGATAGATAGATAGATAGATAGATAGATAGATAGACAGACAGACAGACAGACAGACAGACAGACAGATAGATAGATAGATAGATAGATAGATAGATAGATAGATAGATGATAGACAGGCCGATAGATATATAGATTCCGTAGATAGATACAGGGCCACAAGGTCACTAGGAGACTGTTGATTGGAGGATTGTTTACCATCCTCTGTCACCATGACAACCATGGGGAGAAGGGAGGGGGGAGGGAGTTTATGTAATTGAGGATAAAAGGAGTGCAAAGGAACCCCCGCCCCCCCCCCCCACTCTTTCTGTTGCTTCCTGAGATTTAACACCTTAATGTGTATTATAATATTACTAACAGGCCACAACCTGGTGAGAGTCTTATTAGGCACATTAATCCAGACCTCTGAAGTCTGGGAAGCTGCTGGCTGGAGTAGGACTGTGTGCGCTGAACAGCTTGACGAGTAGATGAACTGACATTGCCATGTTACCGTCTAACTGTTGCATAATGTTTCCTTCCCCATCCGCTCTAATGCGTTTTCACTTGCCCGCCTTGTCACGACAGCCCCGCCCCCCCCGCCACCCCCATCCCATGTGGCCATCGCCATAGCAACGGCCCACGCTGCCTCTTCGCCGCAGCATCCCTGTGCCCTCTGGCCCGTTGCCAAGGGGGCGCTGTGGCGATGTAACCTGGCAACCAGGCGATGGAGCTTCGCCAAAAGTGGGGAAGCTATGAGGGAGAAGGAGTGGGAGGAGGGGGGAGGGGGGCGGGGGCACTGCGGATCGGCTAGCTACTGCCCTGTGGTGTTACGCAACTTGTTTATAGAAACAATAACAAACACACACGTACACACACTGTAGGGTGACACACACACACACACACACACACACACACACACAGTCTGTCACTCTTTTCTCTCATTCACTCCCTATGTCTCTCACACACACACACACACACACACACACACACACTCATGCGGACATTCAGAAGCTATGCACAGTGACACTTCCATCCAGCATAAGCTCCAGATAATGCCCTTAAGTACCGATTATGAAATGCCATAACAGATGTCTCCAAGCGGTCCCTATATCATATCACTGATGTCATGTTACCCCGACTGACCCGGTTGAGGTCATGTGATGTTTTAACACATGCTGAGGCGACCTGGCGCTGTACGAGAAGTCCTAACCCGCTTTGTCTTTGTGTCATGCAGGCAGAGTGAGGAAGCGACAAGAGGAACAGAGGCGTCTCCACATGGGAAGACCGGCGCTGCCCGATCAATGCCCATCTAACAGAAACCACGAAAGGACGCTTCGGACGCGCTCCTCACGTGTCCTCACGCACACGCCGCTAAAACTAAGGAAGTAAAAAACTAAAACTAAAAAAAAAGGAAAACCCAACCGCTGGCTCAACCAAGAGGACAGAAGGGGAAAAAGGGCTGGAGAGGGGGAGAGTTGTATGGGTGCCCACTTCCCATCCAAGACACACCACATCCCCTCGTCCAGCCTCTGCCACCACCTCCCTCTCGTTCCTCCTCCTCCTCCTCTTCCTCCTCCCTCCTCCTCTCCCCTCTCCTCCTCTGCGTCTGTCTCATTCTCCCACGCTCTCTCATGGGAGTGACATAGAGGCCCGCCGTTCGGTCGTCTGCCCCGCCCCCTCCCCCTCCCCCCCTTCCCCCGCCGCCTCACCGCGTGGAAACGAGGGGCATCCGGAGAGTGATGTCGTGGAAGAGGAACTACTTTGCGTCAGGCGGCGGAGCGGTAGGCGGGGTGCAGGGGCTGGTGACCCCGCGAACCATGACCTCCATCGCACCCAGCAAAGGCCTGAGCAACGAGCCGGGGCAGAACAGCTGCTTCCTCAACAGCGCCCTGCAGGTCAGTCGGACAAAATGACACGCGATGCATGCATGCACGCTTGCACGCGCATACATGCATGCACACAAACACACACGCACGCACAAATTCGTACATGCGTGCACCTGCCTCTGTACGTCAAAAACCTCACATGCACCCCCAGCGCTGCAGTAAGTTGATATTTAAGCGCAACAGGGGTGAGATTAGCGTCACGTTAATGGGTGTTTGCGTGTTGCGGTGGGTGTTGGCAGCGCTGCCAGTCTGGCCTCAGCGTGCAGTCTGTGTAGATGGTTGCATTGCTCTGTTACTGCTGCACAAACAAATCTGTTCTCTCTCTCACACACTCTCTCTTCCCTCCTCTCGTCCTAAGACTTCCAGCTGGCACCGAACACACCTACACACACACACACACACACACACACACACATGTACGCACACACCCCAACTACTGGCTTGAAAGAGAGAGAAAGGGAAAGAAAGAGAGAGAGAGAGAGATTGGAGTAAGCCAAAGAGGGAGGCTTGGGGAGAATTGAAGAGAGGAGAAGGATAGAAGAAAGTTACTGAGGGAGAAGAAGAGAAGAAAGAAGGATAGGAAGAGTACAGTGAGAAAAAAAGTGAAGAGAGAAGAAAAAGCAGAAAGAATAAAGATATACTGCTGGGAGAAAGAGTGGAAGGCAGAGCGAAAATAAGTTAAGAGAAAAGAAGTGTTTGCTGTGAGGGTGAGACAAAGAGAGATAGAGGGTGAGACAGGAGAGAGAGTGAGAGCGAGTGAAGGGCAGCGAGTTTATTTGTGAAATGAAAAAAATGCCTCAACAAAGGCATGCAAAGCAGCAAAGGAGCTCCAATGGGGAAAGAAGTGGGCCACTTCAAGGACACACACACACACACACACACACACACACACACACACACACACACACACACACACACACACACACACACACAGGGAGAGGGGGGGTTTAGCAGGAGAGTGAGGATAAATTGAGAGAATATTAAAGTAATGAGATGCTTGTTATGTGTGTGTGTGTGTGTGTGTGTGTGTGTGTGTGTGTGTGTGTGCACTTGCTTGATTATGTAAGTGGGCTTTTGTTTACGAGTGTGTGTGTGTGTGTGTGTGTGTGTGTGTGTGTGTGTGTGTCCTTAGCTGAGGGACAGACTGCAGGCCAATGGCAGCAAGTCTGAGGTGAAGGGTCAGAGGTCAGGGTTAGGATAGTCTCTCTCTAGTACTGGGCTGAACTGCTACCAGTGTAGTGTACTTAACATCCCTCCTAAGACCCCTTGAGCAAGGCACCTAACTCCCAGTTGCTTCAGTGGAGTTGCTGGAGTGGCAACCAGTAGAAGTAGTAGTAGCGGTACTGGGAAGCTCCCTTGTGTGAGTGTCTGTAATTGAGTAACAGGGTGTTGCTGAAATAGAGCATACGCGCTCAGCAAATCTTCCCTGTATAAACAAAGGTAACGATAAAGTAGCTAAAGGAGTTATAAACTACGAGCCCCGCCGCCTGTGACCGAGCAGGCACATGGGATCGCTCACAGGGCCGAGTGGGGGGTAGAGACATCGGTCCTGAGGTGGGACCGGAGCGAGTGAGCTGTTTTTTTTTTGGTGGTCAGTCAGAATTTCCAGAGCACGGGAATCGACCAGAGGGCTTCTCATGTGTAAAGGTTTCTTGATGCTTAAGACCAAATCCAAGCTGAGGTTGTGATTTGAAAAAAGAAAAATTATCTTTTTATGTCAAAATCAATAGTTGGTGTCAAAATCATTATTTCAATCATTATTTTTTTCAATGTTCTCTAGATAGATCAAAAGTTGAAATGAATTTAATCAATCAAAAGTATAAATGCCATAGAGTTTTAATTGCACATTTATCAGTTATTTTGTACAAGGATCAAGGCAAAGACCGTTACAAATGAGATGTCCTGTCATCAAACCTGTCTGGGCTGACTTGCAGAAGAACAGCAGAGCACAGTCTATGGGGGTTAGGGTAGTTGTGTGTGTGTGTGTGTGTGTGTGTGTGTGTGTGTGTGTGTGTGTGTGTGTGTGTGAGGGTAGTTTTGATAGGTCCTGGGCCCATGATCAGTTTCAGTAGGTGCTGCAGGTTAAGAATAACTCTTATCTTGATATTTATATGATGACATTTGGACAATTGTGCTGTAATTGCAATTTAAATTGTTTTTGGATGGCAGATGATGGATTGTGATTGTTTGTACATGTTTCAAGTTGTAGGTGGGGCTCTGCAGTTAAAGGAAACCTTATTTAAAAATGTCTTACAGCAGCCAGATAACTTATTCAGCACCGTTGCTAATGCCCCGTTTTAACAGTGTGACGACCATGCAATAAACCCTTTTTTCAAGTTATTCTGCTACTCCTCCATAGTCTCTCCACCACATTAACCCCACCGCTATAATGATCTGACCAGAGAGAAAGGCTGAGAGTGTGAGTTGAGTGTGAGAGAGAGAGAGAGGGAATGAGAGAAATTAAGGGTGAAATATGGGTTTGGCAAGAGAGAGATGCGGAGGAAGAGAGAAAGAGAAAGCGATGGATATAGTGAGAGATGAGCAGAGAGAGAGAGAGAGAGGGATGTACTTAGAGGAAGGGAAAGAGAGGCACAGAAAGAGAAAGAGAGAGAGAGAGAGAGAGAGAGGTGGGCATAGAGAGAGTGTGCCCTCCCTGTGCCCGCTGTAGTGCTTGTGTCTCTCTGCAGGGAGCCGATTCATCATAACTAAATAAACTACAGAGAAGAGAGAGAGAGAGAGAGAGATTGAGGGGTGAGAAAAAGAGAGAGAGAAAGAACGCATACACTAGCGTCAGCATGCAATCTGTCATCCTCCTCCCCCTCTTCCATCCACCTATCACTCTCTCTCCTTAACACACACACACACACACACACACACACAGCACGACCCTCTCCTGCTAAGGTTGCCATACATATTGGTGTTGTGTCTGTGTGTTTGTGTGAGTGTGTGAGTGTGTGTGAGTGTGTTTGTACATGAGCAACTGTGCGTGCATGTGTGTGTGTGTGTGTGTTTTAGATTCCAGTAGAAGCCTAAGGGACAGTGTTGTGTCAATATTATCTTTCTGCACAGTGTGAATGGATGTACTAAGAGCCTTTCCCTCTAATTATGCACTAGAGAGAGAGAGAGAGAGAGAGATAGAGATAGAGAGAGAGAGAGAGAGAGAGAGAGAGAGAGGGATATGAGGAGGAGAGGGCGAGGGAAACAGGAAGAAAGTAAAGTAAAAAAGCAACCCTGTAAGAAAGCTTTCTGCCCGTCTATCTGCCTATCCTATATTTTCTGCCTCTTCTCCTAAAATCTCTGCCCATCTCTCTCTTTTGTTACTGAAAACATGCGGAGCAGAAAAAACATTGAAATGTCGTCAAACTGCAAGAGGGAAAGATGAGGAGAGAATCGCAGAAAAACAGAGTGCACCGTGTTGAGAAATATTTAATTCATTATGACCTTGCTGTTGATGCAAGATGAATTAAATATTTCCCGGGAGTGTGTCTGTTAAAAAACACTGTGTGCTATTTTATACAACTCTCTCTATCTTTCATCTGTTTATTTCATCCATCATTGTATTCCATCTGTCTCTACCTTGCTTTTATTTAAACTTTATTTAACCGGGTTAGTCCCACTGAGATTAAAGCAGCACAGTGGGTTTTTAGGAGACTGGCCCGTTGCCCACATGAGAACACAGACACCAAAATCCTCCATGTATCCTCCATGCTAACACTTTAGCATACACTATGTTGAGTGATAGGCTCCATGATAACACTTGAGCATCCATTATGTTGAGATCGCAGGTGATTAACGTTAGTATTATCGCAAAACTGAGAAAATGAGAACTTTGCAGCAGCTCTGAATCTAAATGATTTTAGATGTTATGCAGTTTTTTTTTGGCAGTTTTGTGTCACAATTTACACAAAATATGACATCAAAATAGACTCTTCTCTTTTTCCATAGGAAGTGAACACGGTAGACAAATGGAGACTGTACAGATAAAAATCACTGCGCAGTGGATGAATATGTGGTTCTAAAAATAAACCTGGCCACCTCAGCTATATTAAGTTAATGATCTTTCATTTTTAAAATGTATTAAATTAAAGTCCATATAATAAAAAGCACGAACAACTTTTTATTGCTAAAGGTTCTGCCTTCTTACTTTAGAGCTTGTCATCACTCAACATAGTGTAGAGGAAGTAAAATAGGCTTCACCACATTTCACATCTAATGTAATTTCTCTGTTTAGTTCCCATGGGACCCGGAGAAAGCATCATGTGACAGTATGGCGAACAAAAAGTCATGGAAGTCATTTGCCTTATTTTCTGTGTATGTGCTTGTGGGTAATGTATGCATGTGTGTGCGTGTGCGCGTGTGTGCGTGTGTGTGTGTGTGTGTGTTGTCTCCCAGGTCCTGTGGCATCTCGACATCTTCCGCAGAAGCTTTCGGCAGCTGACCACGCACAAGTGCATGGAGGACTCGTGCATCTTCTGTGCTCTGAAGGTAAAAACACTCTTTGGGCTCTAATGGCTTGGAGCTAAAGCGGCGGAAATCGCTGTGGGCACTTCCCAGACATCACCTGTCAATCAAACAGTGTGGCCAGTACTGTTTTTGTTTTTTTCAATTGATGAAGTCGATGAAGTTTCTGTAGGTGGCGGGAACGTAAAATGCATCACTTCCTGTGCGCCAGAGGACTTTTCCCAGAAAACGCCTACATGTCCCCGGGTCAAAAGACTCAGATTGGAGCTGGGTTGCTGATGCATCATCTTAATGAAGATGAATACGGCTCTCTCTCAGTCTGTGTAGCATCTGTAGCTGCTGTGTACACCTGTTATTGTGGGTAGTGTCTCCTTATAATGCCGTAATGTCGTATTATGAAGCTCTCATAATAAATTGGCTCTATGCAGCTCTGACCCAGCCATTTGTACCATCGATGATGATAAATACACATCTAAGTGAAGGGAAGTATTGTGTGTGTTTTGCTGTAGTGTAGCAGTGTGTCCATGTCTGTGTGTGTGTGTGTGTGTGTGTGTGTGTGTGTGTGTGTGTGTGTGTGTGTGTGTGTAAGGGAAGTGTAGCGGTGTCGATGTGTGTGTTCTACACGCTGTTCTGTCTCCAGTGCTTCTCTGTAATTAATTGGCTGACTGAAAGCGCTGAGCTAGCAGAGCCCACGCTGGGATGCTACGCGTGCACGCGCACACAGGCGCACGCGCGCACACACACACACACACACACACATGCACCCACCTACGCATACACACAAATCTTGCTTGTGTGCCACGCACCATGTCGCGTTGCTACAGACATGCACCTTCACACACACACACACGCATGCACACAGAAATCTTTCCTGTATGTTACAAACCATGCTGGGATGCTACACGTGCATGCACCTACCGACACACACACACACACACACACACACACACACACAGGCATAATTATAGTATGTGAGCATATTAGCCACGGGTGTATTGAAGCAGTCAGAATTGCAGATATTGTCACCCTCTGAAGCATTCACATTTTTCTGTCACTTCCTGTCACCGTCCTGCTGCTGTCTCTCCATTGTCAGAAATGAACAGATCAGAAACAGTGACATTTTTATCTTAGTCTTCTTCTTATCTTAGTAGCTCCATGTCTCCGTAGCTCCCTACGGCACAAAGGATAAAAGTATTTGAACAAATACAAACAGACTTTGCAGACTTTTCAGGCTGCAATGGTAAATTCAGATTCCCATATTAGAGAACCAAATAGGTAAATGAAGATTCTGGCATCCAGTAATGACCTCTGAGTAGATGAGTAGATAGATGAGTAGATAGATGAGTAGATAGATGAGTAGTTAGATGAGTAGATAGATGAGTAGATAGATAGGTGAGTAGATAGATGAGTAGATAGATGAGTAGATAGATGAGTAGATAGATGAGTAGATAGATGAGTAGATAGATGAGTAGATAGATGAGTAGATAGATGAGTAGATAGATGAGTAGATAGATGAGTAGATAGATGAGTAGATAGATAGGTGAGTAGATAGATGAGTAGATAGATGAGTAGATAGATGAGTAGATAGATGAGTAGATAGATGAGTAGATAGATAGGTGAGTAGATAGATGAGTAGATAGATGAGTAGATAGATGAGTAGATAGATGAGTAGATAGATGAGTAGATAGATGAGTATAATAGAAGTGTGTGTTGGAATCTTAGATGAAGGCACCTGCCTTCGTAGTAAGCGTAGGTTCAGAGCCTGCCTGTGGCTATCCCTCTAGAAATCACCGCAACACTTTATCTCTCTCAACAGTGAACCCCTCTACCCCCCCCCGACCACCACCACCTCCACACACACACACACACACACACACACACACACACACACACTGCAAGGAATAGGAAGAGAGTGGGACAAGAAGGAAAGAGGAGAAAATGAGAGAGAGGGACAGAGAAAGATGAATGAATGTGGTAGTTGTTGTAGATTGCTCTTCTCTTTCCTTCACACATAGACCGACACACACACACACACACAAACGCACACACACACACCTCCCTTTCTCTTACTTACTCTACCTCATCCTTTCCTGTTCCCCTCCTCCCTCCCTCCTCCTCTCCTCCCTCTCTCTGTAGGGTATATTCCCCCTCCATTCTCCTTGGCGCATTGCTGCAGTCAGCACTGCCACCATAACACACACGTACAGACTCTCACACACACACACACACACACACACACACACACACACACACACACACACACACACACACACACACGCATTCTCTCTCCCTCTTTCTTCTCTCTTTCTCCCTGATTCCCTCTCCTTGCCTCTCTCTCCCTATCTGTCGCACACACACACACACACACACACGCACACACACACACACACACACACACACACACACACACACTGTAGCATTTTCACTCTGATCTGATTCACAACCATCTTGGTAGCCTGCCTGATCATTTTTGTTGCCAACCTAAATTTTGACCAACAGATAAAGAGAGAAATAAAACCACGTAGAAAAAAGGGAAAAACTGCATTTTATACTTCTGAGAATTTGTACACATCTTTAAGTCACATCATGGCTGAAAGTAAAACAAGTAAACAAGTAAAACAACTTGCTAAGGTTGAGTTAATTTAGGACCAAGAACCAGAAACTTTTGTCCAAGACTGGGATCAAACTTTTAACTATGAGTCCATGGGCAAAAACGAATGCCTCCTCTAACAGGTCATTGAGGGTTTTATAACTTGGTCAAAAATAGTCACTCAGTTTGGTTTTTCCAGCTGAGATATCTTACCAACCGAAATTAGGTCATTTTTATCCGTTGGCAATCTGGAGAAAGTCATCCAATGCTTTTATCTCTGCCTTTTTAGACGTCTGCAACTCTCCATTACAGCCTCAGTCAAAAGTCACTCTCACTCTGCTTGAGCAGAATGCAGCAGCCAGGGTTAGACCCAGTACTGAGGAGGAAGATGCACTTCATCATCTTCACACTGGTTGCCTCTTAGTTTTAGTATCGTATTTTAAGAATTTAATCGCTGCATGTAAAGACACAATTATTATTATTATTAATATTAATAGTTAATATTAATAGTAATAGTAATAGTAATAGTAATAGTAATGATAATAATAATATTATTATTATAACAATAATAATAGTAATAGTAATAATACAATAGCAGCATTAGGACAATACCAAACACATGTACTGTATGTAAACATGGGTGGTTGTCTGGCTAGCATCAGTGCTGCACAGCTGTGATTGCTGGCCTGATAGTTGCATGGACCAGCATGCTATGTAAACAGTGGTGAAGCACCACCGCTATGCTCTCCAAACTGATCCACCTCTTCAAAATTTGAACAGTGGCCTCAAAACACACTTCAGTGGCCTAGCTTTTGCTCTGGGCCCCCTACAAGAATTTGATTTAGTTTCTATTTTACTCCTACAAAGCACTCTGAGAGCTGTTTCTGTAAGAGAAAAGTGCACTACAAATGTAATTTATTATTGATACGGTCTGATATTGAGGCCAGCTCTGCTGTGAGGCTCAGCCATGACGTTATATTCAGGTCCAGTCTGGTTATTATGGGATTGTCGCACAGCACTTTGGTCCTGACAAGTTGACAACTAGTTCCACTGGTTCTGTTTTATGGGTCAGTTGATAGAACATGATGTCGATTTACAGGACAACTGTTGTTAGAGAGTTATATTTCAGCCTGACCGTGTGACACACACACACACACACACACACACACACACAATGCATGAACATATAGACATATGTATGCACTTAAAAGTAACTTTTGATAAAAGCATCTGCGGCATAGTGTATCTTTGTAACGGTTAAATAAAGAATTCAGCTATTTTTGTGTTTTGTCTGTGTGTGTATATATGTGTGTGTGTGTGTGTGTGTGTGTGTGTGTGTTTGCAGAGTATCTTTGCTCAGTTTCAGTTCAGCAGTGAGCGTGTGCTGCCATCGGACGCTTTGCGGAGTGCTCTGGCCAAGACCTTCCAGGACGAACAACGCTTTCAATTGGGCATCATGGACGACGCTGCCGAGTGCTTCGTAAGTCTCACACACACGCGCACATGCACACACACACACACACACACACACACACGTCGTCACTGTGAAACGCGGTATGTTTGCTCTGGGAACTTTAACTGCCAGATCGTTACTGCAGTCAACTACCACCTTTAAGCTGCTGCAGACAGTGTGTGTTAGTGTGTGTGATTGAAAGTGCCTGATCAAGCTCTAAATTCAAACAGTACTGGTTACACACACACACAAATGAGATGCTCACACACACACACACACATATGAAACGTACACACATTACTCACACAATACTCACACACAAATAAACACTTGCACATATACAGTGTGTGTGTGTTTCACCTATGCATGTGCAATGTGTCAATACTAAAATAGGTGCACGTGTGAGCGTATGTGTGTGAACAGCAAGTCACCATTGGCTACACGTGCAGCTGCGTGGTGTGTGCATGTGTGTGTACGTGGGTGTGTTTTGGTAGTGTGTGAGATTAAAGCCCATAGATTGGGTTTATCTCAGTGGTTTTGCTGTGAAAACACAGCAAGGAAACATCGATACAGAGAATTGCTTTTAAGCTAATAAGATGTGGAGTGATCAGTCAACAGAGAGCAGGAGGAGGAGACAGTGGAGAAGGAGGTCATTTCCATTCCAATTCGCTATATATCTCAATTATGGATAAAACATTTTTACCTCATCCTCATTACCAAGGAGGTTACGTTTTCACCCGTTAGTGAGTTTGTCTGTCTGTCTGTCAGCAGGATATGTCAGAACAGATTTGATTGAAATGTTGAGGACAGAAGGACCAAGGAACAATTGATCAGATTATTGGTGGTGATCCGGATCTGTGATTTCCACCGTTAGACAATTATTGTTATTTAGCCAATGAAACAAACAGAGATAGCGACTCGATTCCAAATCCTAAGGGTGATGTTTGCAAGGTGAACAAAATCAATTTACCTTGAAATGTCTTGGATGTGTTTGGATGTAACAGCAAGTTGGAGAATTTGTTCAACGTTAGCAGAGGTTGGTGCTTGAAATAGCGTGGCGGGAAGTAAAGGTGTGGAGGTCAGGAGAGTGCACGGGTGGATACGCTCGCCTGCAACTCTGACTAGACAGGTTCAACTCCTGACTCATGCTGGGAAGTTTTCATTTCCAGCAAAAGTGTTTCTTATTTAACCATGACCAAAATCTCACCCCAACCTCTCCCTCTTTTTTCACCCTCTCTTCCTTTCTCCAACTGTCCTCCTTTCTCTCGCCCACCTTCTCTCTTTTTCTTTTTCCCTTTCCCTTTCTTTCTTTCTGATTTAAAGATCACCACTGTGTGTGTATGTGTGTGTGTGTGTGTGTGTGTGTGTGTGTGTGTGTGTGTGTGTGTGTGTGTGTGTGTGTGTGTGCCTGAGAGGCGCTGTCTGATCGATTGGTAGTAAATGTGTTCAGTCAGGGAATCCGTTGGCTTCTTATGAAATATAGATGCTGCTCCCACAGTCGGATTAACAAGAGCACCAACAGAGAGGAATGACCACCAACACACACACACACACAGGCACACTCACACGCGCGTGCACACCTTCATGTACATGTACACAAATACACAAAACATATATACAAGCATATCTATCTATCTATCTCGTTCTCTCTCCATCCCTCACTCTCATATTAATATGGATCCATTTTATCATTTTTGTTTCTGTTTCTCAGGAGAATCTTTTGATGCGCATCCACTTCCACATCAGTACTGAGAGTAGAGAGGACATCTGTACAGCCAAACACTGTATACCACACCAGAAGTTTGCCATGACGCTGTTTGAACAGGTGGGAGACACACACACACACACACACACACACACACACACACACACACACACATAGAATAATCAAGGTCTATTATATAAGTTCAGTTCAGTTTTGGAATTAAGAAAATAGCTGTGTTCAAAAACGTCATATTGTATTAAATCACAATTCTGAGACTGTATTTGTGTGTGTGTGTGCGTGTGTGTGTGTGTGTGGCGTTTGCAGTGTGTGTGTAACAGCTGTGGAGCCACGTCGGACCCTCTGCCCTTCATTCAGATGGTTCATTACATCTCCACTACATCCCTCTGGTAAGACCAGACACATACACGTGCACACACACCACACACCACACACCTACACACACACGCACACACACGCACACACACGCACACACACGCACTCACGCACGCTGCAGTAAATCTGGCAGCAAGCTGGGGCTGGGTGGCAGTAAAGGAAGGTACAGCGTGTTCTCTTCTTCTCTGCACGAGTCCCTGCTGAACATTGAACAACGAGCACAATCACACACACACACACACACACACACACACACACACACGCGCACAAACATAAGCATGCGCATACACATCCATGAATATACACACACATATTCACACATATGCTCATGCACACAGAAGAACAGGTGAGCTTGTGCATAACTCTTCCCTCTCTGTATGTGACACACTCACACACAGACACACACACACACACACACATGCACACACACCAGAAATGGGTGTGTGCATCCTCACGGCTGTTACATTGCACACGCTCTGAGTCAATGAAATAAGGAACGGGGGAAGTAATCAATCAGCTGTTTGATTCAGTAGACCCAGGGGGCGGCATAAATCTATAAGTGGAACACTGGGTCGGAAAGAGTGAATGAGAGGGAAATAGGGAGATGTATCACTCCATAGCCCGTTTGGAAACCAGGCAGGGGCAAGAGAGGGGCAAAAGACACTGTGTCAAGTAGGGGTGGGCGATATGACTAAAAATCAATATCGTGATTATTTCAAACTTTTACCTCGATTACGATGAATGAACGATTATTTTATTTGTTTTGTTTTATTTTTAAATTTGTTTTATTTTGAAATTGACCGGATGCTCTATGCCGTTCCTGTGTCTGACTTCCTGCCCGGCTTGACACATTCGCTCTCGGCTCGCAAAAAAACGAACACGTCTGAACACGCCGTTACTGGACAGGGCGGAGGGACGTGACTGAATACCACGTAGTATTTTTTAAGGGGACAGTTCATGAACACAGTATTGGGGAAAGTATTCGGCCCATTCATTCGCGGGAAAGTGATGTTACACTTGTTACACTCACACTGGTTGCTTTGCTAACTGGCGCTTCTAGACGCTCCTCGTTCTTGTAGCCTAAATAACAATCGAAATGAACAATTTTGAAAATTTGCCACGATTACATAATTAAATCGCGATTACGATTATGAACACGATTATCGCCCACCCCTAGTGTCAAGGTAGTTGTGGGGCGCGACTAACTCCCCAGCAGTGCTAGCCACTCTCTTTGTACCTATTAGCATTGCAAAGCTATTCTCACTATTATAGAGTCTGTTTACAGCGTAGACCGACAAACATGCATCAACGCCGACTAACAAACACACAAAATAGATTCAGTCTGATTCACCCACGATCCAGACATACTGTATGTGGGTGAGGTTAGGATCTTGTAAACAGGGCGTATGAGCGTTTTCCATGCTGGTGTGTTTTTTACCCTTGTATCTATCTGTGTTTCTCAAGTCAAGTCAAGTTTATTTGTACAGCCTTTAAATCATGGTTACAGTCTCCAATGGCTTCACAATGCCCACATTATGAAAATAAATGACCGCACACGACACCTCAGACCTTGGACCTCTGTAGAGGACAAGGAAAAACTCCCACAAATCTTTTTGGAGAAAAGAATAGGTTTTTATCCTCGATTTAAAGATATCAATAGAGCTTGCCTCTCTGTTTGCAGCAGGCAGACTGTTCCAGACATAGGAAGCATGGTAAGACAAGGCTCATGTTACCTGCAGTTTTCTTTTTGACTGCTGGGATAGACAGGTAGCCAGCGTCCTGTGATCGGAGGGTGTGGCATTATAGTGCGATGAGATCTGATAAATAGGACAGGGCCATATAAAATGTAATATTTTATATGTTTGTAGAAGCCCCTTAAAGCCAGTGTAGTGAGGACAGGATAGGCGTTATGTGGTAGAATTGTCTGGTTTTGGGATTCTGGCAGCAGTATTCTATACAAGCTAAAATGCTGTTTTAGTAATGTCCTTGGTGTGTGACTTGAATGAGAGGATAGGGTCGAATGTAACACCGAGATTTTTGATGGATGGACTCCAGGAGACCATGTCATTATCAAAATGTAGTGTAATATCTGTTCGTAATTGGCCGTTCGGTTTAACGGTTTAACTGGTTCAGAAAGTTGAGATCGTCAGCATAGAAATGAAGATTAATGCCGAATTTGACGATAAATTCTTGCCAAAGGCCCAAGACAGTGCCATGTGGCACACCAAAGTCCACATTGCAACACTCTAAAAGTGCCGATCCTTGGATCCTTGGATACCAATGTAGTTTTTGAGACGACTTAGGAGTATGTTATGATCCATCACGTTGAAAAGCTGCACTCAGGTCGAGTAAAAATAATCTTGAGGTTGAGTTAGAATAGCTATAAGGAGATCGTTGGCCTCTTTTGTGAGTGCTGTTTTGATGGAATGGAAAGATCGGAATACCAGAACAGTTCAAATAGAGTGTTATTGGAAGAATCCAGAAAGTTGTCAGGTTTGAGATCTGTAATTGAGAAGGACCCAATATGACCAGCGAGGGGAGGCAGAATATTGGACAGTTGTTCAGCGAGTGTTGCGACGGCGGAATCGTTGATCTGGCAGTTGCAGTATATCATCACACTTTGGACGAGGGCAGGTCAATTCAATCTGGAATTTAATAAAGTCGTGGTCAGATGAGATGGGTACGTACGAGGCGATGTCACGCGCCAGGACCAGGTCAAGGGTGTTGCTGTTATACTGTTATACCTCTAAACACAAGAATCATCAAATTTGTTCTGATTGTTTTTTGATTTTGATTATTAACGTTTTGGTAATGACATTCAATTTTGAAACATCTAAAGATGTTTTGCTATTTGGATGCATAATAATAATAATCATAGCTCCGGAGGGAAAGTCTGTTTTCGCATGCCCCCCCCCCCCCTCCAGGTAGGGCAGAGGTCAGCGCCAGCTACAGAACGACGCCCCCAGAGCTGGTGGGCATCCAGCAACCTGTTCAAGGACACTCCGGCAGGACGGATGTTTTGCCCACACAGTGCTTGAACCGGTGTTGTCCTGTTGAAGCACTGCCTGAATAAATGCTTTTAATGGCTTTCTTTCATGGCTATAGAAATTCGGTATCTCTTATGATTGTCCCTTACACTAGATGATGATGATGGTGATGTGTGTGTGTGTGTGTGTGTGTGTGTGTGTGTGTGTGTGTGTGTGTCCCATGCTGCAGTAACCAGGCAGTGAGGATGCTGGAGTGCAGAGAGAAACCCACACCAGACATGTTTGGAGAACTCCTCCGCAACGCCAGCAACATGGGAGACCTGCGCAACTGCCCTGTGAGTGCACGCACACACACACACACGCACAATCCACAAAAGCATGCACTTTAATTTTTGTTCCATATATTATGCTTCATCCTCGAGAGAGAGAGAGACTGAGAGTGAGAAAGAAGGAATGAATCAAATGAAAGAGAGAGAGCAAGAGGGAGCAAGAGCTAGCGAGAAACAATGAGACAAAGAGAAAGAGAGAGACAGAGAGAGAGAGAGAAGGACAGAGGAAGGTGTAGTCCTTTGTTCTGCAGGCCTGTGTGTTGTGCTGCCACATGGGAAAGTGCTGCTGGTGAGTTGCGGTGAATAGATCCAGCTTGGCCCCGCACACCCACCCCTCTCTGCCAAAGTGTCCACACAAAGAGCCTCCTCTCTGGGCACAGCCAAGCAGCTGCCCCTCTCTTTGCAGAGCTCCAGCCTCCTCCCTCCCCTCTCTGCAACCCTGCTATACACACCATTAGGTTATTCATGGTCCAAACGCTGATGGTGTGTGTGTGTGTGTGTGTGTGTGTGTGTGTGTGTGTGTGTGTGCGCTGTCCTACGGGAGACACACACACACACAACCTGCCTCTGTTTATCTTTCATCACTTCCAGAGACGATCTTTTGTTAATACATCCTCGGGCATTGCTAAAACAAAGCGATGGGTATTTAGATGGGAGTGAGGCTGCTGGAAGATAGGCTAGATTGAAGATAGGAGTGTGTCGGGATGTTTACTTGATGCCAGGGAACGGGATGGTAAGGCAGCAGTGTCGCTCAGGGGATGCGTGGGTGTCCCGAGTACTTTTTTTTCCCCCCGACAGTTTTCCTCATTTCTCCTGAAAATGTTCTCGACCGACCAAATCTGTCGGTACAAAACATTTGACACGTGAGAATTGATGTTGTCGAAGCCCATTCGGAACAGCGAGACAGCGCAGAATGCTAACTGAGGCTGTTTGCTGTGTCCTACGCTAACAGATAGCCTCTCTGTGCTGGCTGTTTGGCTGCTGCTTCCTGGCTGTGTTTGTGTCCCTTTCAGAGAATTGAGAACCAGGCCCTGGCAAAATACCTTCCTGCCGTGTCTAGTGCCAGCGCAAGACAGCCCGCCGCCCACAAAAGGCAGAATTTGTGTGTGTGTGTGTGTGTGTGTGTGTGTGTGTGTGTGCTTGTGTGTATGCGCATGCATGTGTGTGTGTGTGTGTGTGTGTGTGTGTGTGTGTGTGTGTGCTGTGTTTGATTGTATGCTGGCAGAGTGTCTGGTTGCCAGGGTGTTCTCAGGCTGTTTCCGTGCCCGCTCTGCCAGCCCCGTGTGCACGCATGTGTGTGTGCATGTTTGCGTGCGTGCGTGTGTGTGTGTGTGTGCGCACCAGCTCTGCGGTGGGTCATGACTCAAAGGAAGGATTCAGAACACACGGTTCTGAACTCAACAGAAGGCCCAAGGGACAAATACAACTCAGCACACTGCTTCTTCCTCTGCCTTTCTCTCTCCCTCTCTGCCTTGCCCTCTCTCTCTCTCTCCCTCTTTCTCTCCCTCCATCTCTCTCTGTCCTCTGTCTCTATCAATCCTTTCATCATCTCCCCTTTGCTGCCTTTTATCTCTGCCCCTCATTCTCCTACTGTTCGATTCATACGTATGTGTACATGCGTGCACATATTTGCGAGTTTGTGGGATGGTTTTAGTGACACGCACCAATGTCACTCTCTGCCTCATAACACAGGATGAAAAAATCTGTTTGATCAAGCTCTCCTTTTTTTTTTCTCTCTGCCCTTCCTCCCTTCCTCCCTCCGTGACAGAGTAACTGTGGGGAGATATTGCGTATCCGCCGGGTGCTGATGAACTCACCGGAGATCGTGTCCATCGGCCTGGTGTGGGACTCGGACCACTCTGACCTGGCGGAGGACGTCATCCACAGCCTGGGGACCTGTCTGCGCCTGGGGGATGTAAGGGGAACACACTCGCAAACACACACTCACACACATGCTTATATATACAAGCAAGCATGCACTCCCAGACCCAAGCACACATGCAGAGGCGCAGACACACTCATTTACTTACGCATGCAGACACAAACACACACATAGTCACAGACACAATATTTAATCAATACTTTACAGACTTCCTTAAATGATAACGGTACTAAATATCAGACAATATTAGACAGGGTATGCTGATAGTATGTGTTTAAAACAGCTGTTGCCGATGTGTCCATTCTGTTGTTTGGTGGTTTATTTATCAGCTACAATGGAGTTTAATAGTTTAATCCGGTGGTTCTCAAAGTGGGGACCACGGACCCCCAGCGGTCCTTGAGGGGGTTCCAGGGGGTCCCCAGCAAAATGAGGAATATTTTTATTTCACTATCATTTATTAGAAATTACCCCAATTATAGAATATATAACAATGACAATCATAGATTTCACTCTCATCACACTTATCTGCCCAAAATGCAGAGAGCTCTACAATTCACTACTAAATCAGCAACAACAAAGACTCTCCTCCTGGGACACAATCATATGAAAGGGGGGTCCATGGCCTAATGGGGGTCTATTTGGGGGTCCATGATATGAAAGTGTTTGAGAACCCCTGGTTTAAACTCTCTTGCTCTTACTATCACTCTTGCTGTTGCTGTCTCCACCTACATGCAAAACTCACAGCTGAATTGCAACATGTTCGAGCTCGTTCTCTGGGGGTTGTCAAAAGGCATTCTGGGAAATGTAGGAAATCACTAACTGAAGTAGAATTAGATAAGGCAGGTTGAGGGAAACAAAAAAAATGTAATACAACACTACAACAAAATAACTCCTGGAATGCATTGAACACCACAGATTGATGATATATTACAGTGTTAACCTTCGCTTGAGTTGTAACAATTAGTTCAGTTTACTCACAGAATTTGATAAATGATGATGTCTCCGTTGGTCGTAATATCGCTTTTGGCCAGCAGATGTCACGGCCAGACCCTCGGTTCTTCAGGGCTTTTGATTATTTTAGGTTTTTACAGTCACAGCAGGGTGTTCTTTTGTCACTATCTATCTTGTCAAGCGTTGAGGGAAACCCGAGTGTGCATGGGAATATCCATCGCCGAATCCTGATGTGTTTGACAGACAGACAGACAGACACACACACACACACACACACACACAGAAAAACACACATACACGGAGAGAAGCATGTCCTGACACACACATGCACAGAAACACACAGGAGACACACACACACACACACACATACACACACAATGCACTTGAAGATGCAACATATGCCAGTAACCCCCCCTCCTAACACACTCTCACATGCATAGGCTGTCACGCAGACACACAGACACACACACACACACACACACACACACACACCCTTACACACACTAGCAGACACCCTGAAAACCATCATGCATTCATAAAGAACACTCATCCCCAGGCTCTACATCGTTGGAAAGCGACCATCACGTTCCACAGATCTCTCAAAGCATGACCTCTAATGCGTCGTGACACAACTGACTAATGTTTACGGTACAGTAATGTCCCCGGCGGCATTCTGAAATGATATCTATAAATAATGGATAATATGTGTTACGGTGAATCGTGTTTTCCTTCCATCTTCTCTCTCGCTGTTCTCGCTCATTTTTAGCCCAGTGTGGTCGGGCGATGCTCGTTGTTAGCTCCTAGTCTCTGTGTAGTAGGTAGATAACCAAAAGTAAGTCCATGTGCTTCTTGTATCCCTCCTCTTCTCTCTCCTTTCTCTCGTTCTCCTGTTACTCTCCCTTTCACTTCAGATTAGATTAGGTTAGACGAGATGAGATTAGATTAGATTGGGCTATTGGAGCAGCAAGTAGTCATAGGAAACATCGAAAGGAGCAAATAAATAAGAACAGGGGGATATAAGAGGGGGTTGCATAAACATACTCAAACCCACAATACAATACGACGTATGAAGTAGGATTCCAGCATCGACAGGATGTGCAAAATAGCAGCAGGGGTATCCATAGCAGCAGAATCTAGCGAGACATAAGGTCAATGTGAGATTTGTGCGTTACTTGTGCATTTAAAGATGGAGAATTAGAGAAATGTATCAATGTATGTGAAATATATAACGCTGAGAGGGATATGAGAGTGTGAGAGAAGACCACAAGTGAAGGATGGCAGCATATATACAGGCTGTGCAAAAATGTGCTTGCATTCACATTACCTCCTCTGTCTCTGTTTCTCCCTTTCTCTCGCCCCCACCTCTCTTTTTCTCCCCTTCATCTCTCTCTCTCTCTCTCTCTCTTCCTCATTGTCTCCTCCCCCTCCTCTCTCTCTCTCTCTCTCTCTCTCTCTCTCTCTCTCTCTCTCTCTCTCTCTCGCTCTCTCTAGTTGTTCTACCGTGTGACGGAGGAGAGGGCTCGGCAGGCGGAGCTCTACTTGGTGGGCATGGTGTGCTACTACGGCAAGCACTACTCCACCTTCTTCTTCCAGACCAAGATACGCAAGTGGATGTACTTCGACGACGCGCACGTCAAAGAGGTCAGACGCAGTTTGGACTCTGCATACCATAGTTTAACACAGGGAGGGTCTATCCATCGTTGCTTGTCCCTATGGGAGCAGGACGGATTGGACCTACGCTGTGTGTTGGTTTGACTTTTTCAACTTTCATGTGTTTCATGTTCATGTTCATGTGTGTTTTCAGGTTCGGGGGTTGATTTTGTGTGTGGGGTTAACGTACCTGTCCGTGTGTTAGTCCCAGGTTAGGTTCCAGTGCAGGGTTGCAGCGCTTAAACCGGGCTTGATTTGGGTTCCTGTGTGATAAAAGCATGAATCAAAAGCGTTGGTTGTGTTACGGGTTTCGGTTGTGTTGCTGTGGTGAATGACTAGGGGAAACCTTGCTTTGTTTGCTGTATGAAAGTGTATTGTATCGAACAGTCCGTTTGACGTCTATATGTCCTTGATCAGTTACTGTGCCCACCGAGGATCATATGAGATTATTGTGCTATTGAAGATGTGGGATAATATGATATCAGTAACGATATTCAGTTGCACCGGCTGTGCTTGTTCTTCTGTTGACCTTCTAGTTTTGGTGGAATAAGTGTAACGTTATAACTCAAAACAGATAGCTTTACTTATTGTGTGTGTGTGTGTGTGTGTGCGCGCGTGCGTGTGTGTGTGTGTCTGTGTGTGTGTGTGTGTGTGTGTGTGTGTGTACCCTGCTGTCCCTCTAGATCGGCCCTAAGTGGAAGGACGTGGTGTCCCGCTGTATCAAGGGCCACTACCAGCCCCTGCTGCTGCTCTACGCTGACCCCCGTGGGACGCCGGTGGTATCGCAGGAGAGTCCCAACCCCTGTTCAGGCTCCAACCCGCAGCTGGAGCTCCAGCACTGCAGCAAGGCCGGCTACGACAGCGAGGACTCCGGTACAGCAAAGATAACACACCACACGTCAGATAGGATCAGATTACTTTATGTTTATCGTCCGGGAGCCCGCAAGGTTACGGCTTCAAAGCCCCGACCTTCAACCCCGTAATCCAACTTCTGTTCTCGTACGCCGCAAAGCCTGGACTTGTTGTCCTGCCTTTCGACTGTAAACATATGGAGGTGCAGGATTGACTGACTCCAGGTCAGAGGTCAGTATTCTTCATTCACCCTCTCATCTAGCTCTGTTTCTCTCTCCCTCATCCCCCTCTCTCTCTCTCTCTCTCTCTCGGTCTCTCTCTCTCAGGTCGAGAGCCGTCCATCTCCAGCGATACTCGTACCGACTCGTCGACGGACAGCTCCAGCCACCGTGCCTCTCGCAACCGATCCCTCCACCAGTCCACGGGCAGCCACCTCTCCAGCGAATCGCAGACCACCGTGGTCTGTAACCACAACATCGGCACCCCCCCGCACAGTGCCAACACCGGAGGTAGTGCTGCGTTCACGACGGCAAGATACAAGCTTCAGACTTGAAAATACTTGTCAGCTTTCTGGTTGTACATAATACTTGGGAACTCTGACTTCTCCAGCGTCCCTGAAACCTGATGATGTGACCCACAAGAAAAGTCCTGTCGTCACGTCTAGGCATCGCAATATAGATTCAAAATAACCTCACAACTAAAATGCCGTGGCAATGCAAAACTACTTTCTGGATTTTTTGATTTGTGGTTGGCATGCTGTCAAACATGAAATCAAATGTGTCGCTCCCAAAGTGCGTGTGTAATACGTGTGAAACATCTTCTCGAGAGCGACCGAAGTTTGTCTAGACGTCTCGACAGCTTCGGATGAGTTCAACCGCTTCCAGGTTTTGAACTGTCAAGTCACTGAGGGTTATTCTGATATGACATGAATGCAGCGTAAGGAAGTGACTGTAGCATGTGCAAGGAGGTACAGAGGAAGTACTTAATCTCGGTACATGCTGTTTGGTTCAAGTGGCAAATAACAGGCAGTTTTCAGGTTTGAGTTGATGTTAGTTGATGCAAGCCTCTGTCATTTGCCTTTGTTCTTGTGCTTCATTACTGCAGACTCTTCAGGTTATGTGCCTCGTTAGTGGTTATTCTCATATTTACTTGCACTGCTGCCTACATAATTGCCCCCTGTGGGATAAATAAAATGTTATTGAATTTACTTTCTCTCTCTCTCTCTCTCTCTCCATCCGTCTCTCGCGATCAGAGTCAGCAGTGGAGGGTCCTCCCCGCCCTCCCTCTCCTCCTTTGCAGGAGTACAAGGAGACGGCAGTGTTCCTCCTCTCCTCCCGCCGGCCCCTCACCTCCTCCTCCTCTTCCTCTCGTCCCCTCTCCTCCTCCTCGTCCTCGGGGGTGGGGGGCTGCGAGGGAGGGGTTGGGGGGCCACACTGGGAGGATGAAAGCACCAGCAGTGAGAGCAAGTCCAGGTACTGGGCTTTTTAAGTGTTCTCGATCTCTGTGCAGGGGGGGCTACGTTGGGCTAAGTTGACCAATCAATCAATCAATCAATCAATGCCCACCATGTAACATCTTATGTGACGGGGTACACTCTCTTCCCCTCCATCCATCCATCCATCCTTCCTCTCCTCCTCTCCAGTTCTTCTGGAGGGCGCTACAGGCCAGCCTGGAGGCCCAGGAGAGAGGCTCTGAACATCGACACCATCTTCACCCGCCAGAGAGGCTCTCCTTTGGGCTACAGCACCCTGCCCGGTCCCCTGCTCCCTCTGGAGCCCCAGGACCCCGGTCCCTCGGCGGGACCCGCTCCCCCCACGCAGCAGGGGCCGGCAGAGGTGGCGGGGAGGGAGACAGGCGGAGGCGGAGGCGGGTGCCGGGCCGGCAGGGCCGCCCGGAGCGCTGGGCAGGACGATGGGTCCCTCCGCCCCCCCGCCGCTGAGAGGGGCGGAGCATCAGCCACGGCTCATTCAGAGGATGGAGAGCGGCTACGAGAGCAGCGAGAGGAACAGCAGCAGCCCTGACAGGTATACAACACACACACACACACACACACACACACACACACACTGTAATGTTTCAAAAGACATGAAATCTAATATGTGCATCGTCAGTATTCATCATCAGCAATTTAACAGCAGAATTCACGTTCTCTTTCGTCTCCTCCTGCCCTCCCTCTCTTCCTTTCTCTGTCTCTTTCACTGTCTCTCTGCCTTTCTCTCTGCATTTTTCAATTCAAGGTGCTTCATTGGCATTTAAATACAAATGTGACATTGACAACAACAAATGGTCCAATAGTATCAAATCAATCAATGGAGAAATTTACCTAGGGACGTACGATCTGCCACTTTTTTTTTTTTTCCCCATTGTGTGTTTTCTCTCTCTCTCCCTCTGCAGGGAGGTGGGGCAGCAGAAGCGGGTGCTGATGTCAGGGCCGTCATGGCGCTCGGTGCCCAAGTCAAAGAGCAGCGGTGCCATCCTGCAGGAGCTGGCGTCACCCAGCTGGAGTGGCGGCACCAACATAGGTGTGTGTGCATGTGTGTGTGTGTGTGTGTGTGTGTGTGTGTGTGTGCATGTGTGTGTGTGTGTGTGTGTGTGTGTGTGTGTGAGTGTATCGGACTTGCATTTGAAGGTGTTTTAACATAACGTAGCGACCGTGTCATTTACGTACGAATGAGTTACCCCCCTCCACGCTTGTGTATCTGTGTGTAAATGTTGTCTTCTTGTGTGTGTGTGTGTGTGTGTGTGTGTGTGTGTGTGTGCAGGCTCAGGGCGAAGTGAGCTGGACGAGCTGCAGGAGGAGGTAGCGAGGAGAGCCCGCCAGCAGGAGCAGCAGAGGCGGAGGGAGGCGGAGAAGGAGGCGGCCATGGGCTTCAACCCCAAACCCAGCAAATTCATGGACCTGGACCAGCTCCAACACCAGGGTATGAATGGGAGGAGGGATGAGAGGAGAAAGAGCAAGGGACGGAGGGAAGGTAGAGAGTGGGAGGAGGAGGTAAGGGTGAGGGAGAGAGGGAGAAGGGCACGTTTGACAGGGAAAGAGGGATTGATGAATGGAGTTAAAAGAAGAGAAGGACTGAGATTAGTGAAGTTGAACTTTATTTAAAGCTGCACTAGGCAACCTCCATTCCAAATGCCAGCAAGAGGGAACTGAATTTTGAGGACTTCATTGACGTCATTGAACTAACTTCACCTTCTTAGCCTTCTTAGCACCTTCTTTCGGATTTCGCTCCGTTTCAATTTGTCACTTCCTGCACATACCCGACAAATCTCAATCAGGGTTGGGGGAAAGAACACTCTTCTCTATTGCGGCCGAGATTTATGACCCAGGGGCCGATAAAACAGGTGCATCTTTCCATAAAAATCTTGCCTGGTGCAGCTTTAAGGTTATGTTATCACCTGTTGTCCAGTCTGGCTGTCACGTTGACTTGTAGGTCTGTGCTTCTGTCTGACCTCTTCGTCCTCATCCCCATCTGTTCTCCAGTCAGTCCATCTGTCTGTCTGTCTATTAGCTGCCCATTGTCTTTTTGTGTGTTATTAGTACGGTGTCTGTTATGGTAGAACACATATCCTGTGTGTGTTATCCACGTACCAAGTGTAAGGATTGCACAAGTGTGCTTGGATTACTATTTATTATGATTTGGACTGTTTGTATTAGTGTGTGTGTGTGTGTGTGTGTGTGTGTGTGCGCGTGTGTGTGCATGTGTGTGTGTGTGTGTGTGTGTGTGTGTGTGTGTAAATGGTTTGCCCTCTAACAGTTCTGAGCTCTAGCTGGACTGTGTAGCCAGCAGAGAGCAAATCCCTGTCAGATCTAGCTGCTGTGCATGTGTGTGTGTGTGTGTGTGTGTGTGTGTGTGTGTGTGTGTGTGTGTGTGTGTGTGTGTGCGCGCACCTTTGTTCACAAATCTTGTGTCTCTGTGTGTATGTGCTCCTGTGTTCACAACATGTGTGCATGTGTGTGTGTACGTTCCTGTATATGTATATATGTGTGTTCGCGTGTTCACAAAAAAGTGTGTGTTCATGTGTGTTCCTGTGTGTGTGTGTGTATCTTTACGTGTGGGTTGTGCTCGTAAAGAGTGTGTGTGTGTGTGTACATACCGTATGGACTGTAGGTGTGTGCAGGTTTACCCTCCAGCCCAGCGCTAACTAACTCAAGATCAGGGATTATTATGTCGTGTCCTGCCTGTCCTCCTGTGTGTGTGCTTCAGGGTGTATGGTTCAGCCTTATGTACCTGACACACACACACACACACACACACACACAGCCAACACACACACACACACACAGCTATGAGTACGATCAACCTTAATGAAGTGAAAGGACATCTTGCGGATGAACAGATGGCATCAGTATCAGTGCGATTACGCAACAGAATTTGGTTTCCCACATCCGTATCAATGGTTCGACTCCAACCAATCTGCCTCGCTCTGTAGAGGACATGACAGCCAGCGACAACAGAGCTGCCATGACATGTTTTTCCCCGCATCGATTTTTTTTTCGTAAACTACAACAGTGCCTACTTTTCTCCATGGCAGATGAGTGATGGTTGCTCTTTTGTTGCTCTTTTGCTGCATCTTCTCTTTAACCGACTAACAACAAGCGTAGTCACGCGTTGAGGCTACGTTCACTAGGCTACGCATCACGTAGAGCCCTCTGCTGTAAACCTGTTTCCTCCTGTGTTCTTTGCGTGACTTTTGTTCCTTTTTGTGGTGTACTTGGCTTAGTGAACGTAGCCCTAACTCCGCTCCTCATTTTCTAACCTCGACTGTTTGACTTTACTAACTGCATATACCAGTGTACACGTTCATAGATTTACAATACATGTACAGAACACACACACACACACACACACACACTCTCACAGTAGAGGAACGTATTGCATGCTGGCCCCTTCATAACCACTCCTTTTGCTCTGCTTCTCTTTTCTTCTGTCCTGTTCTTTCATCGTTGTTTCTCTGTCTACATCACTCTCTCCTCCTCTACCTCTTTCCCTCTCGTCTTATTTCTTCCCTCTCTCTTATTTCTCATTTCCCCTTATCACTTTTCTCCACTCCTTCCTCCTCCATTCTCCCACTCGTCTTCTCTCTTTCTCTCTCTGTCTTTATGTCTTTTTTCTCCTTTTTATCTCCCGCTCTGTTGTTAACATCCTCAGCTGTGCTCAGACCCCTGCATGAGGCTAACGCTCATAGCGGATTGGCTGTAGCTGCGTGCATGAGGAGCGCTGGGGGCCCAATCAAACGCAGGCAGGAACAGGAAATGGAACGGGAGACAGGAAGCACCCGCCCACAGGGGCCTCGCAGGTACCACAACTGTCCCCTTATGTGTCCACAGCGGTGCCTGTCCTGAAACCCACCCCAGGACCCCTCTGTGTGTGTCCTCTGGGTGCTGGCTGTCTAAAAGCACTTCAATACCCTCATGTGTGTGTCTCCAGCACTGGCTGTCCAAAACCCCCAGGATCCCTGGTTTTGTAACCCTAGCACTGCACTCTCATATCCCACTGTATGTGTGTGTGTGTGTATGCGTGTGTGTGCATGTGTGTGCGCGTTGTCACACACCGGAGTATATGAATTTTAATCCACTTTGTGTTCGTGTGTGTTGCAGTGCAGCAAAAACTTGCTTTGCTAGGCTCTATGTTGCTATCAAGAAAGAGAGAGTGAGGTGGGAGAGAAAGAGAGAGAGAGAGAGAGAGAGAGAGAGAGAGAGTTGCTCTCTGCTTTTTTGTGCTTCGCTGCTTCCCTTCATTGCGCTGTGCTGCTCTTTGTTTGTGCGCTGCCAAGGCTGTTTGTCTGCCGCTGATCTGTCCGTCTGTACTGTCGTCTGTACAGTCAGTCAGTGTGTTTCTGTCCTGTGCTGCCGTGCTGCCCGCGTGTCTGCAGACACTGATCCTGTGCTGTGGTGTGTTTTTGCTCTTCGCTGGTGTCAGTTCAATGTGTTGGTTTCGTTGTGTGAGGGGAAAACAGTGCGCCACAACAATGGCATTCTTGTATGAGGATTGCTGAGCCAAAAAACATCAAATCCAATAGGACTACTCAAAAAAAAAACAGTGAGGTGGCACATCCAAAAGGACTGCGTACAATACTTATTTATTGGGACACACATGAGTGGATGTGCTACCTAATTCATAATAGTGTTGGTTTTATTCTGTGTGTATGAGTAGCCTGGTTAACTGTTGTCAGTGGGGCTGAAGGGGAGGAGGAGGAGGAGCGGTATAGCTCAGTGCTCTCCACTTTTATTACCTTCCTCCTCTCCTCTATTGATCAACACTAGCCTCTGATTTATAGCTCGCTGCTGCAAAGCCTGCTGGGTAATTACTAAGGCTGGAAGAGGTGGGGAGAGTTAATGTGGGGGAAGGGGTCTGGCACTCACACACACTCTCTCGCACACACACACACACACACACAGCCGTGCACACACATACAACATAGACACACACAAATATACTTTAACACACTTGCTGCACCCCCCCCCCCCCCCCCGCCCTCACCCCCCTACACACACACCACTTTACTATACAAACACAAACATCTATATTTAAATGCAACTGGGAACATGTTAACACATTAGCAGCCTACACACACACACACACACACACACACACACACACACACACACACACACACACACTTACGCTAATAAAGTATAGAATGGATACCATCCCTCAGCATCCCTCCTCCTTCCTGCTCTCCTCAGAGAGGATCCACTAATGTTCAACATATATCATATCCTGCATATCAACACTATGTAAATCAATAAAGTAATATAGTGCCCAGTGAGACCAAATTACTCTGCAGAAGCCACATTTATTTCCAGCGCTGATATACTGCACCAGTGCTCTCTGAAGTTTTCGAACCAGGCCAAATGGTAGATTGCCGTTTTCAAAATCAATCTCTGAGATTCAATTTGAATCTTTGGTTCTTTGAGCTGGACGTGTTCGGATCAGAAAGTAAGTTTGGTGTATTTGTTGTGATCTTTCACACAATAAAGCTGAGCTTGTGCCCGTGTCTGACTCATAAACAGCATGGCTGTGGAAGCAGCAAGGCATTACATCCCACACATTTCTATCAAAGTGATGCTTGCACAAGGCTGAGTCAGTTGTGTGTTCTTCGCTGTTTGTTCTGAATGCGTGGTGTGTGTGTGTGTGTGTGTGTGTGTGTGTGTGTGTGTGTTTGTGTGTGTGTGTTTGTGTGCTTGTATGTGTGTGTCTCAGTCTGTTTACCCTAGTATGCCGTTGTGACCTTCCTCTATGCAGTAACTCACCTGACGTCAGAGCAGCTGTTTTTTTCTCTGGCTACTGGCTGACTGACACACTCCCCCTCTTGTGTCCTCCAGTGAACAGCCTGGCCCGGTCCAAATATTGCTGACGCCCAATCAGGAGGAGGAAGAGGACCAGGCAACGGCCAACCAGGACGCTGCTCTGGGCCCTGACCCGCCCCCTCCACCCTACAGGCCCTCCCCTCCTCGACCCCCGTTCACCCTCAGCCTCCCTCACCCCTGTGCCCCTTCTAGCCAGGGGGAGGAAGGGGGTGAAGGCCCGGGGTCAGCCAGGCGAGGGGAGGGAGGAGAGGACAGGGGGGAGGGTACGGGGGTGAGGCTGTGTGAGTTGCTGCAGGCAGGGGGGGTGAGTGTCAGACCCCTGGGGAAGCACTTAGCCATCTCCCTGCCCTCGCTTCCTCTGCGTCTCTGGGATACACACACCGTGCACACCGACGGCCAGCAAACGAGGCCTCAGGCACACGCCACACACTCACACCTCGCACCCTCACACACACACACTCCCCCTCCGCCTCCCTCTCCCCCGCCCCCCTCGGAAACTCCCGGGCAGAGGAAACCCGTCGCGCCTCTGTGGCAGCCCCCCCGGCCCTGCTCCCCCCCCGCCAACGCCGCTTGCCATCGCCCGAGCGGCGGAGCCACCCCCGACAACACCGCCACGCGTCCATTGGTCCTCCTGGAGCTTGGACCGCCCAGATGCCGTGGTAACGCCATATGACACGCCCCCAGGACCGCTGCGTTCCCATCAGGCCACAGCCCTCCAGACAGCACTCCTATGACCACGAGGAAGCAGAGCTGTCTGAGCTCGATTCCCTCTACCAGGCCAGTCTGTTGGCTGGCAGGACAGGTACACACACACACACACGCACACACACACACACACACACACACACACGCACACACACACACACACAGTCAAAGAATAGTTGAAGTAGTTGGAGGGTTAAATGGAGGGTATGGAGGGTTAAATGCGACAATATTAAATAAATAAATCATTAAATAAATCATTAAATATGGAAAGAATTAAATACATGTGGAAATGAATAATTAAATATATTATATTCCCCATTTTAATTAATTAATTGTTCATATATTTCCCCTTTTATTTAATGATTTATTTAATGATTTATTTATTTAATATTGTCGCATTTAATCCTCCACAGTTGAGGTAGTTCAAACCAGTGAAATGTTCAAATGACTGACGTTTATTGAAATACACTGGTTTATTGTATTATTTGATTATTATATGGATTATTTGGATTATTTGGATTATTTGATTATTATATGGACTATATGTGTTTTCCATTTGAGTAACTGGTCAGATGACAAATGGCACATGAGTCCCAGCCCTGCTTGTTTCTGGTTGCAGGCTGTAGCCCATCGGAGAGGCTCATATCCCGTGTGGGAGGGCAGACTCGCTCCCAGACCCCCAACGCAGACATGGAGAGGAGTGTGTATGGGGTCGACTGTACCAGCACCCCCACCTACCTCAACAAGGTAAAGACACGCTTGCTTTTATGTTTGAAACACACACACACACACACACACACACACACACACACACACACACACACACACACACACACACACACACACACACACACGCGTGCGCGTATCAACTCTTTTCATTTGGATCCATTTTCCATCAGCTGATTTTTTTCTCTCTCTCTCTCCAGCCAATGGTGTTGCGGGATCTGCATTTGGGGGCGGAGCCTGGCGATGGGGGAAACCTGCGGCGAATCGGACGCAGCCTGAGCGGCACGGTGGTGAGCTCACGCCGCAGCCGCCTGACTGCAACGCGCAGCTTCGTGAGTCTGACTTCCTGTGCTCTGCTGCCTCCCTGTAGTCACGCTGTTGAACTGCACCCCCCCCTGATGTCCTGCCTTGCCACTGTATGCGTTGCTTTCCCCTCTGCTCTTCCCCCCTCCCGTTTGTCTTGTTTCTTCCTTTTGTCTCGCTCTTCAATTTCCAATCTGTCCGCCTGCTCTCTCTCTCTTTCTCTCCCTGTTCCCCTCTCTCTCTCTCTCTCTCTTTCTCTCTAAGGTGAAGCAGGCAGATGTCAGTGCCTCTCCTTGCTTACTTCCTCTCTTCTGAGTCCCTGTTGCTATTCCACCATCATCACCTCCATCCTCCTCATCTCCAACACCTCCTCATCACCACCTCCCTCCACTACTTCACAGGTAAACACTCCATTGAGTGGATATAAAGTTACGATTGTAGTCTCAAAGGAAAATACCAGTGGTCACCTAAAGACTGTCCAGACCTGGGAGGAATACTATATAAAATATGTCTCTGGTGTAACCTACCAGAGGAGTGGGTTGTGTACAGATAAGTATACCACACTGCCTCTCAAATCTTTCCTGTTTTCCTTTCCTTTCCTTGACAATGTATCGAGGGCATCAATGATTTCAGAACACATTTTCTTAACACTTGTCTCGTGCAAATAGGGCTTAAAACAAACCAGAAAAAAATGTTTTTGGATTGCTGAAGGAAAAAGTCACTATTGAATATAACTGAAGTTGTTATGGTCAGTCCTTTACTTCAGCAGCTTTTAACATGGTGTTTTTTTGAATATTAAGCAATGACAACGTTGACAACAGGAAATATTTTTTCCAAAATGAATATATGGTGTTTTGTAATGACACCCTACATTTGCTAGGTGCTTGCAAGCCAAAACAGGAAGTGGAAATTGGAAAGTCACCTAACACACCTCCCAAACAATAACCAAACCAGGTTATCAAGAGTTATTGATATTATCAATATGAAACAGGTGTATGGATACTATAAAACACTGATGTTTTCCTTTAATCTCCCAAACAAATCCCCTTATTTTCTGTCTGCTGAATGTGAGGTGCTCCAGCCTGCTGATCTGATCTGTCTATCATGTCTACCATGCTACCCCCCCCTCCCTGTCCAGGAGCTGTCCAGTGGTGCAGGGAGTTTCTGGCTGTGTCTGACGGGGGTCAAGCTGTCTTCTGACCAGAGTCCTGCTCTGCTTCACTGATGTGAACCCCCCCAACGCAGGCAGCGATGCCTTTGACGGACCTGGGACTGGCTCAGGAGGATCAAACCACCCCCACCCCCACCCCCACCTCCAACAACATGCACACACAAACACATGCACGCACACAGACACATGCACTTGATCACACCTGTATTGACGTAGAGCCTCCCTCGCCGCCTGCAGCACTCTACTTAGCCCCTCCTTGCCTACCTCCCTCTCTTCCCTCACTCCTAGTCCACTACTCGGTCTATGCAGTCATTCTGACCCCCAACTACAACCTCAACCTTCCCTCTACTTCCCAGGACTGTTGTTTCCTCCCCCTGGGTTTGTTTTTTGTTTTTTTGTTGTTTTTTTGGCGGGGTTTCTCTGTGCAGTCATCCTGGCTAGCATGCCGCTTTTAGCCCGGTGTTGTTGGCCTGGCGTCGGGCTGACTGGGCCTGAACTCTCAACAGACTCGCCCCCCCCAACGGGATCCTCAGCTCAGGGGGGAGGCGCTTACAAAGTAGCCACGCCTCTTCCTCTTTCTTCACGGGCATTTCCTGGTGCACACTCACCTGAACTGGCTCCGTTTCAGAGGGACAGCCATGTTTTTGTTTTGTTTTTTTCTTTCGTTCCTGTGTGTGCGCACAGTAAACCTGTCCGAGACTCTGAACTCTCTAATAACTAAAAGTCATGTACAGAAACGCTCATGTATGAAACCTGTATGTTAATTAATAAGACCTTATGGAATGTTGATAATGATAATTAATGAATACTGATAAACTCAACGTGGTACTTCCTCATGTCTGCATTTCAACGAGGAGTGGAGTGCACTTCACAAGTGTCTAGCTGGAGTTTCTGCCCCCAAACCGCTCGCCGACCTAATGACAGCTCTCCCGTTTCTACCGGGAGATTAAACAAGACAAGCGCTTCCTTTTACTCTGCTTTCAATCTTTCTGTCTTTCTTTCTTTGTCTTTCTTTCTGCCTGTCTTTTTCTTTTTCTTTCTTTCTTTTTCTTTCCTTCCTTCCTTCTTTCTTTCTTTCTTTTAAACAGGCAACAGTAGCGCCATCAGCAGGCCAACAGAGGAAGACTGTTGAGGGAGGGAGGTCAGGGTACCGCTCTCTTAGGCTTTATCACTGTAGATGGAGTTTCAAAGGCTCTGATTCAAGTGCACTTTGCGAAGGTAACTCGGCTGAAGTGCACTTGCTTAAGGATACTTGACTGATAAGTACTCTCTGAAGTGCACAGTAGCTGGTGAGGAGTCAATGGAGTCTGCTTTACTTTAGGCCTCAGGTGAACTTCAATGGCACTTACGAATTCACACTTACACACTTTATTACTCCTCTCTCCCACTGACACTGGTTTTGAGCCCTCAGATGTGAATAGGAAGTGCTCATCTTCAGCCTGAGACAAGTGACATGTCTAATATGAATATGCTTTATATGATATATATGTATTAGAGGTATATTTTCAGCCAGTGAGCTATCTTATTCACAGATATGTCAACCATTCCTCAGTTATAACACACAGGTATGGACAGTTATTATACAGTCATGGACAGTTACAACTTGATTCACTCTCACATAGTTGCCCCCCTTTTTACAGAGCAGCGTTCTGACACGTGTAGAGTACATCCATTATATGCTTTAATCTACTTAATGTCTTGAAAAACTGGCCAATGTAAAGTTATTAAAGAATTTACAGATGTCGATTGATCGTTGTAACTAAACCAAAGGTTGGCACTTAACTCAGACAGTATTTAACATTGCTGTTTTTTGTTTTTAACATGGGTTCAGTTTGGATTTTGTTATTGTTTTATTTGGGTTCTGGAGAATGTAGCCAATTGTAGCGCATGAGTCCGCTATGCAAACCAACCTTCCCTCGCGATCTTGTATCAGAGACAGACAGGAGGCAGACACACCCATCCACGCTCTTATGGACTCTGGCAGAGACACCAAGAGGGGACCTCATGTAAATGCTGCTGGTGAACTTTGTAGTTCTGCATCTACTACTGTGTTGCAGCCAATGAAATGCAAAAAGAGAGCAACGAGGAGGGAGGTCGCGAGAGAGAGAGAGAGAGAGAGAGAGAGAGAGAGAGAGAGAATGAATGTATACTAAGACTGAGCACTGAGACAAAGGGTTGAAAGTGTGTGAATGAGCCGATGCTAAGCGACAGAGATGGAGAGTGCAGATTATTGCAGATGGCTTGTTGTATGTGAGTGTGTGTAGGCTGTGTGTGTCAGTTCTGGGGTTGTTGTTGCTCGGGGAAAGAGGGAACCTGTATTTTTGCAATAAAGTTATTACCAATGCACTCCCACAGGGGGCGTAACCACCGTAAAATGTCTGGGCCTCATTGGTTTATCAAGTTTATTGGAGACGTGTGCTGACGATCAACCTGAAACGTTGCAATAGACAGCAATGCAAAAAATGATGATTCAACGTCCTGCTAAACCACATGGATTTGACAACCTATGTTCTACTCTGGAGGATCAAAGCTCTAGAAAGGTTCACCAGAGACGGAAGATGTAGCTCTTCTCAATCAGTGGGTTTTTGAATTTGTTGTCTTTTTGACATAAGCAGGACCAGATAGTGTATCTAATCAGAAGCATTAGTTTGTAAATAATTTGATGAAGACATACCTCAACCCTTGGACAAAATGAATGTAGACAGGCTATGACTACAAAATGTTACATTTTAAAAAGTGCTATTGTGCAGACTGATCCAGGGGTCTGGTCTTATCAATTAAGTCTTAGGACAATGTCCAAGGGGGCTAAAAAATCTCATTGTATATACACACACACACACAGACACAATATCCGGAAATTTGTCCTTAGCTAGCAATTACAATGTACCCTGCTTTTTATTTCATACAGAACACCAGTTTCTCTCCAGGTTTTTAATATCTCACTTCACTGAATCATGTAAATGGCTTAATAGCACTGTTGTCTCAATCACAGTATTGGACCTGTCACACTATTTCGATGGTTCTGCATACGTGCTACCTGTATCTGTCGCCTGCTACCTGACTCTTTGCATAGTCCTGTATAGTTCAGTGGGTAGAGCACAGCACTAACGATGACTGATGATTCATTTCCCACTGGAGACAAAAATGTTTTAAAAATTGTATGCAATCATGGCACCGTATTGCCCTTCGAATAGAAGTGTCCACCAAAGGGCAAACATTATGGTATGTTATGATGGCCAGGTTGCAGTTTCGTCTCTCCACCACTAGATGGAAGCAGTGATACAACACTGGGCTGTCACTTCATTCATTCAATCACTCACGCTCTAGCACAACTTCATGGCACAGTGTCATGCCTGCCTGCACACACACACACATACGCACTCCTACTCCCACAAAAACAACTTTTTGTTATGAAAGTTTTCTTGGAAGTTTATGTGACGGGTAAAAGTTTGACAGCAGTGTACTTGTTAAGGAATCAGAGGGAGGAGAAAACACAACCCCTGTGGAGCAGAACAGAGAAAAGACAAAGGGCAGCAGATAGCGCTGAGATATTTTCAGTGCAGCTGCAGTGCAAGTTTAGCAGGAGAAACAATTCAACAATCTAACACACCAACAGTAAAGATCAGGTTTTGATGTCAGTCCCTCAGAATCAGACTCATCATCAGGCAGAGATACCAATTTCTCCACAAACAGAGGCCTCAATAGAGCAGAATGCTAGACATGTTGCATTTTGGGTAAGGGGCACAACCCTTGCTTTTTCTCGATAGGAAACTCTCGCCCTTTTACCGTTACTATCGCTATTGATCTCTCCACCTACTCCTAAGACCAAAGGCTGGACGCAACAAGTTCTCTCAAAAGAACTCACAGTACGTATTGAACATCACAGATTGATCACTGTCGTCCTTTTGAACCAGTTCACTAAATTTCTCCCATACCCCCTTGATTTTTAATGAATTTCTTGTGGGGCCCTTTCAGTGGGGAAAGAAATTATTTTTCGTGCCCGAAAACAATTCACATTGCACTGCATCTGGCTAAATACGTCTGGAGGGCTTCTGTGTCATTCCAAACAACTGAAGAATCACTTCTCATCACTAGATCACAATAACTTTATGTGTGTGTGTGTGTGTGTGTGTGTGTGTGTGTGTGTGTGTGTATATATATAGCTGATTGAACTTTAGCACTGGTTATGCTATTAGAAGCTTGTTCGGGGAGGAGACGCACTTACGATCTTTGGTGACTAGTAGTTCTCTTGTCCACCTGCACTGCATGCATCTACTGCAAGTCACTTTGGATAAAAGCGTCTGCTAAATGACTGCAATGTAATGTGAAAAAGGTTAGGAGTTAAGTTCCTCACAAGCATCATAAGACAAACATTCGAGAAACACACACACACACACACACACACACACACACACACACACACACACACACACACATTTCAATGACTTTCTTTTTTTGCAACATGACTAACATGCCACTGCCCGTCCAATCGCTCATCTGTATTATATGTCAACCCTCATAGTCAAGATGTGATTCAGCCACATGCTTCCCTCTATCACACTTATGCCCCCCCCCCCCCTTCTCTCTCTCTCTCTCTCTCTCTCTCTCTCTCTCAGGGAGTCGTTAGTCAGCTCACATCCTCCACTTCTCCTCCTCCTCCTCCAATCATCCCACTATCTCTCGCCTGCCGGTGGTGGTGGTGGTGGTGGTGGTGGTCGCACCTGCCTCTCGCGCTTCCGCTGAAGGGAGTGCACGTGCGGTGGACTCACGTGCGCCCCGGTGGCAGACAGGCGCTCTCGCTCTCTGAATGACAAATAACGGCGTGAGCTAAAAATAACCCAGCGGAGGAGGAGGGAGAGGCGTTGGGGAAGACGATGGAGGAGAGAAATAGAAACCGAGGGGTTATTTTTACTCGGTGTCCCTCCCGCTGAATCCCGAGCGTGATTTCGTTTTGCCTTTTTTATTTAGTAGTCTATTTTTGTTCCCCGCCATGTCTTGTCGACTCCTGCTTCCTGTGCAGTTCAATTTACTTTGAGGAGAGCAGTTTCTTAAGGTAATGACTCAGGATTAAAAAAAAATCAACACACCCACATGTCACACACCTACCCAGCAAACCTCCTGCTTTGATTTGACAGAAAGTTAGTGACTTCCTGTGTGTGAGAGCCAGACACAAGTAGGAACTCAGCTTGTCGATCAATAGACTGCACCTCAAATAAACAGAACCGATACTGAATAAATCCTGTCAAGGGAAATATATGCATATCCCAGGAGATAGGCGAGAGGGGGGGCGGGGGGATCAGTCCTGCAGTTCTGTTGTGGCACAGTAGCAAATCAAATCAAATCAAATCACATTTATTTGTATAGCCCTTAATCACCGTTACAGTCTCTAAGGGCTTCACAGTGCCCAACATGTGAAAATAATGATTAGTAGACGACATCCCCCAGCCTTAGACTCTCACAGAGGACAAGGAAAAACTCCCACAAAACCTTATAGGGAAAATTGGGAGAAACCTTGGGAGGGGTTACTCAGAGAGGGATCCCCCTACCAGGACGGTTAGGCGTGCAATAGATGCCGAGTTTGGGCAAGCAGCGTATACACAATGCATACAAGTTTATTTTGGTGGGACATCCAGATCTGATGGGCGGCATCACAGCAAACAGCAGCTCAGTCAGCGTCATCATAGGACTAGGGGACCACGCAGGCGCCAACACTGCCCAGATAGGAGAACGCAACGTCCGCTCAGTCAGCATCGTCTTAGGAGTGGGGGGACCACGCAGACGCCAACTCTGCTGAGCTGCAGCCTGGAACAGATAGGAGACACACCCACACACACCCATACACACACTCAGTCACACAGACAAACATGACCAGCGTCAGTGGACAGGAGGATCTCAGCGTCCTGAGATCTGAGGGCGCGTGGCGGTTTATATGGTTTAATCAAATCGGATAAATAGGACGGTGCCATCCCATGTAATGATTTATATGTAAGTAAAAGCACCTTAAAGTCACACCTGGCCTGAATTGGTAGCCAGTGTAATGAGGATAGGATGGGAATTATATGGTCGAATTTCCTAGTTTTGGTCAGGATTCTGGCAGCAGCATTCTGGACCAGTTGTAGTTTTTTAGTGCACCCAGTAGGTAAGCCCGAAAAAAGGACATTGTAATAATCGATTCTTGATGATACAAAGGCATGTACTAAAATTTCTGCATCTGTCTCTGTTAGCCTCTGTTAATTTTGGCAATATTGTGGAGAGGATCCTTCAGTCCTTCTACTCTGGAGCTGTAGAGAGCATCCTGACAGGAAGCATCACCGCCTGGTTTGGCAACAGCTCCGCTCAGGACAGGAGGCTCTGCAGAGAGTATTGGAACGACACTCCCCACCCTGCAGGACTTGTACACCAGGAGGTGCAGAACCAGAGCCTGCAGGATCATGAAGGATCCTCACCACCCCAACAACGGACTGTTTCAGCTTCCGTAGCGCCTCCGTAGCGCCTCCGTAGTCACGCTGCCAAAACAGAGAGACTGAGACAGAGTTTCTTTCCTCAGGCCATCAGGACTGTGACCTCTGACCTCACCAGGGCCCCACCAAGACCCACACACTGCCCCTCTTATGCACACACACACTCACACACTTAGGTAAGGACTACACATAATTTATATTATATTACATACATACGATTTCCAAAGTGCTCTTACTGTAAATATTGTGTTGTTTTTTTATATAGAGCTGTTACTGTAATACTGTAAATATTGTGTTGTTTTTTTATTGTTAATAGTGTGAACCTGTTATTTTGCCCTTTGCACATTTCTGTTGAGCATTGCCACTTTTTACATTTCACTGCACACCCCATGTGTGTATGTGACAAATAAACTTCTTGAACTCTTGAACTCTTGAACTCTTGATAAAACGCTGTTTTAGTGATCTCCTTAATGTGCAACTCGAATGAGAGGGTAGGGTCGAATTTTACCCCAAGATTTTTAACATATGGGCTCTGCGAGATTACACAACTATCAAAGTTGAGTGTAGTATTCTCAAATAAGTGTCTATGTCTAGCTGGTCCCACAATCAGCATCTCAGTTTTGCTGCCATTAAGAAGTCGGAAGTTTAGGGACATCCAATATTTGACCTCTGATAGGCAGGCCTCTAATTTTTGGAATTGGGTGTTATTGGTTGGTTTGACTGGTATGTAAATGTGGGTGTCATCAGCATAGCAATGGAAGTTAATGCCAAATTTGCGAATGATGCCACCAAGTGGTAGCATATAGATAGAGAATAGCAGTGGTCCTAGGACAGAGCCTTGTGGGACACCAAAGTCCATATTGCAACACTCTGAGGTCATGTTGTTATAAAAGACGCGATGTGACCTATTGAGTAAATAAGACCTAAACCAAGAAAGGGCTGATCCTCGGATACCAATATAATGGTCCAGATGGTTCAGCAGTATCATGATCAATTGTGTCGAAGGCTGCACTTAGGTCAAGTAGCAATAGTGCTGAGGTTGAGTTGGAGTCAATAGCTAACGACCCCCCGGGCCCCACCAGTTTACAGGACGTACAAGCTGACAAAACCTGAAGTTACAAACTGCTCCCCTGAGAAAACACTGATAGAAATCCCAGAATTTGTACATCTGAAAATGGAGCACTGAAATCTAACGATGTCATTACATGTCATCATTAATTAGACTAGACCGCAACGTCATGGATTTCACATGCACGCACAGCACGCAGCATTGTAACCTAGCAACCAGCATGGGAAAGTCAGGGTTTTATCGTCTAACCCATGTAGAGACGTGTTCTCACACACACACACACACACACACACACACACACACGTTATGCTAAGGTAGAAAAGGGGGCTAAACTAGCAGATATTTGGAGAGATGTGTGTGTGTGTGTGTGTGTGTGTGTGTGTGTGTGTGTGTGTGTGTGTGTGTGTGTGTGTGTGTGTGCGCGCTCATGAAGTATTCCAGTTGACATTACATTAACCCTTAATCTGTCACAGGATGCCAAGGCCCTTCGCTCTGTGCAGGCAGAATGGATATCTTCCTTTGCCTATCTCTGTATCTCTAACCTTTCCTCGCTGTCTCTCACCCAATTTTCCGCTCACCTTTCTCGTTCCACCATCTCCTGCCACCATCTCTTCCTCCCCTCCTCCACCACACCCCCCCTACCCCTTATTCCAGACATTTTGAATACAAAAGGACCACAACAACAGAGGTGACAGGTACCAATTGGCTGTCAATGACCCTTATTTGACCTCTGCAGTATTTGTCCTGCTTTGTTTGTTTTTTTATGAACCCACACACACTGTACATCTCTCTCTCTCTCTCTCTCTCTCTCTCTCTCTCTCGTTTTTGCCTCTGCATCTCCCTCTGCCTCTCATGTACATCTTCAATCCTCTATTTGTTTCTCTTTCCTCCTCATTCATTCATCATTTTCTCTCTCTCTCTCTCTCTCTCTCTCTCTCTCTCTCTCTCTCTCTCTCTCTCTCTCTCTCTCTCCCCATGGTCTCCCGGGTCCCTTGTCGCCCTGCTTCATCCCCCCAGATTAGGTGGATTAACTGTTCCCTGTCAGTTTTCTAGCAACACCAGCCAGAGGACACATTAATAATATACTGAATCAATCAATAGAGATGTTGCCTGAAGGAAATATATTAAGTTTCAATCTCAGACAGAAGTGGGCATGGCAGGTCAGTTGTGACCACATGCTTCAGTCATTGTAATTCTGTTCTGCCATTATTTTGCTTTTCTTTCATGCTGTTTTCAGAGTGCAACCCTTGAGTCAGTGTGCTGCTCTGTATCAGTGTAGGCTACAGCTGAATGACTGACACTGCTGGACCGTCCGGCCCTCAGTCTCATCGCCTGGTCAGCATTCCTCACTCCTACAGGGAGCCCTACCTCTCCTCCTCAGCCCTCCCATCTTCCACTTGTCTTTGATTAGCTGACCTGCTGATCTGCCTCTATCCTGATCCCCAAAGTAATATTCAGATGATTATCTGGACACAACGCTGAGTGTGCGCTTGTGTGTGTGGCATGCGTATGTGCTGGGCAAGTTTAATGTGGAGTTAATCCTGATGGGATTTCCCACAGCATCTTTTGGTTGGCTTACTATATGTCTGGCTGTCAGTACAGCGTCCTGTAAACCAGATTAAACAAGCTTGAAATCCCATCCTGGTCTACATACATCTCCATCTTTCTCTCTCTCTCTCTCTCTCTCTCTCTCTCTCTCTCTCTCTTTCTCTCTCTTTCTCTCTCCTGTACATCTGTTTTTGTTTCTATCTCAATCCATATATTTCACAATTCGTATCTCTCTCTTGCTTGCTCTCTGTCTGCGAAACATGTTTGGATGTGGCTGTGTTCTCCGCCCCCTCCTGCTCCACCATATGTTTTCTACCCAGGATGCTTCACTGCAAGGGTCACTGGAGAACAGAAAAGGTTATCTGGCACAGCCTCCTCCTGGCAGCATCCATTCATCCTTTCACAAAACGAACTGAAAGTCGGCTCTGCGTCGTCCAACCACCGTAGCCCACGTTCCTTTCTCCTCCCCTTCCTCCCTCTCCAGAAACCAATCACTAACCATTTCCCTCTATTTGTTTCCCCTCAGCTTCTGCTTCTGTGTTTCTGTCATTTCAGCTGCCTAAACCGCACCAGACTGACGCAGCACCTCCTCCCCCCGCCAACCACCACCAGCATCACGGCTCCATCAGATATCCAGAAGGGTCAGATCTTCAGCCCCTGGGAGCTTCACCCTATCGCTGGATACCTCTCAGAGTCTACGCCAAACCTACGCTCACGCTCATTTCTCATGTCTGTCAATAAATGTTAATAATTGTAATCCTAGCCTCTCGTGATTGAACTGTATTTGAACTTGTTACCCCCACAAACACACACACACACACCACCTCCCACTCCACTCCCGCAATCCAAATCCAGTGATTCATTTATTTCTCTTTCTCATTTACTCTCTTCTTAAACGCACACATACACACAAACACAGAGAGTCTAAGTCACTATTTTTCAGTTTAAACTTTCTCATTCATCCCATCTGCCAGCTCCGTAGAAATCACTTCACCGGGAATGCCATTTTAATCTGCCCTGTGTCATTTTAATCTAATCTATTTGCCAGCGCAGACAGATGCTTTGCTGTGGTAACTCCATCAAATGAGGACACGTGTACTCTGGCGTAGTAATTGACGGACTGCCTCTTTCACATTCATCACTATCCTCCAAGACGTTATCTCTCACTATACTGCCTCCTCAAAGAAATACACACACACACACACACACACACACACACACACACACTTGTGCCAAACTTGATGCTGTGCAATCTTCTCCTCACGCCCATATCACTATCAGGGTGGAAAATGTCTAGATAATCATCATCTTCAGCAATTTTCGCATTTAGTGACAAGCCAAACATCAATGCTTTCACCAACCCTTCTATTTTCCTCTCTCACTGCAGCTCTGCTCTCCAGCCTCCAACCTGCCGTATTGATTAGCTCTCTCTCGGCAGCGGAGCTCAGTGCCGAGGGGTCCAACCCTCCTTGTTAAAACTATTCTGGGATTATAACACCACAACACTCCCCTGAACTTCTCATGACAGCACGTGAAGTCGTGTTCCTCGTGGATCAAATCAATCATCCACCAAACCATCAAATCTCATTTGCCCTGCAGCAGTAATTCATCGGAAAATGCAGAATGCCAGTTTGACAAAGGTTGAAATCAATTCTCCTCTTGGCCTCAATGTCATTTGGAGGATTCTGATTAACAGTGATTGATTGTTTCTCCCTGATCTACAACATGAGTCTGTTAGGAATGATTTCTTGGTTGTGGTGATGATTGTAAGGAGAAAGCTTGAATGGAAGTAATTCTGACTCACCTTTCTCTGTGAACACCATTATCTCTTGTGCTAATTTTCTATTGATTTGATCAAAGGCACAACAAGGCCTGTATTGTATTGTACAAGAGCGAGGCAACCGGACGGCCTTCAGTGTATTGTATTGTCTTGCCTCAGCCAACTATATCATTTCCAACAAGTCAAAACACACATCTGACCTTTCCAGCGTCTGTTGTAATATTATTATCAACAGATTTAATTATGATTTAAAGTTGCTCTTTCTGTGGAGAGCAACTTCAATTCAGATTTTATCTTGGTACACTTAAAGAGAGGTGAAAAATGATTATATCGACACACCCCATTTTACATTTTAATGGGACCTCAAGTAATATTGTTATGTGCTGAGCTATCAACACTGAATAGAAAAGATGATTTTACCACTCATAGTAAGAAACTAAGCTATATACCTCTTAATAGCTCACCGTGGCAGGAAAAACTGACAAAGCAGGATCAGTTTAAGTACTTTTAATTTTCCTTGGAAAAATGGCACACATAGGATATACGAATACAGCAGAATATACAGACACATGCAAATATATTTACACAGTCAAGTGGGATATGGAATATACACAATATGCATGGTTCAATGTGCACAAGCTCTGACCCGCCCCTCGCGTTGTGCTTCTTTTGTGTGGAGAACAGTTGTATGAAGCCAGCCCACCTCCAGAGACATCTCACCACAAAACATCGATGTCTTGTCGGTAAGCCACCGGGTTTTTAAGAGAAAACTTGCAGGCTTCAAATCATCCCAAGAAGTGATGCGAACAGCCTCCACAACATCAACATCCGCCAAAGCACTCGTGGCTTATTGCTCGTAGCTAAAGCTAAAAAGCCTTTCACCACAGCTGAAGCCTCCAGCCGCTGTTGTATTGGCTGAGACTATGCTGGATAAAACTACAGCAAACTAAAAACTGTGTCTTTGACAAATGATACAGTTAGCCGCAGAATAGATACAACGAGCACATCGTTGATCAAGTTGTGGTAAAACTTCGAACTCGCAAGAGTTTGGCAGAGAAAACAACAAGGGAGGACAATTTTATTGGTATTAATGCATTCTTCTGTGAAAAAGGTCTGGAAATCCTGCACCAGTATCTGCACTGACGCATCCTTGTCAATGGCAGCCCATGTGAAAGGGCTATTAGTGCAAGTTAGAAAGAACCCAGATGTGCAGTGGAATCACTGCATCACACACAGGGAATGATTCCTGTGTTGCATGTCGTTATGAACGGTAATTAACCTCATTCAGTCAAGGCCACATACAACTGTTACTACACACAGACGTGCACTGGCTCTCCTCAGGGGAAAATACTGAACAGGCTGTTTGAACAACGATCTGACGTGCACAGCTCTCTGTCAGATCACAGCTCTCCCCATGCCACCTTTCTTGAGGACACAGGCCGGCATGCATCACTATCCTATCTTGCAGATAAATTCAGCAAACTGAACTAACTGAATGTGGGAAAGGGTGCTAACATCCTGAACCTGTATGGTGGTTTTCTCAAGCATGCAGAGCAGTTGGGGAATTTTACCTGCTTACCTCAGGTGGATGCTTTCCTCTCCAATAAGGGCGTGGAGAGATATCCAGCAACGCAAGCTTCCTGCCAGTCATCAGGACAAACTCTTGAATATGTGAAGTTTGAGAGATTCAGACACACACAGGTTTGTGAAGAAAGAACACCCTGAGCTGGGTAAGGAAGCTTTGGAGCAGCTACGACCCTTTGGGTCCACCCAGATCAAAACAAAGCAAAGAAAGAGACTATGTGTGGAAAAGAGTGTCGCAGTTGTCTCCCTGCCCCCCAGAATGACAAATGGGCCTGTGCATCCGTGAAGCACAAGCCCTTGTAAAAGTGACACATTTTTATTTAATGTTCATGTTTACACCGCCAGATAACATGCACATACATTATTTATGTTCATTTCCCTTTTTTTCCTTCCCAAAATGTTTTGTGCTGGTGAAGGGGGTATTCGGTTGAAAACATATCTTAGAGGGGGGTACACTAGTAAATAAAAGTTTGAGAACCACTGGTCTAGAGCATATAGTGGATAAAAGAGGAATGTTGTTAAATAAACAGAGAGAGAGACCAGAGATTAGGTGCAATCGAGGGAATGTATACCTACCATGGCCTCACATCTCTCTCTCCTCTCCTTTCTCTCTTTTATCCCTTGATCTGTAACTGTACATCATCCTGCAGCCTGCAGAGACACTCAACCTCTAGTCACCTTGACCAGACCCTGTAAAACCGATGAATGCTCTGTGCTTTGTGTGCCCATGTGTGTGTGTATGTGTGTGTGTATATGCATATGTATGTGCAAGTATGTGTGTATGAATGTACATGTATATGTTTGTGCAACATATCTGTGCATGCGCGTATATCTATGTGTTGTGGCAGACTAGGCTGAGCATGTGAATGTCTGTGTTGGGTTTCTTCTGTAAGCGCATTGCTGGACTGAACAGGTTGTGTTGTCTGGGTTTGTTTGGAAGGAGGAATGTTGTCTGACCTATTATCAGCCACCGAACACAAAGGTGAAACACGTCATATAGATCCCTCTATTACTGTATCACCACTTCTCTCTCTATAAACCAAGGTCTAGCCTGTTGGGTCTTGTTTAGTGTGTGTGTGTGTGTGTGTGTGTGTGTATGTGTGTGTGTGTGTGTGTGTGTGTGTGTGTGTGTGTGTGTGTGTGTGTGTGTGTGTGTGTGTGTGTGTGTGTGCGTGTGTGTGTGTGTCAGGGATGAAGTGGAGCACCTAAACCCAGTTTACCCACCTAAATTTAGATAGATATCATAGTATAGTATCAAACATTTTATCCATGTTTTTGAGAGCATACATGTGTACGTACAGTATGTCTGTGCACGCATGCCTGTGTCAGAGGTATAGTGGGATTAAAGATGGATTAATGTGAATTCTAATAAAATAGAGATCCTATCTTCCCATTCCACTGGTAATCCCTGACCTTCCTAATCCCCACTGCTGGTGCTGCTGAGGAACCCAGGGGCCACAGTGGGATCCAGCAAAGCATCCACAACTCCTCATCTATTTCTCTCTCTGATGCTATCCTCCATGTCTCTGCAGTCCGCTCTCTCTCTCTCTCTCTCTCTCTCTCTCACCCTTTTCTCTTCTTCATCTCTTCACTCTCTTTCTCCTTCATCTTTTCTACCATGTTCTACCCGTCAATGGCTGTCTCATCCCCCATTTTCTCTTGTTTATTCTTTTCCCCATTCCCTTTCCATGTGAACCCCCCCCCCCCACACACACACACACACACGCACACATACACTTCACCTCACCATACACCACTTGGGTCCAGAGTTCACAAGATTATGCCTTTTGGTCTTCCAGCCAACTGCCTTCTGGGAGCTGTATGCCATGATTTATTAAAGACATCACCACTGAGTTCTGTGAACATATTGGTCTCAAAAACTATATAATGTTCTAACAAATACTAAAATGTAAAGGAACAGTGACATCTGGTTTTATATGAAGACTAACTATTGCATACTGCCTCAAAAACAGTAGGTTAATTTAAGTCACAAGTTTAAGAAACAGAGAGGTTCAATTCCCAACGCTATTGAAAAGAGCATATTTTTAATAAATTCAGAATTTTTAAAAAAAGAAAGAAATAATTTGAAGATGTGAAATTTATAACGTGTAATATAATGTATATACAAAGAGACAATGCTTAAGTTATTAGAATTTTTTTTACTAGATGTTACTACACATTAATATAAAGAACTGTAAAGAGCTACTTTTTCATTTAGAGATATTTCAGTTAATATGTTATGTTATGTTGAGAATCATTTTTGAAGTGGTTCTGCAGAGATCAGGATTAAAGACAGAGAACAAAAGCACCTCTCACTGTAAGCGTTCTCTAATGGTTTAATGTTTGAACAAAAAAGCAACAAAACAAAAAAACCCTAAACCAAAAATCTCTGATGAAGCAAAACTGTTATTGTTTTCAAATACCTCTGATTATCAAAAGTGTACCCACGCTCTACCTCCATTCTCCGTTTTGTCTGTATGGTTTTTAAAAAATTGAGTCATTTTTTTGTTCCTATCAAACCTGTCAAAGGGTCATTCTGGGACAAGGATGAGCTCACTGAACCAGTCTGTTTACTCAGGATAGGCATGGCAGTAATGGATGTCTGGCATAGATTGGTTGGTGCATGAGATTTATATCACCCATCACTGTCACATAACCGATTAATATCTTTCTCAAAGAAATACTTCAGATTAAAATGTGGTTCCTTTTTCCACCGTTAGTTTCCACCTTTAGCTAACTGGAGTCAAACATAGATCGCCCAATTTTAGCCACAACTACAGTCGTTTCCAGTTGGTTTCAGAATTTCTTCAAAAGACATTTAACTTTTTCCAGTATATTTTAAAATATTCGAAAACAGTAGGAATCTAGTAGTTAAGATAGCATATGGTCACTGTCAGGGGAAAACCTCCTCAACTTGTCAAATGTCAAATGAGAAATACAGCCTTGTTTTTGGCATGGCCACCATGTAGATGAAAGGATTTCATAAACCCAAGTGTTGTATAGTTTATAGAGGAGCATGTCATTTTTCAATGGAAGTTAAAATATGAAAATCACCAAGTTGGAGTAATGAGGTTTTCACATGACAACAACAGTGTTTATCCAAAAGCAGGGTTGAGGACGTTACATTTAATAATCTGCTACATATCGGCTACGTAAAATGCTGATCAGTCACATTAATCAATGTAATCTGAATAACCTCAGGTAGGCGTTACTGTGCCTTCAAAACAGAGCATGCAGGTGAAATGAGAACAGTTTTACTGTCATCAAGAAGAAACATAATTTTAAAGCGTGTAATGGTATTTCTGTCCATGTCTCTTCACCTTCAATCATGTTTCCAGCCTGTTCTCATATCAAGTTTGTAGTTTTAGTTACAAAAAGTAAGGCACCTACATTTCTTTGACCTAGAAATAGTCTGGTGGAAAGTCACCTCCCTTCAACTCTGGTGACCTGGTTTTGAATCCTGACTGATAGTCTTCATTTTCGGCAAAAGGTTTTCTTGTTTAACTTTAAACTTAGCCCTAACCTTAAGTAGTTTAGTACAGGTATATTATGAATGACTGTAGGTTAAGGGCTGTAGATACATTGCACCATTCCTACACCTTAAACATCTGCAAAATATCAGTGCTGAAGCAAAAACTTGATTCATTAGTCTCCAGTACATAGACCTTGCTCTATAATCTGATTCAGTAATGAATGAAAAAATGTACATAACAGAAGGTATTGGCAGGAGTTTAAAGCACTCCTTTTCTTATTCCTTCTTCTCCTCATGATCAACGCTGATGTTAGAGTCTATTCCATATCCAGACTTTGCAGAACGTATTCCTTTCAGCCATGAAGCCACTTTTTGCCGAGATCTCAGCAACTCATCACTACCATGCCCTGAGATCACACTTGCATCTATGGTGAAAAAAACCACAACCAAACCAGATTGTTTAAACAACAGAAAACTGAAGAAAGAATTGGTTTAACTATCTTGGATTTATATTCACCTTCAAATGCAAGATTGCGGAACTTCATCCAAAAGGTTTGTTCCATGACTGCCTCTCGTCTGCACCACTCCCTCTCCAGCAGTCCCAGCCACTGGACTCGAAGTTCGGATCGGCGATCTTCACTTTCTGCTTCCAGACCAAACATCTTATCCTGGTCATGTCCGTGCTCAGTTTGCTCCTCCCCTTCTTCGAACACCTCTGACACCGGCTCGTGTTCACTCACTGTACAGGAAATACAAAAACAACCAACCAACCAACCAACCAACCAACCAATTCAACCAAGCAAAGAATTTAATACACTATCCAGAGTGGTAGCTGTGAGCGTTACGTATAAAATCTGTAGATGTATCTGTAAAATCTGTGTATCTAGTAATATCACTGAGTACTCACTCAATGGTGGTTCGTCCAAACTATGATTACCCTTACGGATTTGACGCATTTCCCAGTTTCTGTGGTCCCATTCAATAATAAGTTGCTCTGAGATCTCCTTGGTTGCGTACTCATCTCTGCTGTCTACAGTTGCTTTGTCATCGCTGTTTTCCTCAGGCTGTGCATCCTCTTCTACGCTAGGCTCAACGTTTAGGTAAAAAGAGCTGTTCCCTGCCACCATCTCCTCCATCTTCTCCAATAACTCCATGACCTGAGTAACATCAGGTCCAATATTGTCAAGGACGTGGTACCTGTTTTCACATTTCTTGATAAGCCAATGGAGAGGCTTTCCTTCACTCTCAATGTGATGCTCAATAGTTTTGTCCCCCAAACCGTCCCCATTTGTAAACAGCACAATTACATGCCTCCACGCTCTCTCTCCTAGTAGCCTCATGTTACCTTCTGTGACTTTCCTCTGTTCCTCGGTGAATGCTGTGTCAATTGGCAACATGAGCAAAATGACATTTGGTGATGGTGAGCACAGAGACACCCCTTTCAAAATCTCTGATTTCACCGATGAAGGAGTATACGTCACTGGGAAGTACTTCCACCATCCAGGAGTGTCCACGATGATGACCTGCCGTCCAGCCACCTCACCACTTTGCTTTAAGGCGTTCAATGTTCTGCCACCAGACTGAAAGACCTCAGCACTCAAGATATTGTTTCCAGTGACACTCTTCCCAGATGATACCCATCCAAGCATCAAGATCCTCAGCTGGGGTGTCTCTTCTGTGTCATGAGACAGCAGATAGAAATTTACCACATCTATTCATTTTAACCACACATTTATGCTAGCCCCCAATCAAAGCCAAACAAAGTGAACTGACCTGTTATGAGAGCTCTCAGCTTTTTCCTCTGCATTTGCGATCTCAGACGTAGCTCCTCAGCCTTCTCTTCCACTTCCCTCCTCCTCCCCTCAATGCTCTGCAACAACTTGCTCTCAATTTCATAATGGCAGCAATCGTTTCCTGCCACCATGGCGTCGATCTTCTCAAACAGCTCTTTGACCTGAACAGCATTGTCCGCACCGTCATCACAGAGGACGTGATATCTGTTGCCACATGCCTGAACAAGCGACTGAAGTGGCTTCCCTTCCCTCATGATGTAATCTTCGATAGTTTCGTGGCCAAGGTCGCCTCTGTAGGTGAAGAGCACTATAGTGTGATCCCAAACCTTTTCGCCATAAAGATGTTGCAAGTGCTCCTGTGTTGACTTCATGTGTACCTCTTTGTATGACAGATTAGCATTAACCACCAGGATAAAAGCATGTGGTCCAGGCGGACACAGAGAGACACTGAGGATCATTTCTGTCTTGAAGAGATCTGGTGTATCGCAGATGCAATATCCCCTCAACCACCCAGGAGCTTTCACCAGTGTGACTCTTCTACCGCACACTTCTCCCTCACTCTTTTCACAATGGCACGATATCACTTGTAGCTGAAATGCCTCTCTACCCAGGATGATGTTTCCAACTAGATATTTCCATGACCCTCTTGGTCCCAGTAGCACTGCATTCAGCTCTGACAGAAAGAAAAAGACAGAGTGAGACAGAAGTTAGTGAGAAGACAAACTGATAGCGAGAGAGAAAGACTGTTAGAGAGAGAGTAGGCTCTTGTTGGCGCAGTGCTAGCACTGCTGCCTCACAGCAAGAAGTGTGTTCTTCTTTTATACAATATAGCATCTTTTATTACAAAAAATTAAAGGTACTTCATGGACTTACCTTTTGCTGATGTAGTTTTCTCCATGACTTAACTATTTTTTGTTGCAATTAACTAATCACGGTGCAGTTTTAGTCTCCTAATATATTCTTGTTGTTGACTGTGTGCGTGACTGTCAGACTGCCGTCCTTATATTTGAAATGGGATGTCCCTCCTCCAGCATCCAATAACTGGTCTGACAACATGTTTTCATTTAGCCTAATGTGTTTCCTTCACATAGAATAAGAAGCGAGCCACATTTTCCCGTGCCACATTTAGATTTGTTTTAGATTAAGGCCATAATCTGATAGGATGTTTTTTATCATGCTCTAACATAAAGAGCAGCAGTGAGCATCACTACCCACTGAGCAATTTTATGTTGATTATGAAGTTTGAGACAGAGAGAGAGATCATATGAACAGTTTAGAGAACAGATAATTCTCCCTACGTCAGCTGTTGTGTCCGAGGAACACTAACATGGTGCAGTGCAGGTATGTTGCTGGGCTGGTTGTGCTGGAGCAGGTCCAGGTCCCAGAGCTGCTTACTAGTGCCAGGCGGTACCTACTGACTCTGCCAGCCCGCTTAGATGGCTACCTTAACTGGAACAAACAGAGATGCTGGTGCTAAAAAAGGCCTCATGAAAACAACATTGTAATTCAGCGCTGGAACAACAGTAGCTGGTACATCTAATACCAGCATGCCACAAGGGGGTGTACAGAGAGATGCCAGAAAGACCATTTTATCTGCGTTTGGCTGTTTATTATGAATAGTTACAATGTTGCCCAATGCTTGTAATGAAGGTCCTGAGGCCAAAACAAGGCACAGTTTTTAACTTAATGAGCACTATTTTGGAGTGCTTTGGGTCTCTTTTCCTCATGACTAGTAGACCCTTTATTTTCTAATATCTTTACTTTATCTTTACTTTTTCAGTTTTTCATTGTAAAAAAAGCAATATTTCCCACTAGTTTTGGCTATTTGAAATTTGACACATTGACTATTTAACAGTTCTTACATTAAACAGCTCAAATATGACAACAATAGTCACATATATCCAGAATGAATTGATTTTCTCAATAGGATATTTTCACTATGTGCTATGAAGCATAAGTTCCATAGCACTCTTCACAAGGTTAGGACTGAGGGAACATGAACAACAGACGTCCTTTGAGGAAGCAACATCCCTTTACAAGGAATAAAACAGTCACGTAGCAGCTCTCTTACTCTTCCATGCAGCTTCACTCTTCCCAGTCTCTCCTCTACTAAGACCCATTCATCACAGTATTAAATGGAGTAGGGCTGGCGACTTAACATGGGGTATTTCAGTATATTTCCTCAGGTGTTGAGTACCTCAATTGGTATCTTCTTGATATATATATTTTATTTTATTTTTATTTAGACGTTTATTGAACAGGGACAATACATTAAACATTGTTTCATATAAAATACAAAACCGATGTCATGCATATAGGTTTGTAGCCAAGGCTAATTTGCAACCTCTGTCCCTGGTTAGGCCTTTACTAAAAGTTGTATAAGAAAAGTTAAAACGGTATACAAATGTTAAGATACAAAACAGATAACGACAAAAGACATCTCACAATAGAAAAGAAAGAAGCAAATTAATGTGCGTGTGTGCACGTGTGGTTATGTGTGTATGTGTGCATGTGTGTGCATGTTTGCGCTGTGTGTGTGTGTGTGCATGCATGCGTTTTGTGTGTCTGCATGTCTGCGTATGTGTATGCTGTTGAGTGTGTATGCATGTGTGTGTGCATGTATGTGTGTGTGCTGTGTGTGCGTGCATGTGTGCATGTTGTGCGTGTACATATATGCGTATGTGTGTGCTGTGTGTGTAAGAGAGTCAGTGGTCACTGGCTCGTTTCAGTTTCAGCCATTGTTTTACTTGTGTGTTAAAAACCTTGGGCTCTGTCAAAGTTTTGCTTTCAGGTGGTAATGTATTCCACAGTTTAGTTCCTATTACTGTGAAGGATGACTGTCCAAATGTTGTTCTGCGTTTTGCTGTCCTACAATTTCCACTTGTTGCTCCCCTAGTTCTGATTCCACCAGTTTGTTTAAATTGGTCTTGACAGTTTTACACAGCTTCTTCACATGTCGATCAAACTTCAGCTGAGAATCCAAAATAACACCTAAATATTTGAACTCATCTACCTGATCTATCTCTATCTTATCAATCAAGCAATGCCAGTGTAAAGGGAAGAGACCAGAAGGGCCGGGCAGAGTTAAGAATAGGTTGCTCTTAACCACCTAATGGAATCAAACTAACAGGAAACAGATCCTGGTAACTTCCTTTGCACTTCCTGGAGACCTAAAATCAGCAGTTGTTTGTTATTTTTTGCCTTCTTCAGCATTTAGGTATGTTTCAGATGTCTGGGATATTGGGGCAGCATTGTGTCTGAGTGTGTGTGTGTGTGTGTGTGTGTGTGTGTGTGTGTGTGTGCGCATGCCTGTGCGCGTGTGTGCCAGTATGTGTGCGCTACCAACTGCTAGCGTCAGCGGATGGCCGCGAAAGTGCATGACATTGTCACTGAGTGTGTCTTTGCATGGGTGTGTGTGTGTGTGTGTGCACAAGAAAGTGTGTGTGTGTGTGTTTGTGTGTGTGGGCACCAAGGTTGACATTGAGTGTGTGTATGTGTGCGTGTATGTCTGTGCTTTTCCTGTGACAGCATGCATAGTCGATATGTGAGAGTGTTTCAATAGATGAGTGTGACGATCATAATATGCAGCCACAATATTGATCTGCTGCATGCAAGAATACACTTAATCAACCTGAGGGAATAAGTGAGGTGGAGGAAGGAAGGATTTGTTGCCGGCTCGGTATTAGTTTTTGTATAATGCTGCTGTTGTGTAAACCAGATCTTGATTATGATCCTATTATCGGCTGACCAGTTATCCAGAATGCCCCATCATGGGACTGGTTGTTTCGGGAGCCTTCCAGCTGCCAGAGGGCCATGGATACACACACACACACAGACACACACACACAGACACACACACACAAACACACAGTATACACAACCCACACGCAGGAAAGATGGAGTCCAGAGAGTTCAGGGGGGAAAGGTCGAGTAAAGAGGAGACGCAGGAGGTCAGAGGTTAGAGGTTTCAAAAGTGTTACAGACCTCAATTCACATCTACTGTGTTTCGGTGCAGATGCAAGCGCATTTGGTTTGAAGTGCAGACCTTGGTGCACCGGGGTCACGCCTGGAAAAGGTGGGATGTAAGTATGCCATACCCTGTCACTCACCCCTCCCATACCCAATGCCAGTATCCAAAGGGCAGGAAACTGCATTCCCATTGGGTTAAATAAGATCCCCTGCCTCCTGGATATTCCCCACATCAAAACTTAGCATTCCAGAGGTGGGTTAACCTGACCGAGTTAGAGCGTGTTAAAGACGGAGTTGTGTTGTATTATGGAGCATTAGTCGGCATTAGGGAGCATTACAGAATGTTATTGTTGAAAATGGAGAAGTACAGCAATAGGGCATTATATAAACAGTGAAATGGGCTCCGGGGGCAGGGGGCAGAGGTTAGTGCGCCTTCAGGAGAGAGAGAGAGCATCATATGACAAGCAGACGTCCACATGAGGAGAGCACAACATTCTTCTGCCGCTGGCAATTTGTCATTTTCCCTAACTATCATCCGGCGTCTCTGTCCCATGGTTCTTTTTAATGGGATTAGCGATAGAAAAGGATGCTGTAGTGTTCAACTGAGAGCAGTTAAAGTCCTGTCTCTTTCTCTCCCTCTGTCTCTCGATCTCTCTCTCTCTCTCTCCCTCCATGTCTCCCTCACTCATTTCCCAGTAACCCAGCCCTTTGTGCTGATCAGTTCTTAGGTTAGCGCATCTCTGATCTCTGTCCATGTGTGTGTGTGTGTGTGTGTGTGTGTGTGTGTGTGTGTGTGTTTGAGTGTGTTTCCTTGTGCCACTATATAAACACTAGTATGAGCTGAGTATATACAGATACACACCAATGTGTATATGCACAGACATATTACACACACACACACACACACACACACACACACACACACACACACACACACACACACACACACACACACACACACACACACACACACACACACACACTTGCTTCAAACAGCTCAAGGAGCAAAGTGAAATTGAGTTTTTAAAAAAAGCATAAACAGTGAAATCCCTTTAGCGTGATGGCACATCCCTTCACTTTTCAAGTCTTCCTTTGCTGCTTCTCTCCATTCTCTCTATATATTTACTCCCTCTTTCCTATCTTTCCTTTCCCTTTGTTTTTTCTATCCATCCTCATTCCTTTCTCTGTATCTATCCTTCTCCCATTCTCTCTATCCTTCTTACCTCCTTAATCATTTCTCTTTCTCATTCCTTTCTTCCCCCTTCCTTCCCTTCTCTATGCTTCCCTTTCTCTATATATTAAATTTCTTCTTCCCTTCTCTATATCCCTACTCCCTTTCTCTCTATATTTCCTCCCTCCCTCCTTTCTCTCTCTATCTTTTCTTTACCTTTCCTTCAATTCTATCCTTCCTCCTTCCTCCTCCCAAGACTTTTGTGTACAATGAAGTCATGGGTATTCATGGGGTATTTATTCTCACCCCTTTACAGTCAGTTGATAGAGGAGAGTGCCAATTATGTGAAGATAGATGGTTGACAAAATAGATATGAGTGGGGATGAGTATATGTACCCCGCCAGTGTTGTTTATCCACTTATCCCAGGCTCTGTGTTATCTCTGACATTATTATCAAACACAAACACACACATGGACTGGATTGAAAGGACGCTAGAAAGGAGAAAATGGGAAAATTGAAACTGGAGGAGGGGGCAGGAGGAGAAATGATGGGAGGGTAGGGCAGTAGAAGTAATGCAAACACACAGAACAATGTACAATCACATAGGACACACACACACACACACACACACACACACACACACACACACACACACACACACACACACAGACTTACTGACAAGCACTCAGATGCAACACCAGGAGGGATCGCACGAGAAAGTGTGAGAGGGAGAGAGAGAGAGAGAGAGAGAGAGAGAGAGAGAGGTCCAGTCGCTCCATTCCACTCCACTGAATTTACTTTCACTAAGGTAATGGACTCTCGGCTGCTGATCAGCCCCGGTGTTCCCACACCGGACCCGACCCCCACCGCTGCCGGCATCGTGACCGTGGCCGTAGAGACCCGGGCCCCCTGGAACATCAGCTCTGTTAGTGCGCACCGGCTGATGGAGCTGCCTCCCGACGCCACATCTGTAAGTGTCCTGTTCTCACCTCGTTCTGCTGCTGTAACGGAATGTCCCTCGGTGTGGATAGAGAGCTATTGTGCACGACGGCGGTGCGGAAAAAAGCAAGATCAGCCAAACATCAACTGCCCGCAGCTTTTAATTTCATTTAAAGTTTTTAATTTCACTCAAAACCAGATCTTGAGTGACATTTGCTGATTATTGAACGAGAGACCACACCGTAGAGACAATCTTCTCCCGCGCATCTGTTCTCCGTTCATTCAACACTTTACCTGAATGGAGACGCGATGGAAATTCCGTCTTTCTATTTCCCCCCTCCGTGTGCGTGTGTGTGCGCGTGTGTGTGTGTGTGCATCCATACAAGTTCCACATACCTTCCTATAATATTCTAGGGATTTATGTGTCTGTCGTATACTCAATAGTGATCAATAATGACCTGAACGCGTAAGGATCTTTTAGCTCCTAACGCTCCTATAATTTCCCCAGAGGAACTAATGTCTGTGGTCAGTGAGTTTATAAACACCCAATTGTATTTTATTTTTTTAAGGTCCTGATATCATTATAAGTCACTATAGTTATTTTTGTTGTACGGTCGTGTAATATTGGCAGCATTTTAGGAACATCAGTCGCAGCATATTCCTATTTCTTTCTCATTTCCGTGGTTTTTACTCCGATAAGACCAGAAAGTCCGCATACCGGCGGGGTGAATGTTAATTGCCAAGCCTCACACATGAATCACGCCGACTCTCTCTCTCTGACTGTCTCTGACTGAGTGTGAGGTTGGTTTACACAGAGCCCGCAGCCAAATCCTTTTTCATAGATGTGTAATAAAGCACTGTACCCACTGTACTGTACATAAAAAACAGCAGTGAATAAAGTACAGTACAGAAGCAGAACTTTCACTTTGCCCCAGGAGCAAAAACAGGCCGGATTCAATGTCACACAGAAGAATTAAAGAGAATTTTAAGAAACCTAATAGTGCTGTAAATTTGGGTCAACAAGTGTGAATGATTGTGTTTGGACTCTCAGACCTGTGCACTTTAGTCTCACTTTAGCTTTTGTGGTTTTGCCCTCATGGTGGAAGTGTAGACTACAACCGAAAGTGCCAGAGGGCAGCATCTGCTGGGAGAGATGGGATCTTACACTGTGGAATAAGTGTGGTTTTCATTTAAAAGCTCAGGAATTTTCTAAGCGCTTCTCTCTTTTTTTCTCTCTCACCCCCCCCATTGTTTTTCTATCATTCTATCTAACTGACTGACTGACTGACTGACTGACTGAGGAGGATATATGAAATGAGTAGGTGTTACTTTGATCAAATAGAGGGCATCTAATTTGAGAGTGATGCTTCATTTGCTGTTATTAATCTGTCATTATTCTAATTAATGTTTAATAATAAATGGAGTCACTGTATTGTCAATATTTCGTTAGTAATAATACACCAGAGGCTACAGACTGTTATCTGAACCTCTTCAAATGTAATGTAAATGAATGTACAGATTCCCACTACAGTGAATTACACAGATAATGAGCATATTAATGTTGTGTTGTTGCGATTAGCAGAAAGACTTGTTAGTCCTGACTGTCATAGAGTGAGGCAGGATTATTCTGCTGTTCGTGTGTGTGTGTGTGTGTGTGTGTGTGTGTGTGTGTGCGTGTGCGCGTGTGCGCGTGTGCGTGTGTGCGTGTGTGCGTGTGTGCGTGTGTGCGTGTGTGTGTGTGTGTGTGTGTGTGTGTGTGTGTGTGTGTGTGTGTGTGTGCGAACAGTAGCATCCCTTCAGCAATAACATCATCAATTCATCATCAATTCTGATCGCACTGGTCCTCTAATTCTCCCCATCTCTCCGTCACTCTTTCTCTCTCTCCATCCTTCTTCCTTTGTTTTCATCACTGTTTCTGTCTCTCTTTTAACAGTCTGGGACAATGCAGTTGTGTGTTAGACACCCACAAGGCCATTTACTTACTGTCTGTTGACAAAGGCGAACATAGCAACACACACACAGGTATACACACACAATTGCTCACATGTACACACACACACCCACACATCTTCAACCCTCACATAAACATATAGAGACTTCCATGGCATGTTGTGCCTCCTCCTCACTGTGTGACTGGCATTAATGTGGCTTCTGTAGCTGGGAAATAACCAACATAAGAGAAAGCGTGATGGAAGACAGGAGGGAACAGAGACCAAACGAGCGAGGGAATTAATGATTCTTGTGAGGAAACGGGAAGCAGCGGCTATGAAATTAAAAAAAGGAGCGACTGGAGATGAGGGCAGAATGGGGAGTGAGAGATATGGTGGCAAGAGTGGCAGGCGTATGAAACGGAGAAACAAGATTGAAGGATGAAGGGAGAAATGAAGCAGGGAGGGGGTGAGGGAGGGAGGGAGGGAGGGAGGGAGGAAGACCTTGAGTGTGATTTACCACATCAGTGGTGGCAGAGTCAAAGGGGACTTAAGCGTGTTTACATTCCACTGTCAGCCCTTGGACCCACATCTTTGAATTGGACGTTCACACCCTGACTTCAAGTGTCCATAAGAATAAGAGACGTGAACTTGTCCACGCTTTTAATAACACTTCCCCTATGGCTCGATCAAGCAGACCTGCATACGACCCCTTCACTCATTCACGCACATAACACTGCATCACTCGATACTATTCAGCTGTCCTCCTTCTTTCAACAATGAAAACTTGTGACTTGGCAGAAAAGTGGGTCTGGGGAAACAGATGTTGGACGTGTAGACGTGTAGACGCACATATAGACACACAAACACCCTAACACATACATACACACGGCAGCCAGGATAAATAAAAGGAAATGTGTATAATCTGGCATGACAATGAGGCATCTCAGGAAGATTTAGCCGGGGCCAAGAATGCTGGTGGTTTTGTGGAAGTGTCTGGTGTGTGTGTAAATATGCCTGAGAGAAGTGAATTCTCAAGTGTACACTCTATGTAGAAAAAGTGCAGCAGCATCTCAGAAGCAAATGGTTATTGACCCCAGTGAGTGAGTTAAAATGTAACAGGTTAGAATGTAACAGGTTAGAATGTAACGGGTTAGAATGGAACAGGGGTTAGAATGGAACAGGGGTTAGAATGTAATAGGTTAGAATGTAACAGGGGTTAGAATGTAACAGGTTAGAATGTAACATGGGTTAGAATGTAACAGGGGTTAAAATGTAACAGGTTAGAATGTAACAGGTTAGAATGGAACAGGTTAGAATGGAACAGGTTAGAATGGAACAGGTTAGAATGGAACAGGGGTTAGAATGTAATAGGTTAGAATGTAACAGGTTAGAATGGAACAGGTTAGAATGGAACAGGTTAGAATGGAACAGGGGTTAGAATGTAATAGGTTAGAATGTAACAGGGGTTAGAATGTAACAGGGGTCAAAATGGAACAGGTTAGAATGTAACAGGGGTTAGAATGTAACAGGTTAGAATGTAACAGGGGTTAGAATGTAACAGGGGTTAAAATGTAACAGCGAGTTAAACATTAGCATTAAACATTAACCCGGGGTTTACAAGCTTACAGTGTGAAATCCTCAACACTGAATACCCGGGGTCAATTGTTAGCCCAGGGTTAAAGAAAACTAGTGTGAAACGTGAGATAAATTAATCCAGGGCTATTATAACTAGCCCATGGTTAAAGTTAACCCTGGGCTAACATATTCAAGTGTGAAAAGCCTACTAGTATTGGTGGAGAGTTTGTGTTCAAGCAGCATTGGGGCTTAAGATGTCAGTAGCCATTCTGGTTCCGATCTATGCCATACACCTCTGCCTCTACTATTGACCCACTGTTCACTGTTGGAGCCATATTAAACTCTCACTGCAAACCCTGCTACTGTAATGGCCTCTATGTGTATTTGGATGTGTGTTTGTGTGTTTGTGTGTGTGTGTGTGTGTGTGTGTGTGTGTGCGTGTGTGCGTGCGTGCGTGCGTGCGTGCGTGCGTGCGTGCGTGCGTGCGTGCGTGCGTGTGTGTGTCTACAGCATGTCAATAGCCAAACATGTGAATAGAATAGAACATTGTCTGTAGGCCACAGGACTATTGACAGGCCAGTTTAGTGCTCTACAGGAAGGCATAAAAAAACTATAGTAAAATACATAATAACCAGGAGATTAAAATAAGAAACACATTCAATATAAAAAGTTAAAAGAATAAATAAATACATGCATAAAATGAAATGAGATAACATGAGAAACAATACAAGAGTAAAAGTGAGAAAGATTAAAAAAAACTAGCACCCTAAGGTGCTAAGGAACTAAGAGGTTTGTAATGTAGCTTGGCTCAGACCAAGCCATGCATCACTAAATTCTTAAAATCAATTTATATCTAATAGGGAACCAGTGGAGACCTTTGGAATTACTTTTGACCGAGGCAGGAATAGAGGGGAAGTATGAAGACATGGAAGCAAAAAATAATCACAGCCAAAACTACCACAGGAAGTGAGAGAAATGTCCATAGGAGCTGTGGAGACATAACATCAAGAAGCAGTTTGATACTGAATCTGTATTGTTTTGCATCGTTATATATTACCTCTTCCCAGATGTTTCTGGTGGAACTCTAAATTAGCTAGCTAACAAAAATGTGACATTATTATTTATATCAATTACAGGCTGCTGTAGGCTGTGCCAGAGACCTGTCAATATTATTCCATGGTCGATGATAGAGGTTGATAAATTACATAATGTCGCTTTAAAAAATAGTTACTGGAGCATAAAGCATGGATTGACCTAGAATTGTCTCTCAGATCTGGAAATAAAATTGGTTATGTCTCAATGTGTTTATGGTCATACCTCATACCAACATACCAAACCATTTTTTCTACCAGAAAATTATTCTTCAAATGAAATGTGTTCATGGTGTAGCCTATAGTATATACTTTAATCAGAGCGGGACCCTAAGTGACGTCTCATTCCTGGGCCCACCTGAGGCTAATCAAAACACTCCAGTACAGTTGCAACATGGGTACCCACTAAAAACAACACCCATAGTTTGAATTGGGATGATCCTACAGTTTCATTGCTGTAACACTGACACCAGAATTGTTTTTGGACTAAGTAGTGTCACGGCATGCATTGCTTACTTATCATGACTTTAACATTGTAATACTGAACATAACCTCTCCCCCCATCCACCCCTCCTCTTTCACACTGATAGGTGTCCATGGTTCCCAGGCACCCCTTCCCGACCGTGGACGTTCCAGATCACGCCCATTACACCATCGGCGTTGTCATCCTGATCGTGGGCATCACAGGCATGCTGGGAAACTTCCTGGTCATGTACGCCTTCTGCAGGTACTGGATACAGCTGCTGTCAGACTAAAAACATTCATCCACATTTATTTACATCCACTTCTTTGCAAGATTGATGTCGATTTTTTATGTTTGTTTTATGTATGTTTTATGTTTGCAGGAGCCGGAGCTTGCGTACCCCAGCGAACATGTTCATCATTAACCTGGCCATCACAGACTTCCTCATGTGTATTACTCAGACACCCATCTTCTTCACCACCAGCATGCACAAGAGGTGGATCTTTGGAAAGAAAGGTAACACACACATAAACATACAGTAAATGACAGGTGCTACTTGTAACATTTTAACATCAGAAACTCAATGACAAATGAATTTTCATTCATTTGTATGACTCCTGCAAACAAACAAGACCATCTCCAAGAAGCAGCCTCTCCTACCAAGTCAGATTTTGCAGGATATCTGGCTTTATGGCACAAAGGGTGATCAGGGCGCTTCCAGCACAAAGGGAGCTAAAGCATTCATTCAGAATTTATTACAAAGGCAGATGGGTGGAAGGAGTGAAATACTGATGTAAAAATCAATACCAGCAAGGACAAGAAACAACAAGGTTTATGGGAAACGTGGTCTTAATTTGGAGAAATACTGGCACTAACAATACCCGTGGTGCGAGATAGAGGCTATCAATTGTACACGCGGAGGCACGGACACATGACACACTCTGGTGGATGCGCGTGCACACACACACCATGGCCAATTATACAAGCATACGTGGAATACCACAGGGGTCAGTATTGGTTCCTCTTCCTTCTGACTGTAACCTGCAGTTCAATAAAAAATCCATCCATGCACACGCACGCACACACACACACACACATGGACACACCAGAGGAGCGCCCAGATCTCCAGATGAGCTTCATGATTATCTGACAATTAGAAACACAGACACACACACCATTGATGTGTCTGTGTATGCATATGCATGTGTGTGTATGAGGCAGTTCATTCATGCCAATTATCACACACACACACACACACACAGAATCAATCATCCTGTATGCCGCACAAAGTACATGCCAGTATGCATGTGCTGAGAGTGTGTTTGTGAATGTGTGTGTGCTACAGTACATGTCAGTGTGTAACCTAATGACGGGGCTAGTTTGTTTTCTATTATCCAGCTCTAATCAATGCTCCCTCTAAGGACTTGCTCTTAAAGGTGCACCAAGACGCCAATCCTGACCAGGTCACTGAGTGTATCCAAACTAGGATAAAAGCTCATTATTGAGTTTTTGCTCAAAGAACAGATGACTCAAAGTGACTCAATCACACTCCATTGATCTCTGGCACAGGACAACCTCTTCCTAGGAGACACTCTTTGGGTTTCATTGACTTCATTTAAGTGACTTAACAAGGCCTATCAAACTCACCCAGACAGGCAGGAAGACAGGTACATGGGGTTCATGATGAATATTTCATTGCGATATTTGTTTGACTTTCTCCCCACATGCTGCGCACAGTTCAAGTTTTGCCTTGTGATGACCGCGATCATACGGTGTGCGACAGGTTAATGGTAATCACACACTCCGAACCCGAGGGGAGAAATAGCAGCCGAGAGAGAGAGTGATTGAGAGTTTGTGTATGTCTATGGTGATTGTGTGTGTATATGCTTGTACGCAGTGTGTGTGTGCATATCAGCCTGCCATATATATTATGAATACACTGATGGTGTAGCGATAGTCTCCGTGGAGAGCGGCAGGCCAGCCTGTGGAACAAAGTGAGGCATGTAACAGTTGATGAGATGCTAGCATTCAGTTATTATTCCTAGTCTGTCTCTCTTGGGGTCGCGGGGTCGGTGTGGAAACTCAGAAATGATTCGTCATAATAGTATTAGACAAGATCAACTAAACACAGCTTTGGTCTCTTTGACACTGCCGCAGCCCCATAGCTGAGAGGAACCAGGCACAATGTGTTAACATGTATTACAGTGTGTACAATGAGGATTAATAATTTAAACACTAATACTGTAATGCACTTATGTATTCCACACTCGTTTCTCTTTCTCTCTCCCTTTCCTTCTCTCTCCCTCCTCCCTTGTCCCTGTGCGTCTTTCCCTCCCTCCCTTCCTTCCTTGCTTTCTCTCCTACACTTTCATTTATCCTGCTCCTGCTTCCCTGCCATTTCCCATTACCACAACGCTTCCCTCTCCTCCTCCTCCTCCTCCTCCTCCTCCTCCTCCTCCTTCTTCTTCACCCTTCTCCCCTGTTCCCTACCTCCTTTTCCCTTCCTTCTCTCTCTTTTGCTCCCTCCTTCCCTTTTCCTCTCTTTACCCTCCCTGTCTCCCCTCTTCTTCCCCTTTCTCCCGCTCTCTGACAATTCCCTTCCGCTCACTTTCCCAATTTCTCCCTCTCGATTCAATTCAAAGGTGCTTTATAGGCATCAAATACATGAGTACTTATTGTCAAAGAAAAAAACAACAAATATAAGGATTCAGTTAGCGACCATATCAATTAATATTAACAGCAATTGGTCCATTAGAGGCTTTGCAACTGCCTCATGAATCTCCAAGCCACCATGTCTGGCAGCGTCCAATGGGGAAATAATGGCTAAATACATAAATACAGTTTGTAGAAAAACAGAGATATCTAAAACAGATGAAGTTCCATTCAGGGACGTTGTAAGTAATAGAGAATGGTGTGATATAGTAGATTTGTTACCGGGACACAGTCAACTTGTCATTAGCCGTTGGCTCCTTTAGTCCTAGCTGTTCTACAAAGTACTGTACACAGATGTTAACTAGGTTTAGTCCTTTCCATTGAGACACAACGTAACTCTAGAAATGCAATCAGCTATTCTCAGCCACTGTTGCCGAAGAGCTGATGACTTCCAAAATGTCTGCCAGAGGGCATGTTACGTCACCTGAAAACCCTCTATATAGCAAATCCATCAATCTACTAAGTAATAGACAAATAGATCTAAGGACATCTTACCCCTCCACTCCTCTTTCCTCCCTATTCCCCTTTTCCATCCTTTCCCTCCCCCCTTTTCTCCCCCCCCTCCAGGTTGTGAGTTGTATGCCTTCTGCGGGGCGCTGTTTGGGATCTGCAGTATGATTACTCTGGTGGTTATTGCCGTGGACCGGTACATGGTGATCACCAGGCCGCTGGCCTCCCTGGGTGTGATGTCTCGGAGGAAAGCCCTCTGCATCCTGGCCGCCGCCTGGGCCTACTCCATGGGCTGGAGCCTGCCACCCTTCTTTGGCTGGAGTGAGTACAACCGCACTCCCGGAGACCTGGTCATTTTGATCAGTGTGATTACTCTGAGGGATTTAGATTGATTTGCATTGACTAGCTTTTTATGTGTTCCTTCATGTCAGCATGAAAAATACATGCTGCAGTGTTTTGTTTCAGAGGGGGGGATACTGAGAGGCTATACAGTATATATAAAGTATAATATAACAGAATGATGGATCGGAGCTCAATTTGCTGAGTGCTGCAGTGGCTCGCACAGGAGAGCCCAATCTTCAGCCTGGGCATGTGCCATTTCCAGCAGCGGCGGGCTCTGTTGGCAAGGCGATGCGATACATGCCCCTGCAGAGATGTCAGAACCGTGGCGTGTTGGCCCACACAGTCTTTAGTCACTTTCTCACAGAGTGATTTAAAAGGTGATACCAATTTAGCCAGCTGAAGGCAAATTGAGGTATTGAGGTAAATGATCTACATGATGCGGCCCACTCAGCGGGACAATTTGCACTTTTAGTCCCCATTATAAGGCTACATTATATTAAAGTGGAAGCTTTTAACGTGTATAACCAATATGTTCCTCTTTGAAGGACACAATTTAACCTTGAATGGTTCCTTTGATGTGTTCAATTACTGTTATTGTGTCTGGGTTGTCATGATCTTGTGAATAGTGAATAGCCATGTTTCTGTCATGTATTGCATTCTTGTGTATAGCCAATCACGTCTTGAGTTTTGTCCTGTCCTACCTGCTACTGTGTGCTGCTTCAGCATGAATAGGCAGGCTGGGCCACGCAGACAGTTTGCACAGTTTTAGTGTCACATAAATCCTCGTTCAGACTCCTTGTTTCCACAGGATTCAAGTCTTGTTTTGGGAGGAACCAGTGGTACCAAATATACAATAAAATAAAGACAATTTATTAGTAACATTAATGATGTCCTGCCTCCCTACATCTAACCTGCACTAGTAGTATAAATACTTTCCCCAAAAAATGATCTTGGGGTGTGGAGCCTCCAGTGCTGCAGCAGGGCAGTAAAAAGCGTGATAAAGGTGACTTATGACCTCCTTCCGTGTCTACAGAAGAGGGGAGAAGGTGTTTTTCTGTTGCCAAGGTAACCCTGACAAAACAGAGAACATTACTATCCCATTATTGACTGACACTAGAAATATATTAAAGCCTGAGCTAGGCAGATAGTATCCACCTAAATCCTACCGAAGACCCTTAAACAGGTAAACAGGCAAACATGTCCTCCCATGAATGATGAAGGCTCCCCTTGGGCCAATCAATAACAAGATCTATGTGTGTGTGTGTGTGTGTGCGTGCGTGCCTGTGTGTGTGTCCTCAGGTGCCTATGTCCCAGAGGGCCTGCTGACGTCGTGTTCCTGGGACTACATGACGTTCACCCCGTCCGTCCGCTCCTACACCATGCTGCTCTTCACCTTCGTCTTCTTCATCCCCCTCTCCATCATCATCTTCTGCTACTGCTGTATCTTCCGAGCCATCCGACGCACGACCCGGTTGGTGCACACACGCACACACGCACACACACACAAACACACACGCTCACACACAAGCACAGGCATGCTCATACGAAAGTGAATAAACTCTGATACCACTTTCACCTGCACACTACAATATGTGCACACACACACACACCTTGTATCACCTCATATTAGTCCTGAAGATCAGAAAATGTACTCAGCACATAAAGGACACTGTAACCCCCCCCCACCACCACCACCACCTCCCCACCCCCACACACACGAGAAGATATTGTATAACACTTTATCACACCATGGATGAGGACATAAGTGTCTCCAGTGCTTTCATATTGATGTGGTGTTGATTGATGATGGGTCTAAGATTCTCTATCGATCCTGTTTCCACTGATGTCTCACTTAACCTGTCTGTGTGTGTGTGTGTGTGTGGCAGCGCAATAACAAAGATCAGCTGTGAGGGGAACAGAGACTCCGTGAAGAGGTTCCATAAGATGAGGAGTGAATGGAAGATGGCCAAGATAGCGCTCATCGTCATCCTGCTCTACGTCATCTCCTGGGCCCCTTACTCCTGTGTGGCCCTCACTGCATTCGCCGGGTGTGTGTGTGTGTGTGTGTGTGACGTTTTTTATGACCCAACATCTCTATGAGAACTGAAAAAACCGACAAAACCTGCAGTGTTGGGCTTGCGACTACCACTACTATGTATTCCCGTTATATATAATATACTACTATATACTCGTTACTCATTTCAAGGTTTCGAGTTTGAAGAGGGTCAGCCATCGTTCATGAGTCTCAGGCTGTATCCCTACACCAGCATTCATTTTGTACAAGAGAACACACCCACTGCAACCCTTGTATCTCAGATGTGTCTCATTTCCCTCTCTCATTTGTCTTTCTCTCCTCCCTCCATTCCTCACCCCTCTCTCTCTCTCTCTCTCTCTCTCTCTCTCTCTCAGGTATGCTGACATGCTGACTCCCTATATGAACTCTGTTCCTGCTGTGATCGCCAAAGCCTCTGCAATCCACAACCCCATCATCTACGCCATAACACACCCCAAATACAGGTAAGAACTCATACACACAACAACACATACTTTAATATGATTCATCTTAATGGCATTATAAAATAGATATTAATACCAGATGGAACAGTTAGACCACTTTAATACTCTCTCTCTCTCTCTCTCTCTCTCTCTCTCTCTCTCTCTCTCTCTCTCTCTCTCTCTCCCTCTCTCTCTGTGTATGTCTATGTCTCTCTCTCAGGTCAGCTATCAGCAGGTACATTCCCTGTCTCAGGCTGTTGCTGTGCATTCCTGGTAGAGACCGTCTCAGCAGCAGCAGCTTCCAGTCCACCCGCCAATCAACCCTCACCAGCCAATCATCAGAGGCCTGCCGCCCCATCAAGCCCCGACTCTCCTCCCTGTCCGACAGCGAATCGGTGAGTGTACCTCTTGTCTAATGTGGTATGTCTCTGTCTTACATAGTCCTGATACAGGAATCTTTCATCGTATGGGTTTTTTACCTCTCCCAAAAAATAACGAAAAAACTATGTTGAATTTCACCTACTCAAACAAATGTCCGTAATCCTTCACTTTATCTGACTCTGCTTTCACCGCAGTGGCATGCGCTACATCTCCTGTACACAGATTAACTTTTAGACTTTGTTAAAGACAGGTGAAAAATTGAATGGAGCAGGACAGGACCCTTTGAGAGAAGTAAAAACCCATACGATGAAAGAGAAAGGGTCCAGGATCAGGGCTATGTCTTACATTGTCTGGTTGCAATCAGAATCAGAAGCGGGTTTATTGCATGACATGTTTTCACATACGAGGAAGTTGTCTTGGTGATTGGTGCATAACAGTAAAACCATGCACGTGCCTGATTGATTTTGTGTGTGTGTGTGTCTCAGGTGGGCTTCTCAGACATGGAGGCAGACCTCTTGTCTCAGACGCTTTGCAATCGTCAGTCAGCAGGCGTCAGTTGTGATGTCAAGCAGGTACGCCACGCCAGCCAGAGGTCAAAGGCCAGGGGTCGTGACTCAGGGGTTTTTGAAAGAGCCGCGGCCTACACCTACATCGACCCGTCCACATGCCGCCTCTCACAGATCACCGTGAGTATGGAGGGTTGTTTTATGTGATGTTATACAGTATTTAGGCATGACTGAAAATGAATGCAATCAGAATTCAAACTTCGTCACCTTCAGCGTCAGATAGGTGACATCAGACAGCGTTTGAGTGTCCGTTAGGATTTGATTCCGTTTTTACGCAGGCTAGTTGAGCATTAGTTTTCAATGTGTTTAGATGTTTTTGATGGGAAGCTTCCCTTATGTTTTGTCATTTTGTCAAAGCCAATCCCAATCCACTCCAGTTTAGAGAGGTGAGGTCATCTTGTTTTGGAGTCCTGTTGAAATCACTACTCGTCATGTTTATGAATGGTATTCCTTGGCACACGATCCTATGCGGTCATGTTATTTGGAGCCCTCTTAAAATCTGTGCTTGTCAAGTTTATGAACGTGACTCCTTAGCGTGTAATCTAGTGAGGCCGTGGTGCTTCGAGGCTCTGTAAATATCACTGATTGTCCCACGCTTGATGATCCGGGTGTTTCAACACGACTTGGCATTTTGCTTTGGAGTTAATTAATGCTTTATTGATCAATTGATTTTTGTTTGTAATGGATGTTGTTGCCTTATGATGATTGTCAAATGGAGGTCAAAGTTTACCCACCTTTTGATTTACTACTACATGACTGACCATTACGCCACCTCCAGGCACATAGGAACAGTATTTCTCAGCACATGAAATTATAGTGAGACATGATTCTTCCCAACATATCCACATAATGTATCACGTCGCTTTGGAGTATTGGTAAAAGCTCTTTTTCTGTGAATGAATGGTGGTTCTTGGCAAATGTTTCCCTACTAGGAAAGCCAGGTCTTTCTATGTGGGACACCCAATATATAGAGCATTTCCATCTCTGTGTAATAATCCGGTGTATTTACTTCACACAGAATCAGAAGCACACACATCCACATATAAACACATATACAGACACACCATAATCTCACAATCTCGCTCGCTCATGCACAATCAACATAGATCCACAGCTACATGCAGGTCAGGGTCAGGACTACATTATAGAGGGTCTAAAGACTAATCCAGTAATCTTGGACTTTCAGACCTAATCCACAGTTTGCATTACATGACCCTGTGTTTCGTTATACTGGACAGACGTGGGTGCCTGATTCTCTAGGAGTCATTGTCTGCCATCTGCTTCCATCTCTGTGTCATCATCACTGTCACCTCCATATTGCTGTGTACCTACTTCTTTTATCAGCACTGTCCTTTTTGAGACACACACAGGCCTAGGCTGGCACATAGCATCTTGTATTTCTTGTACATGTGTTGCTATTGGCACATGCTTTTTTTGTGTTCTGTTCAGACTCTGACAGAGCCTGAAGACATCTCCATGTCAGACATCAGCCTCCAGACAACCAGTCGTCTGCCTGCCAATGTAAGAGTCCACGATTTATCTCTCTTGCTCTATGCAGTAGAAAACTTATTTTACCATGTCTCTTATAGGCTTAACCATTGTTTTCCTCCTATCTTGCCCAAGTGTTTTAGTCATTTGTGTTTTGGGGACTACATGTCGACCATTTTACAGTATTTTTTACAGAATATGGTTCTCTCAGTTTGAAAACAGTTAGTTATACTGGCAGAATCTACCATAGGACCCAACCTAGTCTTTTAAAATGTAGTGAACTGAGCATGATGTGTTAAAATACAAATACAAGGGAAATATGTTTCCCCGCCACAAAATGATTATGTGGAGGAGACACTATAAACAGGCAGTACCTTGACATTGAAACAGTGCAGTGGAACATAAGGGTGTGGCGGTCAGGGTGGTGGATGGGCGTACGTTTTTTCCTTTAACTGTGCCCGTAACCCTAACCTTCACCAAAATTGTTTTACTTGCCTAAATTTAACTGTTAACTAACCTTTTCCTGTAAAAAAAACAGGTGAAAATGGCATGTCCAATTCGTGCTATAGTCACATAATCCAATCTGTGGTATAATTTTGTAATCCAATTTGTAGTATTGTCACATAATCCAATTTGGGTGGAGGAACCTAATTTGTGTCCGCAACGTAATCTGTGTTTCAGAGCTTGTCAGTGCTCACAAGCTCACAAAATTGTCAGTAAATGTGTTGCAGCCTAAGGAGTTGCTGCAGGGAAGCTTAGTCGTGTGTGGAAGACAAAAACATGGAAACAGTGAAATCTGAATTCTGACTCCTGCGCAACAATTTTAAGAGGGTCATTGTAAAGTAATGTGAAATGTGGCATGTGGCATATCCCTTTGACAATTCCTTTTATTTCTGCTAACTCCATCAATCCAATCAGCCGTCTTTTCCATCATGTCTAGTGCCATTAATTTCCTGCTGCTCTGCCATCATCATTAATCTAGTCTTGAAAGGCCAGGCTAAGACTCTGCAGGAGGGAACCTACAGTCATCTGCTGCTCGTAGATTCTCAGTTGTAGATCATTATTTAAATAAGTCATTTTGCTAACCACTCAGCCATTTCTGTTTACACAAAGTTTCGATATCTGAACATCAGTGTGATTCATCTTGTCTCTCTCTCTCTCTCTCTCTCCTTACACAGTTGGATAACGTGATAGAGGAGTCGGGATTGACAACTGTGTGCAAGGAGACGGCCTCCATCATTGTCACCTCCATATCCAGCCCCTCCCATTTAATTAGTTCACCAAGTTTCCATGGAAACCAAGCCGACACTCTCAAAATTGCCAAGGTGCCCCTAGAAATAGTGAGACTGGAGACACCATTGCTATGCATAGCTGGACATAAACACAACGACAGTGTGTAACCATAGTATGCTAGTGCAGAAGCTCTGTCTTCTGCACTAGCATACTATTTGCTGTTCATGGCATCACAAAACTAGAGCATGCTCTTCGTGTATTTTTGTACAGCGTGTGCAAGTGTGTGCGCGTGAATGCCTGGTGTTTTTGCATACATGCGTGCATATTTGTATCCATATTTATGTCTTATATTTTCTGACATGACAATGAGATGGCTTGGTTCGGAGGTAGAGGAGCACAAACACACAATGTGAAAAGTCCATCGAGGAGAAGTTGTACTCTATTTCATGTGTTCTTTCTTGCTACTATGTTTGAGGATGTGTGAATATGAATACACTATTAATATGAGATGTTTTACTTACCTATTGATTACGCACGCACACACACACACTCACAGAGGACGGGGCAGGAGCGGGCACAGTCAGTCTCTTTACCCTCTGGCTTTTTGTCAATGACTTTTCCATTCCTGATCACATGGGCTCGCTGGGTTGACAGATCACACTGTAAATGGGTCATAACACTATAGCACTTCTGTTACCTCGTACCCAAATGAATGCATGTGCATGTGTGTGTGTGTGTGTGTGTGTGTGTGTGTGTGTGTGTGTGTGTGTGTGCATTGTGTTTGAAGGGTCACACGCTCATTTGATTAGTCCAAAGGGCATCATTGAGTGGCTTGTTTTGCAGGCTGTATAAGGCCCACTGGCACCAAGCAGACAGCACCACACTGATAAGCTGTGTGAGTGTGTGTGTGTGTGTGTGTGTGTGTGTGTGTGTGTGTGTGTGTGTGTGTGTGTGTGTACTGTACTGTGTATTCCTAATGATTCCATACATTTCTGTAATATCTCCTATAAGATATACAGGTGGCAGATTGATAGCCTAGTTTACTGTGTGTGAGGATTTCAATCCCAAAACAAACTTCAGAGGAGAGTTATTGATTCACCCCACAACTGGCCTGTTTCACCCTCCTACTCCTACAACACAACCCCAAAGCTCCGTTTTTCCATCCTGTACATTGCAGTTCCCTTTGAGATTCTTAAGATCTCTGCACCATCGACTATGATTGTATTAGTCATCCTGATGTTGAAAAAGATCTGACATGTATTGTAATTTTTTTATGTTGGTAAAATGATGAAAATTAAATATTACATTACATAACAGGCATTTATCAGACGCTTTTATCCAAAGCGACTTACAATAAGTGCATTCAACATAGGCAAGAGAACTACTAGTCACCAGAAATTGTAAGTGCATTTCCTTCCTAAACAAGCAACTAAGAGCAGAACCAGTGCTAAGGTAAAAGTGCAATAAGTTAGATACCTACCTAATTCAAATAAACAAGTGCTAAGAGGAGAAGTCATGGGAGTGGATAACACAACCAAGAGATGTTGTGTAGAGGGAAAAAAGAAGAGGACCCAGAACCGAACCTTGCGGAGCCCCAGTAGTGTGCCTGCGTGGTTCTGACACAGACCCTCTCAGCGTCACCTGGTAGGAGCGACCCGTCAGGTAGGATGCAAACAGGGAGACACCCATCCCCTCAAGGGTGGAGAGGAGGATCTGGTGGTTCACCGTGTCAAACGTTGCAGACAGGTCCAGGAGTATCAGGACGGAGGAGAGAGAGTTCGCTCTAGCGGCATGCAGGGACTCTGTCACTGCAACAAGGGCGGAGTCAGTCGAGTGACCCACTTTGAACCCAGACTGGTGAGGGTCCAAGAGGTTGTTCTGGTGGAGGTACAAGGACAGTTGATTAAAGACAGCACTTTCAAGAGTTTGAGATAGGAAGAGTGGAAGGGAAACCAAATTAAAGTGTAAAGGTAACAAAAGTGGTTTCCCGTTTGTCACGCTATATACATCGATGAAGGTATAAAATTGCATATGATGAACATGTTTAAAAATTTTAAGGATAGAATCTCAAAAACATATATATATTTAAATTGAAATTATGTTGTAATGAAGTAATAGTTTCATGTTGATTTTGTTATTGTTGAATAAATTGTTTTATTTGTGTTGTTTTTTATTTATTTTTCTGAATAAAAATGTTGATAAGTTCTGTGTGGCCTTGATAATACTTGGACAAGAACTAATAACACTGATGTATTATACGTGATATGTGGAACAATCAGAAATAAACCACATCTGGTTTGGAGTTTTGCAACTCCCAAACCATAATCCATCCATCAATGCTGTAATCTAGATGATTATAGCTCAGATTGGCCGATGGATTAGTGCATTCCCAATAAAGCATCCCTATCAGGTTATTTTCCTTGCATTGTCCTCTGGCTGAGATCCGTCCGGAGCAGCAGGTGACAGCTGGGATATCTTGACGTCAGAATGGTATTTGTACAGATGATTTCCCATCCATCTGCGTCAGACACAAAAATGTTATTTGACCCGAATAGGCTTCCCTATAGAACTATGGCCCCCTCTAGAGGTAGATGTTGGTAATGATGTTGAGTATAAGTGGGCACGATGGGTAGATGAGTGCATAGGAGAGAGAGAGAGAGAGATTGAGACTCATCCAAAGAGTCATTCCCCTCTATGAACATCTCTCTCTCACTCCCCCTCCCTCCAGATAGAGATATTAGTGCTGACATATTTTCCAGTGCTCTCTTAGGGTTGTTCTCCGTTTGGTAGCACCCTGTGTATGTGTGCGTGTGTATGTGTGTGTGTGTGTGTGTGTGTGTGTGTGTGTGTGTGTGTGTAGGGTAGGAAGGAAGAGAGAGCATATTCCAGGTGTGTGTGTAATCATGCTCCTGCTGTACTATGTCACACCTAGTGTGTGCTCACGTGGGTGTATGTGTGCATGCGTGTGTGTGTGTGTGTGTGTGTGTGTGTGTGTGTGCACATGTGTGCGTGTCTGTGTGAGCTGAGAACTGTCTGTCATCCTGTCTGACTACTACCAATAAATGATTCACAAAAATGTCAGGATATGCTCAAATAAAACACTCTCTGAAAAGATGAAGGATACTTAGAAACAACCCAGATATGAGATGAGAGTTTAAAAGAGACAACAGAGCCCATGTTCAAAGCACCTGTTGAAAATGTCAATTATTTAATTGGCAGATGCACTTGTCCACACACACACACACACACGCACACACACGTACACACACACACACACACACACACACACACACACACACATATTATACACATATACACACATATTATTATATACATATTACACATATATTATTCAGTTGGTGGGGTGTTTCTATGAGCTCTCAGTAATTTGTTGTTTCCTTCATGAGCTCTATGAAAGACTGTGAAGGAGAGAGAGTGAGAGAGAGAGTGAGAGAGAGAGAGAGAGCGCGAGCGAGTTAAAAGGACAACAGAACTGAGAATGACGTACACTCAGAAAGATTGATTAAGGATAATAGGGTGCTAGTAGCATGAACCAGTAGCAGTGAGAGAGCGAGAGAGAGAGAGAGAGAGGAGAGAGAGAGAGAGAGAGAGAGAGAGAGAGAATGTGTTGCAGTAAGAGGGGTCTATATTGGCGATGTGAATCGGCAGTGAGGCATTCTGGGGCTTCGTGTTACTGGCCTTATAAGGGCCAGGGCCCCTGAGTCTCCGCTCACCTCGACTATTCTTAGGCCGCCTGTCCCTCACCCTCAGCACCCCGCAGGCAAGAAACACTTCTACTCTTTATTAGCAGCTTATTATCACTTTTTCAGAATCCACACTTTCTCAGATTTGAGTCTTCCTTCTCAGGGTAACAGCTTTGGGAAGTTTTCAGAGTCCTGGTGTTGAGATTGTTGGGAGCTTCTGTTTGAGGAGAGACAATTTTCTGTTTGTCTGCAATCGCTCAGCTTCACTCTCTCCTGTGTGTGTGTGTGTGTGTGTGTGTGTGTGTGTGTGTCCGTCCATCTGTGTGTGTGTGTGTGCGTATTACAGAGGTTCCACAGCTCCTGAACAACCCCCCCCACCCCTCCCTCCACCACCAACACCACCACCACTACCACCACCACCCCCAGCACCACCACCCCCTCCGGTGTTTGCCCTGAGAGCTGGGAGCAGACAGGGAGAGAAGGTACAGAAGCGCTGAGGGAGGAGAAACTACCACCGAATCAACGCCTCGGGAAACAAGGATAGCAGGGGACGACAGAGAACAAGGGGGCGCAGAGCAGGAGCAGGAGGAGAACGACTCAGACTAGGGAGTAGCAGGAGGAGCGTTGACGCTTACCGTGGTTCAGTAGCCGAAGATGGGTACGTACACAGTGACTCTGAGTGGCCCCGCGCCGTGGGGCTTCAGACTACAGGGAGGCAAGGACTTCAACATGCCCCTCACCATCTCCAGGGTAAGGGGAGAGCCACGCACACTCTCACGCACTAACATTGCATCGTTGAAAAGCAACTCGCAAATAAAGACGATGTAACGTGCATTATAACAAAATAACCCACATGCACCGACAAACTGAAATATCACGATGACAAAATAACTCCCATAGACTGGCAGATGACAAAACAATGCACTGACAATTCACTATGTCAGAATAATCCACCAATAAAGACAGACTGATATGACAGAATGACACACAGATTATGTCAAACCGACTGACAGTAATGTCAGTAGTGTACACGCGGCACTAGTCACGACTCGCTTCACGCTCTAGTCTCAGAAAAAAATCTCCAACTTTGTAACCTGTTGATGCTGGAATCTGAGGTTGTTTGCCCATGAGCATGTGCACGCTACAGTGTGTTTGTGCACGTATGCTTGTGTCTACGTGCGTGCATATGTGTACGTGTGTGTGTGTGTGTGTGTGTGTGTGTGTGTGTGTGTGTGCAGGTGTGGTTATGTGTGTGAGCGAGGGCTGAACAGCAGTTATGTAATGTCGCAGTACGTGATGACGATAGGAGGCTCAGGCATCTCTGGAGAGATTTCTGGAATAGAGCAGCAGTGGAAAGACTTATAGAAGTATTTGTCTCAAGTAGAACTGTATAAAAATATACTCAAGTACTTAGTTAACGTTTTTGTGTATGTTCATGTTCTCCCTTGATGGCCTATGTATATAAAACACAAGAAGCCACAGCCCTCCAGTTCCCCTACTTTGGCGTGGGCCTTGTAAATTGTTTGACGGGTCAATGTCGACTCACAACTAGAGGATAGTTCCTTTTTAACTCAGCAAAGATAAACTCAGTTAAGGGAGGTGAAGTTAAGACTAGTTGCCTAAAAAAAGTACTCAAGTATGAGCCAAGGTACAGAAAGTGCTACCCAGATACAGTTAGTAGAGTAACTAGTTTTAACTAGTTACTTTCCATCTGGAATAGAGAGCCACTAGACTGCATGACACCGAGACACTCTCCCTCTTTTTTTTTCTCTCTCTCTCTCTCTCTCTCTCTGTTTCTCTCTCTCTCCCTGGCAGGTCTGCTGATGTATTTACAGCTTTTCCTTTAAATAGCATGGGAGGAGAGGTGGATGGAGAGGGGTGGGATTGGGACAGGGAAGAGGCAAAGAGGAAAGCTAACGACAGCTTGTGTTACCTTTAGTAAGCTTTATTCCTCTCAGTTGTAGTCAGTTTCAGTTTCAGTTTTTGGACCTGCTGGTGGGCGTCTATTTAAAGCGATACACTGTGTCATCATGGCTGAATGGATGGATGGATAGATGGATGGATGGATAGATTTAGAGATGGATTGATGGATTGATGGATTGATGGATTGATGGATTGATGGACTGATGGATTGATGGATTGATGGGTGGATGGATGGGAGAATGTATAGATTGATCTCTCGGTGTCTCTCTCTCTCTCTATCTCTTTCTTTCTCATTTGGAGCAATGAATGAGACAGAGAGAGAGAGAGAGAGAGAGAGAGCAAGAGAGAGAGAGAGAGAGACCAAGGGAGGGAGGGAGAACGAGGGGAGGGAAATAGAGGAGAGTCTTAAACAGTCTGCTTACCTGAGTGGAGCAGTATGTATGAGCTAATCCTCCTTGCATTCACGCTCACTGGTATTGCTCATGCATGTGTGTGTGTGTGTGTGTGTGTGTGTGTGTGTGTGTGTGTGTGTGTGTGTGTGTGTGCGTGTGTGTGCGTGCGCGTGTGCATGAATGTGTTGATTCCAGGCTCCACACATCTGTTAGTTCATTGTTCTCTGATCCTGGACTTTGGTAACCACACAAGCCTTGATCCATGTCTAGTGTGACATTGCATTGTTGGATTTGTGTTCATCCTGTGGTCGGCGCTGAGTTCAGCCAGGGCGCCATAAAACACTGCAGCTCGCCGTAATAATTCAGGATGGCATTACATTTTGACGTGACACCCCAGTGGTTCAGAGTTCGGGCCTACTTTTGCCAGGACCTAAGAAAGGAAGGAGGAAAGGAGATGAGGCAAAACAGTGAATTCCTCACATCATCATGGATGTGACCAAGGCACACCAAATTGTTTTACTACCATCCAACACAGAGCAGAGATATGTAATAGAGTAATGACATGTTTCCTTGAACCTGATATTAAGACATCTCTGATTGGATGGAAAAGGTCTCTCTGGCTTCTGATTGGCTAATGACACAAGCTGGTTTATAGTTAGAAATTGTAATGTAAATTTGTATGAGCTAAATGTGATATCAAACTATCCATTCTGGGGTTATTAATTTAATGTTTCAAATTTAAAAAGTGTTGTTGTTCAAAGGCAAAATGTTAGGATAGCACTACGCTTCAATCAACATCCAATTATCAGGGAACACAGAACAGCTTGTATTTTTCATGTTTCAAGCGTGACATAGACGCATGACGTATTCGTTTGTGTTGTGTCCGTGTGTGTGTGTGTGTGTGTGTGTGTGTGCAGTTGAATTGAGTCAACATTGTAGAAGTACAATGTTTCTCTCCCTGGGAGCATCTCTCTGTTTAACACCAACTTCTAATGTGCATGCACACACATGCACACATGCACACACACACACACAAAAATTTCTATAATTAATTAGTATGCAATAATTATATAATTAATGCAATAAGAACACACAAGGAAGAAAGAAAGGTGTGACAAGAACAGAAGGACAAGAGAGAGTCTGAGAGAAAGAAGAGGAAACAGTGGGGACCAGGTATAGGGAGGACTAGTATAGTATATACTAGTATAGTAGTATAGGTACCATATTATAGATTAGAGAGTAATAGTACTATACTTAAGGTAAATAGAGGAGAATTATTGTGATTAAGAGAGCGAGAGAGAGAGAGAGAGAGAGAGAGACGATAGAGTCAGGAAAGTCTTGTATGAATGTCAGCAGCAGGTGCCTGGAGGAGGGGTGGGGGGGTCAAACGAGCAGAAACAGCAGGCATCAACAGCACCGCTTATTTTTAACTCCGTAACGAGTTGCCTGTAAGCCTAGACCCAATATATGCATGTATGCCCCAAGTCCCTCAACGCTTTGTAGCGCCGAGCTCACTGAGACCGTTTTCTCCAAGCTCCTGTCTGGCTACATGTAGTAGTAGTAGTCTGCATGTTCAGGACAGTTCCTCAAAGAGTGACAGAGTAAAAAAAGAACGTAAAGCACTTTTCATTATCTTTGAATTGTGCGACCTCTGACTTTATCATTCAATTTCATCTTCATTTAACTGGGCAAGTCAAGGAAATCATTCATACAAACATTGAAAGCCTGGAGTAGTGGATTTTGATTAAAATGAAGGAACACGTGACAACAAGCAATACAGATAAGGGCACCCGCTAGCTCCACAATAAAAGCTTTTTATTTTTTCCATAATAAAAAATGGTGACTTGGATTTATCCAGTCACACCTCGTTCAGTCGCTCCACCAAGTCTCAAGCCGAATCAAATCAGGTCTTTCCAAGTTTATCCTTCGACAATGTACACAGTTCCTGTCCCCACTCAGTCCTAGCGTCTGCTCATGGATTCCAGCCATAGTGCTAACCCAGGGCCCAATGCATCCCAACGGCATACATAATATTAGCATTAACATGAGTATTGGCACTATTCTGTTGCTGCACACTCTCTTTGTCTGCTCATTAGGATCCATTCCTGTCCCTAAGACGAGGTGGTGGTAACAGAGCAACACCATTTACATAGTATTTTGTGTCAGATGGTCCTATTAGCAGATGATTTGAGTCTTAGAGAATGTGTGGTTCCACTCTGCTGCTCAGCTTAACGCAGAGATGCTATCCAGCCCTCAATACGTGGACCTGAAGGATTTGTGTATAACACTTCAGCAGATTTTCTCTTTACATTTATGGCTCGGTTCAACGGGTTTATTAATTGAGCTGCTACCCATACAGAATGAATAACAGTGTGGAATGAGTGGCTGCACTACAGGCTAACCCAGAGGAAGTCATGCATCAGCTGAGCTGCAGTGTTGCTTGGTCTTGGGTCTGACACTCCAACACAAGAAAACTGAACATAAGCGCTTTTTATTTTGCTTGCCGTTTCTAATTTCATTGCCAGCCAGGGGGATTATACAACAGAAAAGCTTACTGTTACTGAATCTGTGTCATGACCTGGTTCAAGTATGACCTACTCTGTTGACCCCTCCATAGATAACCCCAGGCAGCAAGGCAGCGGGCGGCAGCCTGGCCCAGGGCGACATCATCTCAGCCATCGACGGGGTCAACACCGAGGGGATGACGCACCTGGAGGCCCAGAACAAGATCAAGTGTGCCTCCACCAGACTGGCGCTCACCATGCAGAAGTAAACAACCTGTAAACAACCTGTAACGAAACGTGCTCTCCAACAGATTTAAGGCAATAAGGGTAATATGGCTTTTGGCAGGGATAGGACATAAGGGACAAAATCAATCTGGACTTGTTGGGTTTGAGGAGGGCGGAAGAGTATGAAAATATATCACTGGTCATGTATTAAAATGTTGCCTCAGAAGGTGACCTATCTATTGTGGCATTATGAAAATCCACCAAGAATTTTACAATTTTGTTCGGTCCTCAGGTCAAGACGTCCCGCACCAATTGGCGCAACAATTTCAAGAATGGACTCGCCCATGCCCGTCATCCCCCACCAAAAGGTATAAACACACACAGTATACTCAGTAGCGAGTAAGTGCAGATCAATACCTTCACAAAGACAGATCAATGCACAAAATACAATCTATCCACGCAAACATAATATGTACGTATCTATGTTTTATGTGTATTTGTGAGTTTGTGTTGTTATTTTTGGAAGAATATTATTTACACCGAGCAGCATCGGGTCACAGGCTGCATCCTGCTGCCCTCTAGTGAAAATATTCACAGTGCAGCTAGGGGTCAGAGGTCAACGAACCAGAAACACCAACCAATGGAGGAAGAAATGAAAAAAGAACAAGTCTCTGCAAGCTTCTCACTTTATTTTCATCCATTATTACTCCTTCTTTCTTATCCTCCTTTCTCTCATTTTGCCACTCACTCTTCTTCAATCTATCTATCTATCTATCTATCTATCTATCTATCTATCTATCTATCTATCTATCTATCTATCTATCTATCTATCTATCTATCTATCTATCTATTTATCTATCTATCTATCTATCTATCTACCTGACCTCTTCTCCTTTTTAAGAAGGAGGTAAAAGAGGAAGTGAAAGAGGAAGTGAAGCCCAAAGTTGTTGAAATGGAGCAGCCAGTGTCCTATGGAATCCGCCTGGCTAAAAGGCCCTCCGTGAGTTATCTCTTCAAAGCCCCTGAAAAAGAACCAGAGCCGCCGGCCCCTCCGACCCCTCCGACCCCTCCGACCCCTGTCAAACCCCCTGTCCTCCCCCCGCCAGCTGCAGGTTCCCCACCTGGCCAGCGGGGGCAGTACAATTCCCCCATCGGCCTTTACTCTGCCCAGACTCTCAGCGAGATGGCGCTGATGCAGGGCAAGTTAGGAGAGGGGCCGGTGGCTGCCAGCGGACTGTCATTCCTAGGGTAGGTAACCTGAGACACTGAGAGGATGAAGAGAGGATGAAGAAGGTCTAACTCGTTTAGGGACAGCCCGACAACCAACAATCCCACCAAGCTAACGCAACACAAACTAATGCGACAAATGAAAAAAAACGGGACCTAATCATTTAAGTCACCGTGCACTTCACTTTGCACTTCAAGTCACAGAGCGCCACATGTCAGGGACACCAGAGGAATGCGGCTTTTGGCATGCAACATCACACCACTCTGCCCTCCCCTGTTTGAGTTCACATTAACAAGACCGTGATGAAAAAAAATACTCAGAACTTTCCTGTCAGTATCCCAGGATGCATTCCTCTCCCACGTGCAAACCCGCAGATGTACTATTCCTGGAACGTGCACACGGACACACCTGGCCTGTCTCCAGGTAACAGTAAGCAGGTGACCTATCAGACCACAGTATCATTCGAGGAGCCGTACAGAGAGGTTACTAAAGGTTACCTCAAGTGACCCCCGTCGCCCCGTTCAAATGTCTACTGAAGGGAGAATGAGGATCAGTTGTTACTAGCTTGCCTTGGAAACCAGGCTTGTTTGGTGGTGTTAAGAGTAGTGATTCCAGGTTAAAGGGCAATACCACTGTTTTTAACACCTTGCTCCTATGCCATTATTGCCTTAACGAGTTTACGTAGGGCTTCCGTTGAGGGGATTCTCCTCTGTGTGACTTGGGGGGGGCCGGAGGTTTGGGTGAAGACTGACTGGTCGAGGTTAATTAAGGGCGTAATCTGCTCGGGCCCATGACATACCGCGGCCGAGTATCACTCTCTACTAATGTCTTTCCCGTCTGAGCAGCTTTACTGTAACACCAACGGTAAGTCAGGCGGCAAAAAACGTGTCGCGGAACGTGCTCCCCGCAGGCGGCATGGTGATGATGGCAGTATCATGCCATCCAGTACGGGGCGACCCTCACACACACACACACACACACACACACACGAGCAGCTGTTCTACATGGTCATGGAATGTTCTGCTCCGGTTACACACCATCATCCCGAATCCCCTGGATACCCCCCTTGGTTGATCCCCTCTCCATAAGCGTCTAGCATGGAGACGCTCCACTTTACCTACTGTACCCTGTACACGTGCACGTATGCGTGACAGCTGCTATTCTGACATAATTGGGAGAGGTGATATGTTTTGTGTTTGCGTAAGAGTGTATATTTGTGTCTTCACGGAGCTGTGCTGTGTGTGTGTGTGTGTGTGTGTGTGTGTGTGGTTGTGTGGCCACACCCCCAGTGCCATGTGATTGAGGTGCTCCTGCTCTTGTCAGTCAGTCCTGAAGGACGCAGGGGAAGCTGGGAAATACCTTGATGATGAGACACGGCAGCTATTCTGACCTTTAATGGTATTACAGCATAGTACTGTAGTCGGACAGTTGTAGTCGGACACACACACACAACCATTGTTATCTCATTGTTAATTTAGTACACTCTCTCTCTCTCTCTCTCTCTTTTTTCTGGTATGTTACAGGTTATTCTAAACACAGCTGCAAAGTCAGTACCATTATATTTTTCCGAGTGTTTAACGTGCATGAACGATGCATCGGGTATTGCGTGTGTGTGACAGAGAGAAAAGTGTGTTTGCATTCGGGGAACTTTCTGCGGTGATTTTGGCCTGGAGTGACGTTGTGTCTAAGATGGATTAGTGTGTGTGGGGTTGAACCTCAGCTCTGTGCTGTGTTCATGGCAAACATGGCTGATGTAATCCAGCAGTTGCAACTGTTACATAATGCAGCATAATGTTGACGTGTGCTGGTCATTTGTTTCCATGTAATTGCACTAATAAACCACAGGCTGAAAATCTGAGACGCGTCATTAACTGCATCCGGTGCCCTTCCTATGTACGGCACACTGACATGTATGCGTATTGATGCATGAGTGCGTACATGTGTGCTGTATACATACATGTGTGTAAGTATGTAGTGTGTATCAGTAAGACATCAGATTTAAAATGTTGTGCTGTGTGCATTTGAACCACGCAGCTAATAATCTGATTATAGCAGCAGTTTGGCCTGGCGTGCTGGTAGTTGAGCTACACTGACGTGTTTGGTTTTGTATGGACTTGTATGTCAGCTGTATCATTCTTTCTCCTGCTTGGTAAAAGTTTTTTGTAGTTAGACCTTGACTGTACCGTGGTTTAACGCCTGTAAGCACTCGTGGACAAAGCCTCCGTGTTTCGCAGTGTGACGTGTAGTTGATACAGTAACTACTGAGTGGTAGAACAGCCCCATCTGTCTGTCAGTCCCGGTACTACAACCTCCCCTCACTTCAGTGTCTCCCATGTCTGTTTTTTTTGTCTTCCTCTCTCTCTTCTTCTTTCCCCGCCTCCTCTGTCCCGCCCTCCTTGTCTCTTGACATCCCTCCCTACTCCCTATGTGTGTTAACCCTTTGTATTGCCCCCCTCCCCCTCCGACCTACTGATAGTTTGGAGTACACTCCCAGCTTCAACCCCATAGCTCTGAAAGACTCGGCCCTGTCTACCCACAAGCCCATTGAGGTGAGGGGTCCAGGGGGGAAAGCCACCATCGTTCACGCCCAGTACAACACGCCAATCAGCATGTACTCTCAGGACGCCATCATGGACGCCATCGCAGGACAGTCGCAGGCCAAGGGGCACGAGGGGTAAGTACGCACAGCCATACTAACCCCCCCCCCCCCATCACACTCTCTCTCTCCAACCAAAAGCAACACTTATTCTCAGGTCCGCCCTTTGACAAATAAGGGTACTTTCCTTTGAGCGTATACCGTGCCACGACTCGATGATGTCCACGCCCGGGCTTTTCCTTGTTGTCTGTGTCCTTGCCTTTCACTCCCTGTTCCTCTGCTCATTCCACCCACAACCAAACAACCAACCTTACCTATGCTGTCCTCTGCCCATGCCTCCCCACCCTTTCTTCCCGGTTGATCACGTGACCCTCAGTGAGGATGCTGGCTCCCCCTTGGCGTAAGTACAGTAGCGCCTCCTATTCCATCCACACTCACCTCATATATGGATTCTCCGTGTCTCATATATGGCTCACGTGTCTCCTTTTGTCTCATGACGGCTTGTGCATTGCTACGTTTGTCCCGTAAGCTAACATCCCGGTCCTGACGTGATCGATTTGGGAATCCTACGGCAAGACTTGCCTCGCGGTTGACTAACGTAAGGTTTGGGTTTCTGTGTTCCCGGGCCCTCCGTTTGGTGGATTAGGGCCCCCTGTGTGGTTATGTGAGTAGAAGTACTTAGAGGTACTTTGATCACAGTGTGCGAGTGCGAGTTTTGGACAGGGATGGAGTCTTCCTCTCAAAAGGCATCGGATCCTGAAGGGCCTGATGGGGTTTCATAGCATGGGAATGTTCTGAGTAGCCAATCACAGGTCTCAATCAACTGCTGCCCGGTCAATATTGACTCACTATCCTAACAGTGTAGCTGTGTAAACTCACACCAACAGAGTGTGGTATGCACATTAGAGGCTCTTTAAAGGAAAAATCCACCCTAAAACATTTTTCTTAATCTTGTGGTTAACTGGCCAAATGTAGATGACTCAACGCCACATCAAGATATTTCCAGTGCAGTTACAATTCTTTGGAATCAAAGAGCAAGGGCTTCTTCCTAGACTCACCATTTTGCACTGAAGTTCAACAATCAGACAGGAAGAAATCCATCATAGAAGAGGAAGAGACGTCAATTTATCCACCAACAGTAGCCTCAAAAGACCAGAATGCAATGCAGCCGCAACACATGTTTGTGTTTTGAGTAAAGGGTGCAACTTTTTCTTGACTGGAAACTCTCGCTCTCATCACTATCACTACGGCTATTGCTCTCTCCATCTTCACATGAACCCAACCCCTCTGGGATGTTGAACGTCATTCTGGGAAATGTAGGACATCACTAACTAAAGCAGAAGTAGACAGCAGGCTGAGGGAAAAGTGGGCACAATAAAAAGGTCAATTACAGCATTTCATCATGAAATAACTCCTGGAATGCGTTGAGCATCATAGATTGATGATATATAACAGTGTAAGAGGAGGGTGGAATTTTCCTTTAGAGCTCTAATCTAATCTAATCTAATCTAATCTAATCTAATCTAATCTAATCTAATCTGATCTGATCTAATGGAACTATGGGGCAGCACTCTTCACAAACTCACCATACAGTGAATATAATGAATACACACACACACACACACACACACACACACAGCTCTAACAGTAGTATCTACCCTCCAGTGGTGCCCTGCCTGTTAAGGACCCAGTGGTAGACTGTGCATCTCCAGTGTACCAGGCAGTGATCAGGCCAGGCGACAAGAGCCAGGATATGTCCGACTGGACTCACCGTGCTGCCAATCTGCAGTCCAAGAGCTTCAGGATCCTGGCCCACATCACCGGCACTGAATACAGTCAGTTTACTGTCTGTCTGTCTTTCTTCCTTTCTTCCTTCCTTCCTTCCTTCCTTCCTTCCTTCCTTCCTTCCTCCCTTTTTCAATTCTCTTGATTCTCCACATAATGGCCTATCTTTCCTCCTCTCTTGATCCTCGGCCCCTCATGTCTCCTACGTTCTGTAAATCCTCACCTCTTTTCTTGTTCAGACACAGTTGTGGCCTAAGCAGTGTGTTTTCTGAGTCCTCACTGTCCCTCTTGCCCATTTATCTCTGTGCAGTGCAAGACCCAGATGAGGAAGCCCTGCAGAAGTCGAGGTAAGAGGATAGAAACTATATACCATCGAGTTATAAGCCTCCTCACTTTTGCAGACGCCGGCATTTCAGATCGGCACACATATTGCCTTTGGATGTGCACAATTACAGTACAATTAGAGTACAATTACAATTACATGGATACGATTTCATCCCTTGCCCTGCCCTCCCCACCATCAGAGAGAGGTTTGAGTCGGAGGTGAGGGGCCCCCGCTTTGCCAAACTGAAGAACTGGCACCACGGACTGTCTGCACAGATCCTCAACATCCAGGAGTGAAGAGGAGCAAGAGGGGAAAAGAGAGGAGAAACACAAGACAGGAGGACATGGATGAAAGCACAGGAGAAAAGAGGAAGAGACGAGTAATTAAGGAGGAGGAGGAGGAGGAGTAAGGAACTCCTCAGGAACGTGAGTTACTGTGGTAGCCTAGACTAGTAGAATGTGAGATATTAAGTGTTAGAGTGAGAGTGCCATCTTGTTCATTTGTTAATAAGCTCGATATTACCTGTACCTGTCCAATGTATCTATCTACTGCTAAGACCTGACCTCGCTTTTGGGTTTTCCTTCTTTTTTTTTTTTTTTGTTGTTTTGTTTTCCGGGTTCTGTCTCTCTTAAATGAAAAGCGAATTGTACAAAAAAGTGTTCAAGTGAACTTGTAAGCCTGTACCTTTTACGCCCCCAGTACATACACCACATACACAAACATGTCACAGAGCATGCTCGTATGAAGGCACGAGAAGACAAATACACACATATAGACTAATGCACATGCACAAATACTGTATGTAAAAAAAAAAAAATGCACACTCAAAAAATGTACTGATATCAATGTGAATAAATTTTTTCTTAAACCCATATGCCGGTGTGAATGTTTGCAATGTTTAACTCCCATATGGGATGAAACAACATAATGGCAGCATGGCCTATGACAATAAAACTGCTATGATGGGACAGAGTTGTGTTTGATACTGAGGCTCTTATCAGTGAGTCACATTTCCCATCATGATGGTTGGGGTGGCAGAGAGAGGAGGTGTCATGACTGTGCAGACTAGAACACCATTGGGAAAGACAGCAGAGCTCCTGGGCTGAATATTACTGCGACTGCATTCTGTGTCCAAATTTCTTTTAGTTTATGATGGTCGAACCTACCGACATGAAAAAGGCTTTTTCTCAGATGATGAAAGTGGAGCAGTGGCGCCTTCTAGCTTCGGGGGAAATGTGATGCCATTACTACCAATATTCAACAAAAGAGCGTATGAAGAGAAATTCTGTTCATTTTAATAGTAATATTGAATCAAATGCCTTAAGAAAAATGGCATTCGTTCCATTTCTTTTCATCAGCTCCAGCCAGAGGGGTTTCTATGCAGCTTAACTGGATGAGAGGAGAAAAGAGAGGTGGAACTGAAGGAGAAAAGGTGTGAAGGACAGAGGGACAGACGGTTTATAATTTGGCCTTTTTATAGAAGACACATTAACACCACCATTGTGCTGCGTCATGATGCCATATTTGTCCTGGTCAACAGGGGGCAGTGTGACTCCATACAGTCCACAACCCGAGCGACGAGGGCTTCCTCCCCACTGCAATCTCCAAACACCATTTCTATAACGTGCACATCAAACGTGTCACATCACTTCTATTACAGGAGCTGATGAAGATAGTATATAAAAATAGGATTGTAGAACGAACGGAGCTGGTGTAAAATGGTTCACACTCATTCAAGGAATCTCTGTGCTGCTGGGTGGGCATGTCTGACGGAAGGTGAGGGGGGAGGGGAGGTAGAGGGGGAGCAGGGAGGAGGAGAGGAGTCTTAGTAGTGAGTCACTCAGGTAGGGATGACAGAGCACTTTCTCTCATCTCATAACAGGGGAAAATGGCTGCCGGGTCTCTAGCTCTGCGTTTTCCTTTTTTTCCCCCCTCACATCTTTGGAACATGCATGGGGTGATTACAGACTACAACATCTGACATGACACAATCTCATAAGCAACCCCCCCACACACACACACCACACACACACACACACACACACACACACACACACCGCACCCCTACCAGCAATGGCGATTATGCAACCAAGTGATTGTGTAAATCACATCAACACGGTCATCATCTAGAAAGGTGTTTTCGCACCAATCAAATATGTAAACAGCTTGTCTGAGGTTGCGCTGAGCATGAGTGAGCATCAGAGAGACAGACGGAGAGGCGGGAAGGCAGACGGGTGAGAGGGGGGGGGGGGGGGGGAGGGAGGGGAGGGGGGGAGTCAGCTGCAGCATGACTTAAAAATGCTGCAGCATCCAGCAGCTTCCGTCTTTCCGCCTCTCGTATCCCCCATCACATGCACATCGGCTGTTTTCTCTCCTCTCCTCTCCTCTCCCTCCCTCTATCTGTCTCTCTCTCTCTCTCTCTCTCTCTCTCTCTCTCTCTCTCTCGCTCTCTCTCTCCGGCTCAGTCACTCTCCTCTCTCAGTCTGTGTGCTGTAGCCCTGCCGTGCAGTCCTCTCAGCCTCTATTGCAGCACTAAGGGAGGAGGAGCCAGCGACACACACACACGCAGAATCACACACACACACTCACACACACACACACACTCTCACATCTCACAGCATCCCTACTGCACGCTCTCGCTCTCTCTCTCACACACTCTCGCTGTAAGCACCAGCCAGCCAGCCAGCCAGCCAGCCAGCCAGCCAGCCAGACCAGACAGACCTGTTCGGAGATGGATGTACTGATGAAGGGGTTCTCCATGGCCAAGGAGGGGGTGGTGGCCGCCGCAGAGAAGACCAAGGCCGGCGTGGAGGAGGCCGCGGCCAAGACCAAGGAAGGGGTGATGTATGTAGGTGCGTACCACATCCTGTCTGCGTGACTGGGAGCAACACTGAGCTGCAGCAGCAGCCTTGAAAGTTGGCGAGTTTGAGTGAGTTGCACACGTTTGTGGTCTGCATATATGTGTGTGTGTGTGTGTGTGTGTGTGTGTGTGTGTGTGTGTGTGTGTGTGTGCGCGCACGGCTGTGAGGTGGGGTCCCTTGGGTGTCCCAGTCTGGGACTGTTGTAAGAAGTGAGCAGAGAGAGGAGGAGGAGGAGGAGGAGGAGGAGAAAGGCGAGATGAGGAGGAAGGAGGGGTTGGCATGAGCGCTGGCAAGATACTACTGCAGGACTGGTGCAGGGCAGAGGGTGGGGGGGGGGGGGGGGGGGGGCGGGGGGGGTGGGGGGGGGGGCAGAAAGAGAGAAGGATAGATAGAGGGGGATTCGGTGGAGAAAGGGATGGAGAGAAGTGTAATATGCTAGTAAGCTAATTGGTGGAGGAGAGACAGAATTGAATATCACGATGCTCCTGTATGGGGAAAGAATAAAATGGAGGACGAAGTGAGAGAGAGAAAAATGCGAGGAGGAAGGCGGGAGGGGGGACTGACTCTGCAGGGACCTGTGATGACACTGCTTCACTGCTTCAGCCGACAGCAAGTCTTTACCTCAAATCTTTATGAGGTAAATTCATAGGAAATTCATTCATTAGACAAAAAAAAAAACAGATAAATGCTTTTGTTACGATGTCCCCCGTCTGGAGGTCAGGACCGTAGCGTCCCCGCCTTCTACATCACCGACATCGGCGGCGGTGTGTGCGTGAATGAGTGCGTCACATCTCAAGGTTACCCCAGTTGGGCCAAGGGAGAGAGAGGTGGGCGTGGGCTGGATGGAGAGTGAGGTGGGTATGGGGGGGGTGGGGGGGTTGGGGGGGGGGGGCTGTGGCCAGAGAGGAGGTCAGCAGCGTCTGCAGTGTCCCGTCTCCGTCTCCTTCACCACGTTCACACCCGTCTGCTCCAGATCGGCAGCCGGCGGAGGGACGGGGGGGAAATAACAGTGACAATAATTTGATGCAGGTTTGGTGTGTGAGAGTCAAAGTGACGGGTGTGTGTGTGTGTGTGTGTGTGTGTGTGTGTGTGTGTGTGTGTGTGTGGGGGGTGTGGGGTGTGTGTGGGTGGGTTAGCCGGGGCAAGGATCAGTTGAGCACTGCAGCAATTTGCGCTCCACACAACCCCCCCCCCCCCCCCCCTCCTCCCTGTACGTGCGTGTGTGCACGTGTGTGTGTGTGTGTGTGTGTGTGTTCATGTGTGCGTGCATGTGTGTCGTTGCAGCAGATTTGCCGGCCAGTGCGTGATGCTTTGATGACTAACCACCTTCCTCCCCCACAGCTCTCTGAATATTCCCCTCCAAAGAGAATGATGGAAGGATGGAGGGATGAAGGGATGGAGGGAAAGAAAGGGAAGGTGGAATAGGGGAGGGGGGGAGGGGGGGGGCAGCCAGTGTGTCAAACAGAGTAAGAAACCACGAAAAAAAGGAAGAATTGGTCAATTTGAACGGGAGAGAGTGGCAGAGAAGAGGGAGGGGGTATTATGTCAGAATAGCTTTGAGTTTCTAGTCTTGTGACTCCAGTATGAACAGATGGAGAGAGAGAGAGAGAGAGAGAGAGAGAGAGATGATGGAGGTGGAGGGAGGAGGGAGATGAGGAGAACTTGGAGGGAGGTGTGATGAGGCGGGCTGTGACCACAGCACATGAAGCCTGGATGTTCCAGAGAGTACAGACGGGGGAAAGACTGACAGCGGGGTTTAAAAGTGAACGGAGGGATGGAGAAAAAACACAGAGCACAGGAGCACTGACGCACCAATCCCTTTCGTCAGTGCACTCGCGCTATTAATAGAAGTAGAAACAGAATAGAACGATGGTTAGATACAAAGGAAAAAAGCGATAGAGAGGGGAAGGGATGCGATCACCTGGAGTGAAGAGGGTTGATGTCCCTGATCAACTGGGGGGGTATCTGCCTATTGAAGAGAGCTTACGTCAGCAAGAACATGAGTGTGAGTGTGTGTGTGTGTGTGTGTGTGTGTGTCATGGAGGAAGGACATTGTGGTTAAAAAAAAGTCACATAATACAAGCTGAATACACACCGCCCAAACATATGGATTCACCCTCCCCAGCATTCCCGCAAATACATCAACTTCACTTGATAAAAAGGGATTTGAACACTGATTTCCTGCATAGGTGTCCAGCTATCGCCTCCCCTGAGAGGAATTCTGCATTAAACAAGGTGTTCAACCACAAATCACACACACCAAAAAGATGTAAGGCTAACATATTACTTCAAGAGATCAACCGTAACGTCTCTGTTCTTTGGTTTACGCTCAAAAAATACCACCTTGTTTCATCACGTTCCACATTCGCCTCTAAAAGCAGGTCATGCGTTTATTTAAAGCTTACCTTTTAACACACACACACACACACACACACACACGGATATTCAAAAGCATAGTGATGCTCAGGGGGGCTCCCTGGCTGAGAAAGAAGCTGTGTCATCGCAGTGTGTGTGTGTGTGTGTGTGTGTGTGTGTGTGTGTGTGTGTGTGTGTGTGTGTGTGTGTGTGTGTGTGTGTGTGAGAGAGAGTTGGCCTGTACCGCAGTACTGCTCGCTAGTCAGGCACATTGCTCATGTACCATAGGGAGTGTGCAGAGAGAGAAAGGGGGGAGGGTGGGGTGGGGGGTAGGATACTGTAAGTGGTACCCTCTGCATTTGTGAAAATGTATAGAAGACCCAGAGAGAGAGAGCGAGAGAGAGAGAGAGAGAGCGAGAGAGAGAGAGAGAGCAGCAACTCTCCGTGATGTCTGCGTGCAAAAACACGCTTGATGTTATTCTGCAGATTTTAAGCTGGATTTGCTTCAGAATTATCCTTCCACCCTTTCATCCCTCCTTTCTTCCTTAATTTCTGCCTCCCTACCTTCTTTCCTTGCACCCTTTAGAGCAGATCTCTCTCTCTCTCTCTCTCTCTCTCTCTCTCTCTCTATCCCTCACTCTGGCAGATTACATAACTATCATTTAATCTGCCTGGGATCAGATCATACTGTAACGAGCAGGGGAGGGGAGGTGAGGAAGGGTGTACAAAACGGTGCTGTCGTTGTGAATAAAAGCCAGGAAAGAATTCATAGGAAATCATGGGACATTTTCCCAGTAGAACAAAGTTCCGGTAAAATATAAGACGTCAATTGTCGAGTGAATTTTATTTGTAAAACAGAAGCAGAAGCGATGTGTTGCTCTAAATAGAAAAAAGAGCGAGTAAAACACATCAGTCACACTGAGAGGCCATAGAGTAAAAGTGGGTCTTTAAATCCATTTCTAAGAATAGCAATGGATCCTGCTGATCTAAGGCTTTCAGAGAGGCTGCTATACAGTCTAGGGGCCGCAAGAGCAAAAGAAAACTATATTTCAACTCACCCAGCAGTTCTGTCTGTTTTCTCTGGAGCTGCTGGATAATAACTTGAAAATGTATTAATATCCCTCTAAATTGGTCATAAATGTACTAAAACCTGTTAATGTAATAAATTACATCACATTATTACGTTGCTGTAATAATTATCTGTTGTCTATTTTGAAGTAATAATGCAGCGTTATTATATTATCTAACAAATTACATTTCAAACCATTTAGAGGGACATTTTATTACATTATGAACCATATCGTTCATATCTTGGTGTGTACTTCAAATATAGATTTGGACTGAAATTCTGTGGAGTGGAATTAGGGTAGAGCTGAATGGGATGGGACTGAAACCTCAGTGACCTGATCGCAACCTCATCACAGACCTCAGTCTATAAACACAGGTAAGACAAACTGTGAATGTGTGTGTGTGTGTGACTGCGTGACTGTGTGTGTGTGTGTGTGTGTGTGTGTGTGTGTGTGTGTGTGTGTGTGTGTGTGTGTGTGTGTGTGTGTGTGTGTGTGTGTGTGTGTATTGCTAAGCTTCTTCGTCTTTGTTTCCCAGTGGCCAACAGGACCACCGAGCAGGCCAACATTGTTGGCGACACAGCGGCTGCCGGGGCCAACGACCTGTCACAGGCATCCGTGGAGGGGGGTTGAGAACGTTGCCGCGTCGACCGGGCTGATCAACCAGGTCAGCCGCCGCGGCAGCATTGGATTTTCCCAATGCTTTCAACACCTTTTAGTGGCTTTAATCCCTCCACGACAGCAAGCATCCCTCCTGCCGAAGTGTCCTTGAGCAAGGCATTCCCCACCAGCTCCCTGACCTGGAAATAATATTGCTAAAACTAAATTCAAAGACAATAAGAACACTTTGATTGGCGGGAGGAAGGAGCCGTCCAAATCACAGCAATATATTAAGATACGCAACACAGGACCGTATTTCAATCAGCGGTCAGTCAGTCATGAAAAGCTCTGAATCATGGCTGATGTCTTGCTGTAAAAAGGTCAGACAGTCTAGTAGGACAGTGGCTAGTGTGCTGGTATTGAACAGCCACTAGATAGAGCTATTCCCCATATAAAAAACATTACTGGAAAAGGCTGCAGGACGTCAAAGATCTCACTCATTCTTTCTTCCCTTGAATAATACATGCTGAACATTAAATGCCTTCATATTTATACTCTTATTTATAAAATATGTGTTCATATATGGATACCTTTGCCCAGTGCAAGCATAACCAGAGGACGAACACATTACCAAGTTGCAAACTATTATGTATTTGCACTGTATTTATAACTATTTGCTTTGTTGTTTTTCAACCAGGGTTCAAACTACTCTGTGTATCAGCTCTGGGGGGACGGCTGATGTTCCTGTTTTCTTTTCTTTTTTTTTACAGTTCTACATCCTGTGTGTTGTTGAATATTGTGGCAGCGCTTCTGTGTTGTTCTATGTGCTGTGTTGTTGTTGTTGTTGTTGTTGTTGTTGTTGTTGTTGTTGTTGTTGTTGTTGTTGTTGTTTTGCTAATCGGTTCTTGTTTGTGTTGTTTGTTTCTCCTCTGTGTTGACCTGGTAGGAGGAGCCTGTATATGAGGTGCCTATTGGACAGGTCATAGGTTATAGGTTATCCTGCCTGTGTGTGTGTGTGTGTGTGTGTGTGTGTGTGTGTGTGTGTGTGTGTGTGTGTGTGTGTGTGTGTGTGTGTGTGTGTGTGTGTGTGTGTGTGTTGGGGGGGCAATGAGAGATGGAAAAAGGGGATACCCCGCATGCTACTACTTGTACTACTTGTAACAGCCCACACCAGACTGAATGAGCATCAGGCAGGGGACAGAGAAACCTAAACTGTGATGCTACCCATACCCATGCATGCACTCCTTCACTCTACGGGGTATTTTCCTTTCCTTTTCCTCTCCTCTAGCGCTGCTACATAGCACATCTCACAGGATCTCTGCAAGCAATTCAGCAATTCATGTGTTATGCATCTGAATTCTTACTCTGAATATTGCAGACTTTCCTGCTGACCCCTCAGATGCTCGCTCACTTGTGTGGGTTTAGCCTGAAATGATACTAAAAGAGAAAGAAAAAAGTGGACCCATTTCTAGCCGCGCCTCCGTCTATCTTAAGTGGTATGACGAGAACTCAGCTACAGCTCTTGCACAATAGATAAGCTACTGAATACATTCATGGCATGCACCAAAATAGCTTAGCTTCCATGCAATGCTCAGGCGGGGGTGTAAGTGAAGGCGATGCACACAGAGCCTGGCAGGTGAAGGTTATCGCTCTTAACATGCTGTTCCCCTCAAACAACTGAACTAACTGTGAAGACCCCCTGCCGTGCCACAAGCATGAACTACAATACAAATGGATGCACTTACCGTGACAACGGGCTGTTTGAACCCTCTCGCATGGTATTTGTATTCTTACTGCTTTAGAGGATCAGAGATGGAGGGGAGGGTGCCGTTGATGCTTGAGGCCCCCGTCCTCCCGTCGCCTCATCCTGTCATCTCAATGACATCACATGCACCTCTTTCTCATCTCTAATTTAGCCTCTCTCTCTCTCTCTGTCTCTGTTCCTGCAGGGAGAATATGGGGGGATGGAGCAGCGTGGTGAAGGAGGAGAGGTAAGGAGACCGTCTGCAGTTCAGTCAGATCAAACTCTATGTGATGGTGTTGGATACGTAGCGATGAATTTGTCTAATCTTGAATCAATATGATATGATATGATTTTCTTCTTCCTTCCTTCCCACCCCACCAGGGGTATTAGTCGTTGCTGGGACCTCTCCTCCCGTCCACTCCGATGGTCCCTCGCTCCCCTCGCCTCGCCGTACCAGACTCCAGATGTTCAACATATTTTTTTGTGACTTTATGGAACCAAATCAACTGAAACAGACTCTTCCAGATGCCCCACCTCACCCCCTTCCTTCCCCTCTGCCCCGTCACCCCCCCCCCCCGCCCCCCCCGCCCCCGAACCCACCACCCCCCCCCCCCCGACGCCCTCCTGTTACCCCCAGCAGTCCCCCTGCCACCTGTAATGCCCCTAACTGCCCCTAACGCCCTTGTTTTTCTGTAGCCTGTAGATTTTCTTCCAGCACCCGTCTTCCCTCACCCCTGTCCCTGTGTTAGTGTTGTCGTGTTATCACCCCATACCGCCCACCTATAGGGAGACCTGCTCTCACACACACACACACACACACGCACGCACACGCACTACATCTGACTGCACACACTCGCACCCGCCCTGAGGCACACACACATACATGCACGCTACGACAGCCACACACACACACACACACAGGGCAGATGAGCAACAATTGGGAGTCATTATTGAGAGGGATTTCGTTGAGGGGGGGAGTATCTGGGTGTGTGGCTGCCTCTGCAGGGTGACAGTGACTGAGACACGTTGCGAGATGGCGTGAGTGTAATTGTATTTTGTGTGTGTGTGTGTGTGTGTGCATGTGAGCTTATATGTATGTGTGTGTGTGCATGCGTACTGTAGGGAATCACGCGATAAAGAGAGAGGATCATCCTGTTCCGTGTGTGTGTGATAGTTAGTTAGCTACAGTAGACTGCATGAACAGATACCTAGAATGACTCGTCGTGTGTCGTAGCTGTAGAGTAGCAGCTGTTCTATTCAGCTTCGTATGGCTTTAGCGTGTGTTTTTTTGTCGTGAAAAAAAAAAGCAATACGTCACGCTCTTGAGGTAGCAGCCCCCCCCCCCCCCCCCCCCCCCCCCCCCCGAGTCGAGAGGAAAATGAGGACAGTTATTCCAGCGCTCTTAAAAATTAGAAACGACACGGCACATTCTGCACTGCCTGTAGGTTTAGCCTGGATCTAGTCCGGGGTTGAGCCCGGTCCTTTTGAGTTTGGCTGGAATAGACCTGGTTAGAGTTGAATTGTTATTAGAGTGTGGAAAAAAAAACCAGGAAAGATAATCCGGTCCACATTGTGTTGTTTCGCTTTGTTGTTATACTGTAGGATGAGTTGCTTTTTTCTGTCTTTGTGGAACTGGTTTGCATGCCATACAGAGAAACAAAGCAATATGGACAGTCAGTCAGTCAGTCAGTCTGAAGTCAGTCAGTCAGTCAGGGAGTCACTGAGGCAGAGCTGGACGAAGGTTTGGGTTTCATCATCTACAGAGTGATGTTACACCCCACTGCATCCTGGGATATGTAGCTTTTTATGGTCGTTTTCATGTCACAATAACTAGTCTCACTCTGAAGCTCCCGCCCATCAGCTGTCTCAGCCAATCGGAGGATTCCTTTATCCTGTCACTCACTGTGCCCTGCACCTCACCGCTTGTGGTAAATCTATAGCTCGTCTGCCCGGCATCGGTGTGTGTCTGTATGCATTGTACGTGTGTGTGTGTATGTGTGTGTGTGTGTGTGTGTATGTGTTAATATAGAACAGGTCCAGCCAGCAAAGTGTGTGTGTGTGTTTGTGTCTGGACAAGGTCTGTGTGTTTTTACTTTGAGGCCAATGGAAACTGATGACTGCATGTTGCCTTATCAAGCAATCTGACATTCACACACACACCCGCACACAACACGCACACAAACACACACGCTCAATACGACACACAATGACAAACATACATGACATGAACACAAATCCACAAGACACGTCACACGATCACGCACCATGTTTAAGTTGGCATCAAAGCAGACTCGCTGATTTTATAAACAGTACCAGTGAAATAAAAATGATTTTGGTGAAATCAAACTCTTGTGTCAAGACTTTATTTATCTGTGTTATTTATTTATTTTATTTTAAAACGTATTATTATTTGTGTTATTAGACCATGGGGTGGAAAGTTGGGTACCTCCATTTAGGAGGATGTTGGGTTGGGAGGGTTTAAATCAGACTGACATTCCAGTTACTTGAAGACCCACTGATAATAACTGGACTAACAGGTCTGAGCTGTCACAAAAACATCCTTACACCTTTGATTTTTTATTTGCAGGTCGAAGTATTTCAGTGAGAAAAACTATTTTGGTTTTGAAGCTTTCATCGGGTAAGTCAGTGGAAAGGATGTTGTTTATTTGTATAGGCCTTAATCACAGTTACAGTCTCAACGTCCACATTATGAAACAATGAATGAAAACAACACGCTTCCCAACCTCAGACCCTCAGTGAGAACGAGGAGGAAAAACATGGACCAAACCTTGGGAAGGGCTGGACAGAGCGGGATCCCTCCAGGACGGTACTGATGAGGACAAACTCCAGACAAGACGAAGCAGGCAGGTCTTCAGTTCATAGTGAAGCTTACATCATAGGCGTCGTTAGGCCTGGGCGTCCGAGGCTACAGCCCCCGATGTTTTATAAATAGCCACTCTTATATCCTCGAGTCTTGGGTGAAGAGTGCTGACTTCTCTGCCCTGTTTTCCCATACCAGCATATTGCCTTCCTCAAAACAATGGTGTCACATCTACTACACTCTCTGGGTAATTGGCCTGGGTGCTCTCTCTCCACACGATCACAGGATACCCCCCCTCCTGGCCTATTCTGGGCATTTCAGCCTGTCTTCTTTTTCTTATCAAAATGGGGCCTGTGCAGACACCCTTATTGTGAAACGGCCTCAGACTGTATTTTTTTAAAAACGTTATGATTGCTTTATGGTTTTTTAGGTTTCATGCTTAATCAAAACACACTCTTTATATTTATGATCTTCAGGTTACATGCTTATTCAAACACACTCTCTATATCTATGCAGACCTAATACTTTGACATTGACAATGTTGCTTAATACAAGGCACATTATAATTATTTACAACAAGAGAGAGAGTGAGAGAGAGAGAGAGAGAGAGAGAGAGAGATATCTGGATGTTTCAGCCACAGTATTAAGCCACTTCCACAGTATTAAACCTCTCTCTGTGATCAAGTAGTCTCATAATCTCTCTCTCTCACACACACACACACACACACACATATCTGCTGTGTGTTTAATTATGTTTCGTTATCTCACGCCACTTACATAATGCTCTCTTCACAGACAGACGTACTGATCTGTGCCAAAACCAACCAGGCTTTTGCCGGTGGGCGGAATGAAGATGAGCCACACCAGGGCGGAGCACATGTAGCTACACCCCTAGGAACTGCCAAACACACACACACACACACCTAAAGGTAAAGGGTGTTGCCCCACACAAGAACGTTGTCCCTTTGTATCTTTATGTGTTTGTTGATAGCATGACTGGTTTCAACGTGACAAAGTGGTGCGACGGCATTGCTGTCCTACATAATCACAGCACTGTCATCTGTGTGTGTGTGTGTGTGTGTGTGTGTGTGTGTGTGTGTGTGTTAAATCAGGTCGTCCACACCAAATTTAAGCCTTTTTAAAGCCTTATTAAAACCTTATTAATGCTTCTTAAAAATAAAAAATAAAAATAGAAAAATAAACATAAACAGCTAATGAAACTATAAATGAGCAGTATGAGAAAAGGGAACAACAGAAATTGGTGAAGGACATGAAGTCTAATTGTGTTCAGTAAAGTAGTCCTGTTCTGTTCTGCAATGGAAACAAAACTCATTACATGGTGAAAATATAAAACCTCTTCTAACGGTATTGAGCACATTTGTACTTAACACTTAATTTAGGTCATTTTAATACTTTTTAAGTGTGTAAGTGTGAATATGTGTTTGTGTATCTTCATAGAGCCTTGCCCCAAATTTTGATCAATGCAGACAAGGGTGTGTTCAGTGGGAGGTTGTCTTCTGACGCCTGCATATAACACTCCCGTACACACACACACCCTCAGTTTCTCTCACAACCCGCTCCTTCACATTCCCACCTCAGGAAGGTATCAACACACCGCTGAGATGAACCTCTCGTCCGGAATCGACAGCTTGGTCGACAAATTAGGTGAGATATTCACAATTCTCTGTTCTGTTATAGTGAATTAATACCTCTGTAAGTCTTTATATGCATCACTGCTTGGTTAAAGAGGAATGGAAACTTTATACATGTCAAATACAAAACAAAAAATGTATTGGCGTAAACTGTACTGTGATAAGATGTTAAAACGATCACCAATCCAAGGTGCACTGAGCTCACTTCTAAGGTGCTTGGATACTTGGCTGTTGGGACGTAGGAATAGGAAACGTGCTGGTATCAATCTTACTGGATCACATGCATTACACTTTTAAGCCGTTAAGAAAATGTCCCTTCAACAAAGAAGCCTGTATTTCCTGTATTATCGTTTTATTGTGAAGTTATTCAGCACTGTTGCGCATCTGCCAGGAGCTGAAATGATGGTGGATATGTAACGATGCCTCGTCTCTGTGGTCTCCCAGCTCAGGAAGCGAAGGACAAGTTGAAAGAAGTGATGGCAGGCGAAGAAAAAAGGAAGAGAAGGAAGAGAAGGAAGAGAAGGAAGATGAAGGTGATCTATTCGTTTTGTTCATCAAGGCCACTTGATTTGTGAGCCGGCCGTTTGCTCTGTGCTGAAGAGCTCAAATGTATAAAGTCTGATGGAGGATGAGGTACTAGGTGTCCAGGGATGTAGTGGAGGCTGAACCCACTCAGCTTTCCATCCATTATTAGTGAAATACAGTTTACCCTCCTTTAATAGTCTTTCCTATCTAAATATTAGTATGATATTGTATGTTACACTAAAATGTACAGGAACTAATAAACTAATGCTGTTCTGTGTGTGTGTGTGTGTGTGTGTGTGTGTGTGTGTGTGTGTGTGTCCACTCCCAGGCGCCGGAGGCATCGGAGGCATCGGAGACATGCTCACTGATAAACTGAAGGACGCAGCGGCTGGAGCGGCAGCTGATAATGCAACAGATCAGGCTCTCAGCTTCGGGAAGAGCTTGTTCGGTTGATTCTCATCCCTAGTCTAGTGCGGATACCCCCCCCACACACACACACACACTCCCTGAAACACCTGTGATGTGGTCATTTTATGAAAATAAACCATAATTTGTCATTCTTCATGTTGAATAACTACATACTGTCGTATCTTTTTGTTGACATTTTATTGGTTTTCAACAAAAAAGGAAAAAAAAAGGCAATACAAATTTTTTTCCAGAGGACTTGGACGGTTAAAAGGACAAATTTAAACAGGAGAATGGCTGTCACAGTGACCATTTCTGCTCCTCCCTTCTCCCCTCTCTTGGCCACTGGAGGAGTTGGGGGGAGGCCGTTTTGGGTGAAATGTAGCTTAACCAGAGCAGGAAACAGGGAGGAAGAGGAAGGGAGGACCGGTGGGGTGCAAAAACCTTGAATCTAAACACAAACTCAGATAGGAACTTTGTTGGGAATCCTAAACCATGGCAACTTTAACCCTAAGTGTGTGAGACAAACTCCACAACAGTAAATTAATATTATTCTCTTTTACTCACATGGAGCAGAATTTCTATCCCCTTGAATTCAAGTTAACTTTAAACTGGGCGTCTCCGTTTTAGAGCAAAGCTCTTTCTGAGATAAGGCATCTGTAATGCTGTCGACTGAAACAATCGCAACAGGAGGTTCATAGATACATCCAGGGATCACAAAAAGGGGCTCCAAATATGGCTGCCATGCAACGCTAGTAAGGACGTTTCTTTGGAGGCTGAGGGAAGGACGGGGTCTTTCAATCTCTCAGGGTGTAGCGCTCTGTTGGCTTTTTCCAACAAGATCTAAAGCGAAAACGATAATCGATAATCGGCAGAGACGATGATATGGTGGCAGCACAAAGATCACAGGACGTCGGACAGATACCAGCCTAGCCACAGAATGTCTCAGTGTGTGTGTGTGTGCGTCTCACAGTGTGAGAGAAAGTGTGTCAGGTTTCTCTAATGTAAACACCGATATGTTCTAAAGGCTGTTTGGGAAATGACGATAAGGAAGCAGGAGAAGGTGATCAATTGCAGAGGGGGGGGGGGGGCGGGGGGGGCGGGTGAACGTGGGCTGTGATTGGCCGTTTATGTGAAGGTGAGCCCTGCCTCGTTGTAGACTTTGAAGACCTTTTCGATGGCATTGACGTAGGCGGCCGTCCGCAGGTCCAGGCCCAGGTTGTACTTGCTGGCTGTGCGCATGATTTGCTGCAAGGCAAAGAAAAACCAGGTAAACCAGGTGAACTGGAGGAACAGCTCAGGGTCGTTCCAGAAATCCTTTCCTCGACCGGACAAACCGGTTTCGGACACAAGCCGACATACAAAAAATATAGACAAAGAAATAGACAGCTCAAATACAGAAACTGACTGCACAAATACTACACTTACTGAGCGTTCAAAGCTTAAAGAAATGAGTGAAAGTCAAATATTTACAAATACACACAAAATCCCTGCAGTGTGACTTAAGGCGAGGGCAGGGTGTATTGTTATGATGTGTTATTATGAGTCACGCGCTTCACATTCACCTGCACACTAAAACAGGTCTGACTGTCTTATCCATGCTCACTCACCCGGGCAGATCTCTCCATGGTATAGGCCAGCCCAGAGTGGACAATATCCTTCTCAGAGGCACCCTGCAGAAAAAGGAGGATGGAGAATCATTCTCAGATCGACACGTCACTGTTCATGCAAAAGGTCTTCATGTTTTAAGCTTCATGATTTACTCATGTCAGACCTTTTTTTAAATTTTCTGTCTGTTTCTTAACCTGCTCAGAGAGCGAGCGGGTTTTACTGCATCAGGACAATTAGTGACAGAGCCTCAAGGAACTCGACACTACACACAGAGACGTGTAGGCTTTCAAAACCTTTGCTAGCACTCCTTGTATTGTCCTTAGCCGAGGTCTTAGTGTAGACCAGGGCCTGTATTCACAAAACATTGTATCTTACTATCTCACTAAGAGGACTCCCAAAACGTTTCTAGCTAAGAGTTTCCTCTTAAAACCTATTCACAAAGCTGCTGAGACCAACTTTTACTCAGGAATGGGGAGAGATCTTAAGCTAAGAGAAAGGCAGGGTTGACCCCGTTGCTATGGAAGCTTCCTATGCCCACAGTAATTGGCTGATAGGGGATCTGTCAGTGATTTCATTATACAGTAGAAATGCTGTAGGAGGTATCATGTTGCCACCATATTCAAATAAAGATTTCAAAATAAAAATGCAGGCTAAGTGATGACTGATTAAACATGAAACCAAGAATAATATAAATTTAAGCAGCCTTTTACTGATCAGACTAGAATAACCATGGCTGATAGGAAGACGTGTGACGCTGCATTGTGCAAACCAAAACCAAACTGGATGCAAGAACAGCTTTTACTTCTTGCCCAACTTGTGCATGAAAGGAAGGACATTATTAAAAAGGGAAATTTGGAGTTGGGATAACTTTAAAAAATATATATTAAAAAAAAGAAGCATGGGAAAATATATGCCTTCCCACTTCTGTCCAGAACCACCGACGACTGTGAAAAGCGCTGGTATTCTTTGCAGTCTCAGGCAAGGGCAGGTTGCAGTTATTAATAGGACGTTAGGCCAATTATTTTACACTAGACACCGATGTTTTATTCTCTGTCATTCAATGTTTCTAAAATGTTGACGTGATTACGAGGCGGATTGCCAGCAGCAGATTTGGTCTTAGTGACTTAGGAGTCCTCTTGACTGCCCCTAACTTTTCACAGATTTAGGAGCTGGTTTTAGCGCTAAAACGCTTTGTGAAATACTCTTAGACCAAAAATGTAGGAGACTGACATGCCCCAGTAGTCCTAAGGGGTGTGTGTGTGCATGTGTGTGTGTGTGTCTCACTTACAGCAACTCTGGCCTGGAAGTCAGCGGTGGGGACGACAGGGATGGGTCCTCCCTGCTTACCAAACTTCCTTTCCAAACTTTCCTGCACGGACACTGGAAGAGAAAATGTTGTGGTAAATTTTCATTGAGGTATATGCTCTGTATTAAGTAATATCATTTATATTGAAATGTTAAGTTTGAAAGTAATATAATTTATATCAATATATTAGGTTTGCATTAATATGAAGATTGTGTGTTATTAAGCATGTAACCTGAAGATCATGAAGTACAGAATAATAAGGCTGAGAATCCCGCCGACATGTCCAGTCATGAATCTTAACTAACGAGGCTGAAGATCACCAGACAGGTCTAGCTATGAATCTGAAATAATTGGGGTCTGGCCAGTCCCCAAAACCCTAGACTTCCTTATGAAGCGGTTACGCGAGCGCCTACATGCCCGCTAAAAAAAAACACCTTCAGAAGAGGGCGATATAGAGGGCAATACTGAAGGCGATCCAGCATCCAAGACCACCTGCAGATGATGTAATGGAAAAAAACCAATCTACCCAGGGCATTAAAAGATGGTGTGTTGGACATTCCCCTGGACATGTGTGTAAGGGCCACCTATAAGGACCATGTATGGGCGTTAGGGCGCCATCATTTCCGGTAAAACTAAGCTAAATTTGGGAAATGGGGCGTAAAAGTCAGTATTCTCCACCCAACCAACTACAGAATCGTGAAGAAGATTAAGTGTTGGCGAGGAAGTCCAGTCTTCATCACTGGACCGAAACCTGGGCTTCTTCCTCTGACAAAAATAGGAAGAAAAAAAAAAAAGAGATAACTTTCTTACAACTTTCCATTACCACCTGATTTATATTTCAGTTCCCCATTTCACCTGGAGCATGACCAACATTACCACAGGAAACATCTGGCTCATATGAATCAAACCTCAGAGAGGGCAGGACAGGCACTGAGCAAACCTCTGGGGGTGATTCTTTACAAACCACAGCTGAGGGGTGATGGTGCTTCTGAGTTCAACTTAGGGGTGGGCGATATGACTAAAAATCAATATCGTGATTATTATCGTGACCTCGATTACGATTAATGAACGATTATTTTATTCGTTTTGTTTTATCTTGCAATTTGTTTTATTTTGAAATTGACCGGATGCTCTATGCCGTTCCTGTGTCTGACTTCCTGCCCGGCTTGACACATTTGCTCGCGGCTCGCAAAAAAAGAACCGCCAAAACCTGTTTTAAGGACACAGTTCATGAACGCACCATTGGGGAAAGTATTTGGCCCATTCATTCAGGGGAAAGTGATGTTACATCTGATGAGCACACACACACACACACTCACACTGGTTGCTTTGCTAACTGGAGCTTCCTCGTTCCTCGTTCTTGTAGCCTAAATAACAATCGAAATAAACGATTGTGAAAATTTGCCGCGATTACGATTATAAACACGATTATCGCCCACCCCTAGTTCAACTTGGATTATCTTACTTATCATTTTGGTGAGTATGTCTTTACGTTTGAATGAAATCTACAGGCATGGGTAGAAAAGGGTAGTTAGTGACCATGCCCTGTATTGGACCTACAAGAATTTCATTTGAGTTATTTTGCTGTTTTATGATTGGCTGTTAAGTTGTTTCCTTTGGGGTGAAATGACTTGTAATCAAATGTATTTAAAAGAGTGAGTAGGTGTTACAAGGGAGAGATATTCTACTAAGATGTGAGATTTTGATGACTCATAGCAGAAACTTTAAACCAACGGGCAGCGATTCCCTCCACCGTCCCTCGATTCCTAACATTACTGGGGTTGCCTTACTGGGAGTATTCTCAATCTGTGCTGAAGTAAATACATTTGAATCCCGCATTTAAGGAATACTACTTGCCTCTCGTCAGTGATTTAAAGCCAGGTCTGACAGATGAGGCTCTTATTGGTTACTCTATTACACTTACAGCAACATTCCCCTAAGGGTATAAGTACATACATCTCTAAAATCCTATTCTAGTGACCATACCAACAGTTGTTTCAGTAAGAGGGGACCTACTGGTAACTATGTGATCTTAAACTGCTTATAGAGAGGAAGGCGGTTAGAGGGGAGGGAAGGCCGTTAGAGGGGAAGGCCGTTAGAAGCGATATACGATGGGTAGGTGAGATATTACACATGCATGAATGTGAAGGCTGATCTGGGGCTTTGTACTGGGACTGCAGGAAACAGTTGTTGGACAGAGTATACACCTCCACACTGATAGACCAGAAGACAGCATCACAAAGCCAAGAGAAAAAGGTAAAACAACATAGCAAGTACACAGTAAGTACTGAATGCTTTGTACCACCCAATATCATCATTATTTTAAAAGAAATGTTCTTTTAATATAGATGACTGCCCGTCCCTTTGGCTACACTGCCGGCCAAGGAAATCAGCAAAGGAAAGTCTTCAAAAACGAAACCCTGAAGAACCATAAAGAGGTCCTCTACTACGATACTACGAAAAAAGGGAGAAAGTGCAACCTCATTTTCTTGACTGACCATAAAGATAAATGGGTAGATACAATTCAAGCTGTGTACCCTGGCACCGAGTGCGAAACTCGACAGGTTCACTACCTTAGAACCAAGGAAGGCACCATTAGTGTGCATGATAGTGGAAAAGTTATGATACAAGGCTCAAAAAAAAAACTTTGAGGCATTCGAGGGCAAATTTCAACATCTGACAGATGTACTAAACAAAAAGATGGCAAATATGAAACTAGAAGAAACAGACGGAGAATAGAGTAGATACTGGAATAGAGGAAGAACATGATTTACTATGGAGTAGCATAAAAATGCTGTATTGTGGTGAATTGTGTGATCATTCAGTAATAACATTTAAAGATATATACTGTATCATTTTAAATGTTTCATAAATAAGGTCAACTGGGTTGTATTTTGTAATAAATACATTTTCTCAAGTTCTGTAAATCTTTGACACTTTTCATTGATTACATTTTTTGGATATGTGTTATGATGCAAAAGTGCCTACCGCTGAACTGATTTCAAAAGAGACTGATATACGGCTGCATTTTTTAAAATCCAACACCCAAACAAGTCTTCTGGTTGTGTCACTTGAGCCTGGCTGACTCGTCTCGGTGGTTAGAGAGCAGGTAAAGAGCAGCCCAACACTCACTGAGCAGGTGGTAGTTTGAGTCCCTCTCGTATTTGAAGGTCAGTCTTCCATAGCTGACGTGGTTGAGGTTCTTCAGCCACTCGAAGTAGGACACCGTCACACCACCAGCGTTCAGGTACATGTCCTGCACACACATACACATGCACACACACATGCACACACACACACACACACACAGAGAAAGAGGAACAGTCAGCATGTTTCAGTGGGGGTAAAATGTAGAAAGTTCATTCATAAGGCAGAAGAAAATGTCATGAATGGTTCAATCTCATTGTGTGTGTGTGTGTGTGTGTGTGTGTGTGTGTGTGTGTGTGTGTGTGTGTGTGTGTGTGTGTGCACTTACAGGAATAACCATAACATTGTTCTCCAGGAAGATCTTGTCAGCATCTGGGGTGGTGGGACCGTTGGCACCCTCGGCAATGATCTGGAACAGACAAAACAAACACTCAAATACTCCCTTTGCCTATAATCTAGGGCTAGATTAACACAGTACATGTAGCATATCAGTGTACCTGCCTCCAAAAAACCCCATCCTAACTAACATGGTTTCAAATGCAGGCCTAAAGCATTGCATTATGGGTAATGTAGAGTGCCAGCGTGTCTACCTTAGCCTTGATCCTTGGGGCGTTATGGCGCGTGAGCTGCTTCTCTCCGGCGGCAGGGATCAGGATGTGGCAGTCGGCTTCCAAGATGCTCCCTTCATAAGGCCTGGCGCCTGGGAAGCCCACAATGGTGCCGTGTTGCTGCACAGAGCACACACACACGCACACACACGCACACACACACACACACACGCACACGCACACACACACACACACACACACACACAGAGAGAGAGAGAGAAAGAGGAACAGCATGTCAGCATGTTTCAGTGGGGGTAAACTGTAGAAAGTTCATTCATAAGGCAGAAGAAAATGTCATGTGACAGAGACAGAGTAAGACAGAAGGGAAGATGAATTCAAGTGAGACAACATGGAGAGCACATGCATTTTGGGAACGGAAAACAGGGGGAAAGTAAGCAAGTGATGCTTACTTTAGGTGGAATATAATATAATAAATATAATATTAATATAGGTGGAAGGAGAGCAAAGATGGGGGGAAAAAAGCTCAGAGGTGGAAGTGAGGGGAAGAGTGTACCAGTTTGTAGTCCTCCAGCTGTTTGGGGTCGATGCCCTCTGGGTTATAGATGGACCCGTCAATCTCACCGACGCCCACACACTTGGCCCCAAACCTGTGCAGGTACCTCATGGAGTGGAGACCCACGTTACCAAAGCCCTGCAAAATACAGATTGGGATGCAGTCAATAAGAACAATAGGTATTAAGGTCACTGTCAAACATCAAACACCATGATCACCACTATTGCTGATGCTCTGAATGTTGTCATCCAAACCAATTTGCCTGAAATCATTAAATAATGTAACCATACTCAACCATAGACAATGTCTTGGCTCACCTGCCAAGAATCATTTTTGCCAGACCAAAATAATTCATATATTTAATTATTTTTATAGAAATATGTCACCCTACCCATTTTTAATGTCATTTCATTAATAGAACCAAGCACTGCGTGTTCATTTAAAACTTGCTTATAATTCATCATGAATTATACAACAGAAGTCAATATAACCAAGGCAGCAAGGGAGCCTTATTTATTTATCTGCCAATTCTACCAGGTACTTATTAGGTGTTAATTTCAGATCCTGACAGAGCAGTGGTCTTCAACCCTGGTCCTCGGGGCCCACAGCCCTGCTGGTTTTCCTTCCTACCAGGTAGTTAATTAGATTCACCTGGTGTGCCAGGTGTTAATCAGCCCCTGATGAGACAGGCTGCAATGAAAACCAGCAGGGCTGTGGGCCCTGAGGAGAGTACCTCCTGACCTGAGAACACTCTGGTGCCATCATGTGGTCAGCTTACGCTACTACAGATGTAGCAGTGCCAGCACCGGTGGAAATAAACCGTCCTCTCATATGTCACCTCTGACCACTGCCATGTGTTTGATTAAACTATTGTGTGTAAATGTGGGTGAGAAAGAGAGTGGGACAGAGGCACAGATGGGTGGGATGGGAGCTGGCTGGGGCACATCCTTCTGTTGCTTGGTTGCAATCCAAAGCATGTTACTATGAAAACGTATCACTGGTTCATTTGGTTGGGATTCAAAGTGACGGAATGGCATAAAATTAGGACAACAGTGATAAACGTGTTGCCAATATTCATCCTTAAGAAAAGATCCAGAATTGTGAGTGATTTTAAAACAGGCCTGTGTTGATCCTCACACCATACTGGAGATCTGCCTGCTCTGAGTATTCACTCAATCTCCAAGAAAACCTAATCACACTACAAGATAATCCCCAAACACACAAGCACGAGTCACACGCACACACGCGCGCGCACACACACACACACACACACACACACACACAGATAAGCTCTTTCAGCATCCACGTCATGTTTCGCTGTCGTCACTCCTTACCATTTCCTTACCTCATCACTGACTCTCCTCCCTCCCCCCTTTCTCTTCACCCCTCAATCAAATACGGCTTCTACATACATCATCTACATTCAACATCTCCTACTATTTCTTTGTTTTATTTTATTGTATTCTTTATTTCTTTATTCAAGTCAATGTCCCATGGTACACCAGGGTGTGATGTGTTGCCAACATGAAGGAGGAACGAATGAGAACACATCCTCATTTTTTGCGTCTCTGTTAGCTCCAGCCCAGTCGTCCTGGTGGCGACACGGTTGCTGAGTGAGCTACAGATGAGATGACTCACTCCTTAGGGGCAAGGAGGAAGTGTGTGTGTGTGTGTGTGTGTGTGTGTGTGTGTGTGTGTGTGTGTGTGTGTGTGTGTGTGTGTGTGTGTGTGTCCAGGAAAAGTGAGGTATCCCCGTGTGACAAAGGGAACTGTGATTTCTCATGACAACTGCTCTTTGGCCTATGGTCACCACCCCCCTCTCTCCACACACACACACACACAGACTGCAGCTTCAAGCTTAAACTGGCTAAATCAGCACTGCAAATTGTCCTGTACTGACCTGGCAACCAGACAGAACTAGTCATGTATATAATCTCATTCTGGTTGTTAATATTTTTCTACTGGAGGTAGATGATCATGACCCTCAACCCCAACTACTACCCCCCGTTCCTTAGCAAACACCCTCAGAGGTGCTTGGTACGAGGTCAAACAGAAAAACCTCTGAAATCACAATTCGATCAAATGTAGCAGTAACTACCTTTCACTGAACACCTTACAGTCACACTCCATTACATTAGTGCAGTACAGTATTGATAATAGTATGGGTATCGATAACGGTATTGATAAAATCCTAACCTAAGGCTAATTCGATGATCTAAAACCCAAACTGGTTCTCACAAGGATAGAAGGACAAGAACGCACACACACACACGCACAACCAGGTTAATATTTCCTCCAAGGTTGTTCATTTGTCTCCCTGTCCTGCTCAGTCATCTCCCATGGAGCAAGAAGAGGAAACTCATTCAGTTCAGTGCCGTTGGCGTGGCAGGAGGAGATCAGGACCAGACTAATCCAGATGGCGGTGCTCTGATTGAGACATCATTTCAAACTAACACTTAAATCCTGTGTGTGTGTGTTTGAGAGTCTGTGCTTGAGTACGTGCAGTGCATGTGTGGCTTGTGGCTGTGTGTGTGTGTGTGTGTGTGTGTGTGTGTGTGTGTGTGTGTGTGTGTGTGTGTGTGTACCTGGACAATGAAGGTCTTGTCCTGGAAACCGGGGGTCAGGCCCACCATGCTCATGTAGGACGCCTCCTGAATGAAGTTCTCGATGCCGTGGAAAACTCCGCGACCCGTGGCCGAGATGCGCCCGTGGATACCGCCCTGGCTGATGGGCTTCCCCGTCACACACGCGTGGGCGTTGATGTCCTGCAGACACGCACAAAAATCAGACCGCACATGCGCACACACAAAGTCAGAAGAGGCTGTGCAGGAGCAGAGGTTTTTTTTCTCAACTGTTGTAAGGACACTGACTGAACTACGCTACCCAGAATGCCCTGCGCTGAGCTACCCAAGGCAGGAATGCAAAGCCCTGCCAAATGTATCTGGGACAGAGGCTGTGTGACTGGTGAGGGTGAGAGAGAGAGAAGGGAAAGAGAGAGAGAATGAGCATGAAGGGGAATGAAAGGGAGCCGGAGTATGTGTGTGTTGTGGCCCAATGTTCCATCACATGACCACTACCACCACTTAGCTGCTATACACACTAAGCTATACACACACATGCACACACAAGTAAATATTTTTCCACCTTTGGTCAAATAAGCCCTGTTTGACAGGTTTTGATAGGAGAATGATTAACTGATAGCACCCTAGCACAAACACACACACACACTTCAGTCCAGAAAAATCTACTCTGATGACTAAGAGAGGAGAAATGTCTCGAGGTTCTGGAGGGGAGAAAGTGTTATGGTCAGAAGGGAACATCTGTTCGTGGCTAACATGTGATTCATCCCGTCCTTTTGAAAAATAAATAGTCTAAGTGTACGTCTAAGAACTCACAGTGTGTGCGATGGTGTTGGCGTATGTGTCGGCGATCCAGGACATTTCCCTCTCTCCCGTGCTCATGTCGGGGGCCGGGACATCGATGCCAGGCCCTGGTGAGGAAAGAGGGGGGAGGGAGAGGGAGAGAGAGAGAGAGAGGCGAAGGTGTATTAGAGCCTGCCAGCTGCATTGCAGAAATGCAAGCGTGCATGAATGCTTTACAGCACACACACAAGGCAGTGCAAATATACACCCTGTGATTTTTTATATCACAACACACCCGTGGCCTTGAAAAAGGTTTATGGATTTGAGAAAAATAAAATGATTTCTTGACTGGACAAGATAACAACAAAAAAACAAAAACTCTCTAATATGTCTAATTTTGACCAATGTCTCACCCCAAAACATTCCAATTTTGAGTCCTTGAATTTAATCGAACAAGTTCTTGAAAGTCTTTGAATTTGAGTCTAGCAACCCTGATAATATAGAGCCCAGACAGGGTGATACCTTCCTCTGATACTCAAAGTCTGAATGAACATTAGGACCATTGACGTTGGTGACAGTGGAGTCTAAGTGCCAGGCTCTGTGCCGTTGTGTTATAAATACTTGTGCCCTATATCTTGGGACCAGGTCCAAATATAGAACAAGGCATGGAGGGAGAACAGGGGTCATCGAACCATAATAGCGTTACGCACAAAACACACACTCACAGAATAGGGAGGTGTGCATGTGGGTACTGTTGTGCCTCAATAAAAAAAATGTTTTAAAAACTATTATACCAATATACATGACCATTGTTGTCTACAAAGCAGACCGTGGGTCTTCTCCCTCTCTTGTGTTTGGGTTGAACACAACTCATCTCTAACCTACATCCAGCCACAGGGGAACAGACTGGCTCTATAGGGGCCGGTAGCCTGTTAAACCAGTATACATCAGTCAAAAAAAGGTTGCGTCTATGCCACCTCATTTTGACCTGTAATTGTAGCAACCCGTAGGTCCAATCGGTGTGAATTTGAAAATGCCAGAATGCAGTGGTGGTAAATCTGATCAGCAGTACCCAAGGTATCTTGTTTGACGGACAAAACAAACAAACGCTGTTTTGTAAGTTTAATGAGCCAAAGGAACATTGGACATCAACTCTATTTTGGGAAGGCAATTGAGTTATTCCCAATTTTCGGAAAAGTAATGTAACTAGTATTGTAACAAATGACTGCCCCCGGTGAGTAATACGTCATAACATTACATTTTAAATGAAGTAATTTATTTATTTTTTGACGTAACAAGCAGCCCAACACTGTTCAACGCCTGTACTCCATACTCACCAATGAAGCCCTTCTTGGCCAGCTCAATAGTGAACCTCCTGGTGATCTTCTCCAGCTCGTTATCCTGTCAGATAAAGAGAAAAATACTGTCACCTTGACTGGTGTAAAAAGACATGCACGGTACATAAAAGATACAGCATGGAAACAAATGCAGGAAACAACGGGCTAGGAGTAACAGGAAGGTGTATTACTATCACCAAAGCTCAGTGGAAACACTTTCCTTTAACTGTCTTTCACAAATGGTGGCTGACTTTATTGTTCGTACAACCATGTTTCAACCACCCTGACGGACACTGTTGTCTTTCCAGCTGTCTCTGGGCACTGCTAAACGTGCATGTATCTATACATGTGCGTGTGGGGGGGGAAGGGGGTGGACAGGATGAGACTTACAGAGTAATTCTTGGTGTTGATCTTGACTCCAGCTTTGGCTCCACCAAACGGCACATCTGGAGGGGAAGAATACAGCTTAAAAACCATGGGATTAAGAACACACGAAGAGATGCATGCATTTAACAGACATGACATTGACATACATCACATACACATGTACAAAAAAACAGAAAAGTAGACAACTAGATGCCACACAACAGATTTTTTCTTAATCAATCTGGTTTAACTGAAATAAAGCATGACTGTCTGAGGGCCAGTGAACAGGCAAGATAGCAACATGGAATTGAAAGGAAGTGGACGATAGTGAAAGGACATTGGTAGGAGAGACAATTAAGTAGCGTGTAGGAGGCTAAGACGCTAATACCTACCGACCACTGCACACTTGTAGGTCATCAGAGAGGCCAGGGCTTTCACCTCATCCACAGACACATCTACACTGTAACGGATACCTGAAAGAAACAGACACAGAGGTCAGTTAATAACTAGGCCACCCTACATAGAATAAATGGAAATACTTTATGAGGTAGACCACAAGCACAAAATCATCCAATAAGTACGAACTGTCTGCAGCTTCATTTATGTTCTTACACCTAAATGTTGTGTGACAAAATTCAAGCTGTCCAACTGAGTAGTGTACATTGATTTTCTCCACTTTCCATGGGGGCTCAAGTGCCTTGTATCTTGGTGCAACACTTAGAGTCTGCTACTAGTCTGCTAAGTGGGTAGACTGCAACAAGGGCAAACTATTGGCCTATACTGGCATATAAAGTGTTCCCCCTCCAACTGCAGCTCACTGAAAATCAATAGTCTTGAAGACTGTATTGGACAATCAATCAGAGTGTATGTTCTCCACAACCACACAAGACCACACTCAGAGGTCAGAGGTCACCAATTGCTTCTGGCAGTCAAAGGGATGGTGGTGGGCAAGTGGAGATGAGCAAGCTCAATCCCAGCCCTCCAATCTGACCCCAGCTTCTGAGCTGCATTCATTCCTTCCTGCTTTCTGGGGTGTAACACCATCACCATGGCAACATGTGTGGGCCATCCTGTCTGTGGCGCTGAATGAGATCATACGGCACTCTGCCTGTCCAGTCAAGCTGCCCTAGTCACGCTACTCCATCCCACTGGCACAGTGAGTGTGTCCGTTGCTACCAAATATAGCTCTTCCAGAGTCAGCTTACACAGAGAAACCCAAGGGCATGCAGCACAAAGAGGAGACTGCAGCTCTATAGGGGACAAGCGCACAGTGTGTGTGTGTGTGTGTGTGTGTGTGTGTGTGTGTGTGTGTGTGTGCGTACAATTGTCCTGTACTGACCTGACAACCAGACCGAACTAGTCATGTAAAGTGAGTGTAGCTCCTTCAGTCAGAGCAAAAGACACAGGAAGCAGAGTTGAGCACAAGCCCACCCACTTGATTACTCTGAGGTATGATGTCATCTCTCAGCACCACTAACTGACATCATTCAGTGCCAACCTACTCCCGCTTGTGGCATTTCAGTCAGTACCTTCCAACCCTAGCTAGTGATTACTGCCATGTTGAATGAAATGATAGGGGTAAGCTAGACGAAGACCAAACATCGCCATACTCTTTCCAAGAGTGCTGCTGTTTCTCCCTCTCTCTCTCTCTCTCTCTCTCCCTCTCACTCTCATCAATCATCCCAACCTCAGCTGAGTTAACGCAGGGCTGCAAAGAAGAATCATGAGCTCGCTGAACAAAAACTAGCCTATGTTGTTCATTGGATACCTCCCGCCTCCCATCCCCCATCCATCCACCCCACAGCCCACCAGAGCAGAAGGAACAAAATATATATCTGTGAACACATTCCTCTGAAATGGAAATAAACTGTGCCCACGCTGAAACTCAGCAGTCTAGGCTGCAGACCAGGCTCCACACGCCCTTGATTTTGTCTCTTTTTAGAGGAGGTGAGGCCTCCCAAACAACATTAAGGCCACACAACATTAAATAGCTCCATTGCAAATTAAATTAAATAAACAGGCAGTGTATTGTTATGGTTAATGCATCTTATTCAATGGCTAAAGAAAGAAAAAACTGTCCAGAAATTGTTTGGAAGAATTTGTTAGGAAGGATTCTGACAGCATTTAGATCATATGACACCCCATTGACAACCAAACTACTGAAGTGCTTTCAGCCAGTTGGCAGCTTTTTCAAGTGGGGTGACCCACCCTGCCTACGCACTGGTATTTGACATGGGCAAACACTGCCTAAATAAAGCAAACACAAGTCATACAATCACACACTGTCTTGAAAATGAAACTATGACCAGTCTCTGTCAGTGTGTGCCCACGGGTTTGAATCCGACTTCTGCATGGAAAGGAGAAGGATGTTGATGATTTAGCAGACTATACAAAATTACATGAGCTTGCACCATTTAACAGTGAGCTAAATTCCTACACATTGTCTCTCCAGTGTGTATGGGCAGGCAGGTGCACACACACACACACACACGATGTCCCTATGTTAAGAAGCTCTCTGTCAGTAGAGAGCAGTTTGGATCACCCCAGCAGCTGCTGCTCTCCCTGGGTCTAAAAGGGGCGTAGCACACACACAAACACAACCTTTGCACTTTGTAATCTACCCTGATCTGATCACAGGCCAAGGGTCTATGAGCTGTATCAATGATTAATCCCACAGGAAAATAATGTAATCCATCATTTCAGCTGAGCTAGGGATGGAGGTGATGCAGGGCTCTCCCGGGCTTGTATGACGTGGCACTAAGATTCTGTTTTTTTAATATATATATTATATATATATATACTTTTTTTTTTGTATTGGTATTCCCAATATGCCTGCTGGAAGTGGTCTTTTGATGATAACTGACTGATTTCATCACTGTAAAATGGTTTGGGGAGAAATCTGTAATGGACCAAGTTCATATTTTAATCCCACTTTTCTTGATTTGTCATGAAATCATATGAAAAAAATATATAGTCTCTGGTCATCTACCAACCACCCCCCACCCTACCACCACCACCCCCCTGGAAAAAATGCCTGACCAGAATAGGTCTACATTAGCTACATCAAGCAGGTGCAATGGAAAGGTTTCCTAGTATTAACGCCATGCCAATGTCCAGTCCACACCGTTCTAACTTGCCCTTTGACTAGTGAGTGACTGAATGTTGCTTTCTACTGAGAATACCTAAGGTTACCCCTCCTCTCTTCTGCACCCTCACCCACCTGTCACTCTGCTGACAAATCGGAGTGCCTGGATATACAACCACCCCCTCCCCTACTCTCAGCCTTCCTGTCCCCTTCCTCACTGCACATCATATCCTCCTATTCACAAATCACCCAGAGTGCACTGCTGCACTAGCCCATAATGCACCTAAGTTGAACCTTGAACCAAGGAGCATATGGTCATATCATACCATACCCTGACCAAAGCTGACTTCACCCAACACACATTACACATTAATTGCATTTGTTATTTCATCCACACCAATACATTTTATATGTGGCCACAGGATGAGAGAAGATTGTACTGTGTGTCAAACCTGGTTTTGATGCTTGCCTTACCTGCTTGTATGCATGAATGACTTGACAGAGCAGTGCATCAGTAATAGGCACATCCAATTTTGAAACAAAATTGTTCAGCATTTTGCAAGATAATCATAAACTATCTAATGGGTCTATCGGGATTACATCAAAGACAGCATGAAAGTTTGATGGCTATCCAGGTAGCCAACAACTCAGACCACAATGACAGGAAGCTGCTGCAATTTGACAGCTAGCTTGCTAACAAACTAACGTTACAGTAGAGCCACAGGTGTGGAGGAAGGTCACTGGAAACTCTACCTAGAAGTGTCACGTGACCAGGACACTCCTTGAAAACGAATAGGAAAAATAACAGCAGCAGTGGCATTACAGCTGTTCAGATGTGTGCGGTGATTAAAACAAAAATCAGTCCAAACCCAGACCTCCAGCTGTTCGATGTCGACAGCCTGTCTTATGCTTAGTGTTTGTGGCTACTGCTAACTAATGCTAAGTAATTGCTAAAGCTAGCTGTCAAAGGCGAGAGGAGCCAGTCGGTGCGGCTCTGCTCTTCTTACCCCCTTTGCAGGGCGTCCTGTGCTGGCTGTGCTGGGCACGGTATCCCTCCACCACCTCCCACTCTCCGTTATCCCTCTTGATGGGGAAAGAGACGCTCAGGACGTGGTTACAGGGCTTGATGATACGCAGGATGCCACGCACACGGTTCCTCTTCTGCTCGGGACTCTCCCTGGTCTTCAGATCCTCCACCAGCTTGTCCTCCACTATGGATGCGCCGCGGTCGAAGAAGCCTTCGACCATCCTGAAGAAATTGGGGTCGTCAGGCTGGTCCGCTGCGCCGGCATAGTGACGGACCCGCATCAGAGACGAGGACACCGGGAGAGCGGAGTCCACGCATCCCGAGGCCAGCGCACTACCCGCAGAGCGAGTGAGCAGCTCCCCAAAATAGCGGTACATGATTAAAATGGCTCACTAGCTAACCGTGCGAACAAACTAAAAAGGTAACTAAATATCAAAGACAATGGGGTGACAACGGGAGAGGGGGTAAGATGAGCGACACGGCAGCTCCTCACTGTGCCCTGTCCTCTGGCTGACTGGAAATTAGCATGTTGTGTCTGCTTGCTTTAAAAGGCTGTACGAGCTAAAGCAGCGGTGGTCACTGGCCTCTTCTGGATGCACGCGAAGAAGAACTACTAAGAGGCGCGCGCCCACTGGAAGCTGTAGACGGCGCGCGCTCCCGAGCTTGCACCAATTTTCAAAGTTTAGCTGGCGGTTGATTTGCGAAGCTCATAACAAATAATTCATCGTTTGACCAAACAAATAATATGTCGCCTTTGACCAAGAAGGCATGTCACTGTCAGAGAACCAAACCACTTGGTTCTTAGACTCCTCTTAGGACACAAAACAGCTGAATATGACATAGATATAACATTCATCTTTATTTTTATTTATCATATAAAATATATCCTTTATCTGATGACATTGAGAACATGTGAATGAATGGATTCTGAATGAACTCAGCTATGTGAGGTGTACCAGTCTGGTCATTCATTAGCCTAACAGTGGCCACAGTGATACAATTCTGTACTTTGTCTCTGTGGTCTCTTCAAAGGACCTCCACTTTGCTTGATGTCACCAGCATTTCACAGATCAGATCAGATCAGACAGAGACAGAGAGATGAGGAGAGAGAGGGGAGATGTAGAGAAAACATGACTGTATTGTCCTTTTAATAAATATCAGATATTATCCAGTCATGCCATCCACCTCTGATATGATGGAGGTTCACCATGGGAGCAAGGCAACGTGGTGAGCCTAACCTAACCTAGCTGGTGTCATAGTTTACCAATCAGCCAATCAGTGGAGCATTTTATGTTCATATCTTTGCTTGTCTTGTAAGACCCTGACCTGGACCTGGACCTGTGTACTCTGCACAGGAGATAAGATTAGATCATTCCCCCCTGGCACTGGTCCAAATGCACATTCATACACACAAACTCACACGGTTGCACAAACAATCACACAATGTGAAAAGCAAATCAATTCATCATTTATTTAAGTGTGATTAAAAAACAGACACAAAGGCACACACACCATTTCCATCTCAGTAGATGCATGACTGGTTGGCGAGGTTCTACATCTTGTTCTGAACATCCTATAATGTCTCTTTGATGCCAGTTGGTCAGAGTGATCAATAGTAACTATGTTAGCCATTGCAAATGACAGTGCCAGGGTCATATCTCACTATTACTAATGCAATAATGCCTTATCTCCTCATTGCACCACCTCTGTATTGCAGGGCCATATAACCTTATTGACTGTTCCTCACAAATGAATCCCAAACCAGACTGCAGCGCCTTGTACTTATTACATGAGGCGCTGTATCAGCATCGTGTCACTCACACTTCCATCCAGACTAACGCTCCTTCACTTAAGTGTGCGTCACTGTCACGTGAAAACACTTTAATTCCAATTACCCTAGGGCCTCTGAAAACCATTCAAAATGAATTGTAAAACTACCAAAATTGAATGGGTGACATTCTAAAAGTAAAGCAGATTATATTAATATACTTGAGCCAATGAATTATTTTTGTAGATATAATTTCATGTCACACCAAGAAGCAGCAATGAATCTGAATCAAAACTGTCTCAAAGCCCAGGTCAGCAAACATCCAAGTATACAACATACAAACTATCATACAAATGATCCTCTGTTGAAGTGCTTGAACTGCTGCTTGTGCATGTGCCTGCACGTGCACCAAGCAACAAGCCTCCAACTAAAACTGCTACAATTAAAGGAACATTGAACTGTGATCTTTGCAATTCCATGTAACTCTGTGTCTCTTAGTCACTCTCATTGACTTTCTTTAGCATTATCTCCCCTTACAGTCATTTGACTACACATAAAACAGTGATTCTGATGATGAGTAATTAATCATTGAAAGTAGTAAAACATTGTGTATGGCAAAGCTATTAAGTGATTTGCCTTCGGTTAGATATTGTGCACTATCACTCCTTCACCTCTTCTCTCCTCTAGGTAAATATTTCCTTGCCTGTGTTGTTTAAACAGTCTCTCTTTCTCTGTATCTCTCTCTCTCTGTCTCTCTCTCTTTCTTCCTCACCCTCTGTTTTCCTCTCTGCAGTGACATACCGTGATTTATCATGGTGGTGTTTCAAAGGCTGAGCGCTGTCCTGTCATTGGCTGACAGCCTGACAACACCCACCCAGCCGTAAGGGGCGGGACTGGGGGAGGAGAACAGGGTATGGAGAGGAGCTGGGGTTGGGGCTGTTGTAAACAAGGGCTTGTTCAGCAGGGTCACATGTTATTTTTGTTGGAAATGTGTGGAAGTATGATGGAACAAATATCTTCCTTCTCTTCTGTGGGGGTTGTGCTGTGTGCCTTTGCTGCCTCTTGTTGCTTAGAGAAAACATTAGACGTTTGTATGATCCTTCTCTACATGGCTTTCTCTCTCTCTCTCTCTCTCTCTCTCTCTCTCTCTCTCTCTCTCTCTCTCTCTCTCTCTCTCTCTCTCTCCCTCTCTCTCTCTCTCTCTCTCTCTCTCTCTCTCCTACACACACACCATTATATCTTCCTCCTCTCTCATCCAGTCCAATTATTTTTTATTCCCTTGTTTTTTTTCCAACTGTTTGCTCCTCTAAATCTTGATTCATTAATCAAATCACGCCTCCATTCAAACCGCCCAATGGAAAGTGATATGAAGTTTCTGTCTTCACGCCAAAGAAACCACTCCTCCGAGTTCAAAGTCTTTCTTTCATTAACTTGGCAAGTCTTTGAACATACATGCATTCACACACACACACACACACACACACACACACACACACATTCTCAATTAGTCCAGTTAACTATGCTTCCTGGTTGGTTATGACTGTTGGTTTTCAAGGTGACCCTGGCCGTTGTTGGGGAATGTGGGGCCTGCAGATTGTTCCAGAGGCCTGGATCTCTCTCAGTATGACCTCAGGCATAGGGGTGTCACATGTGTTAGGGTTCTCTACCGTTTTTATTCCTCCCAAGCAAAAACTAGGAGTGAGCTGTAGAGACAACATGGCAGATTTATAAATACACAGTACAATTTACAGAGGACAAACTAAATAGCAGCCATACATATAAATCCACACTAAACCCATACATACCACTTCACAAATATCTAACGTTTATTTTGACATTTAGAATCTGGAATGGTTTTATATTTGGATTGTTGTGATTCATATGTTTTCGTATATAAATATAAATCTGCATCCATTCTGTATGATTAATATCATCTTCATGATACTGGATGACAGTATCATTTTTCACAAATTGAATCTTTATACCAGTCTTGAACCAATGTCTTGATGTTCAAAGCAAAAATGCATCCATGAAACAAATTGTCAGTTTTTATGCTTGTCAGAAGGTCAAGTGTCTTCGTGTGCTGATGTCACTAAGAGACTGTAGGATTTTAATTTGGTCCTTGGTTTGACTGACTACCTGTCTGAAATGCCTGTGGTAGTAACCTTTATAGCCCAGCTGATGGCCCATAAGTTATTGCTTCTGCTGATACTAGTTTTGGTACCGTTGCACTGGGAGATTGCTTTTCCCATTTCCCTTCACAAGCCCTAGAGTGTAGCCACGCTGATCCCCATGTATTACTGTTCCACTTTTAGCTGTGTTGCACTTTGAGTCATTTCTAGTAACGTTATTATATTAGTCATGCCACATGGCCATGAGTCATTTCTGCAGGTGCTATCTTAAATAAACTACTCCTAACTGACTTATGTTGATAGAAGTTATCACAATCAGAGTTGAACTATTTGAGAATTGCAAATGTTTCGCTCAGTGAGGAGGCGTTTATGCAGCGCTGTTTGGAGGGTGGGTGGAGGCAGGTCTCTGTTTTGATTTCATATTTACACCTGCAGGTGGTGTTATTTCACATAAATCTTAATATATCTTTAAATTGTTCTAGTGAGCTATTATTGTATTGGTGATTTGATTGTATTGCATTATTTTCCATGACACTCATAGCTGGCAAGCAGATAACTAGTCTTCATTTTCACTTGTTTTGCATTTTTGCAAGACAAATTGTATCAATATCTGAATCTTGACAGCACCAGGGTCTCTGGAATATCTGGAATACATTTTTATTAGTGACACAAGAGTTTGTATTGAGAGCTGAGACAATCTCCAGTTGGGAAACACTGAAGGCCGCTCTGCAGAGGCTGCTGCCTGGAAGGCTGTTGCCACTGACAACAGTCAGCCACTAGATGGAGCAAGCAGCTTTCCTCACATGCCTCTAGTCTGACTGCATCAATGCAAGGATGAGAATACAAATACACCGAGGTTTACAGCTGAAATCGCAGTCTGAGCTTCCTGGGAGATGCAAAGATAGCCTCCAATACAAGATACCAATTGCATTGCATTGGCATGTATACAGTACTGGAATACTTCAGTCATAATAATTCATTCTGTGGTACTGCGAACATTAAAGACTGGGGGAATTTGAACATCACCTTATGATGATTATGGTGCTGAAGAATTGCCATTTGAATGTGTAACGTTAGCCTGCCAAGTTGTTTGAAGTCAAATGTATTGATAGGGTGATTTGTACCCACGTCACACTCATTTCAACTGCAAGTTTGTTCTTGTCTGTATAGAGGAGGAAGAGGACTCAAAACCTGATGGTGATGTGTGTGTGTGTGTGTGTGTGTGTGTGTGTGTGTGTGTGTGTGTGTGTGTGTGTGTGTGTGTGTGTGTGTGTGTGTGTGTGTGTGTGTGTGTGCGTGTGGGGTGTGGTAATGGTAAACCCAAACCATTACACAGGTGCTGCTTTGTTTCCCTGTATTATTCATATGTATTATGTGTTACATAATACATATGAAAATATGATACAGGACACAATTTTTTATCCATGTTTCCTCATTGTAACAAAAGCTCTAACCTTTTTAGTTATGAGGAAACTACTATTACCTGAGTAATGATAACTTGATGCATTTAGATTCTGATTAAGTTGTGTTGTCTGCAGTCATTCTTTAATAGTCATCATTATCATAGTTATTATTATTTACTATAACTTTCTTTGGCAACTTATGTCAAATGTTATCGAATTCGAATTTAATTGAAATTTGAATGAAACTGTGTGGTGTGTGTGTGTGTGTGTGTGTAAGAGACAGACAGTTTGTGCACATGTAAACATTTAGAGAGGAGGCTGAGAGGTAAAAAGTTTAAAAAGTTCCCACGAGAACTTTCCTATCAAGTGCCTCTATTCAGGAAGCTGTGGTTTTGGTTTGTTGGTGTCTGTTCTCATCAGCATAGTGCACCTATATCTATGTGTGTGTGCGTGTGTGTGTGTGTGTGCGTGTGTGTGTTCAAAATCAGGCGATGTCACACCCATGTGTCAAGGGACCCAGGAGGAAGCCCTACAGGAAGTAAGGTCAGGTTCAGATAGGTCAAGAAGAGGACGGGTGGCTGGTAGCAGCAGACGGACAGCTTTGCTTTTGACAACAGACTCAAACTCTCACTACGCCCCCTCAACTGTCTGTCAACCACAGACTACACTAAAGCCTTCAGTTTCCTTTGAGAACAGAGAAGCGTTACCACCAGAATTACGCAAAATAGTAGGCTAATATTTTTAATTACACAAGCGACAACCAGTGATGTATCTAGTTTTGGAGCAGGTCTGTTTAAGTCAGACCTGGGCCAAATAGTGTCTGCAAGTGTTTTTTTGTAGTTTGTTTAATCCTACTTAGGTGCATGATAGGCAGAGTTTGCCACTCAGGACAATGGAGTAAGTACAAAAAAGTTCAGGCAATGATACATATATTTGAAAGGCATTTTTGCGTACTTTGTAACATACATCCGGCAACCTCAAGCAGGTTAAAACAAATACTACAAATTATTAGCAATGACATTTTCACCCAGCTGTGGTTCAAGTGTCTGGCGTGTCAAGCAACATCTCAGACACAGACTTGTTGTGATGAACACACTGTGCTACACAAAGTGATCGCACGTACTTTTGAATGTTTTATGAATTTATTTTTTATTAGTCAGTTAGTACAATGAAAAGAATCCTTCAGAAGGAGGTAGAGCAGTTCTTTCAGAGGGGACCTTGAGTCTGGTCCAATGAGAGCTGCAGGGACGGCTCCTCCACCCCACTGTAACACACACACACACACACACACACACACACACACACAAGTGCACACAGAAAAAAAACACAAATGTTATAAGTAGCGCTATAGTTCCCTCTCTATATTAGTACACTGTGACAGGTGGTGTGGTAGAAGGAAGGCAGACCACAAATGCAAAAAGACACAGACTATTTTTCTCTTGTACAGCTGCAGACAGGGTGCAGATGTCTTTTTATAACGATTTTTTTTTACAACTTCCTAGCAGAGACGAGCCCCCCCTCCCTACCTGAGTACATAGGTAACACAGAGGATGCAGAGAGACTGGTGGGTGCTGCGGTTGGACTTGGAGGGACGTACACTGGGGATGACAGCACTGTGACTCTCCACCCAGACATAACCTCCACCTCTCACCAGCATCCTGTAGTGACCACTCACTGACTGGTTCTTGAAACACACTATGGTGAGAGCGAGAGAGAATCATTGAGGAAGAGAGAAACTAGATATTTGTGCAGTGTGTGTGTGTGTGTGTGTGTGTGTGTGTGTGTGTGTGTGTGTGTGTGTGTGTGTGCGTGCGTGCATTACTACTCACAGTTCACATGATTTTTGTTCAGTAGGTTTGTGTCTAGCGCGTGACAGAGATCGTAGATTGAACGGCCCAGAAGCTCCTCAGGACTGTAGCCTAAAAGCACTGTCACCCTGCGAAGCACACACACACACACACACACACACACACACACACACACACACATAAAGATGTAGCTAAAGTAGAAATCCCACTATTTACATGCTGGCTGCAGTATTACTGCATTGTTGGAAGTAACAAATTACAGTTACTCTTGTTACTGCAATTGTACTTTAATTGCATCTTTGACTGCATTTTAAATTGAATCCATTACAAAGTAGAAATTTATCTCAATAACCTTTTCATCAGAAAGGGGCCAATCATAAACGGCACCTGCATGTGGCTCATGTTAAATTAACTAACTGTAACTAATGTATCCATGATCCTATGATCAGTCGAAAACACTGTGCATCCAGCTAGGTTTGTGTTAGCCTGGTTGTCGTCTACTCTAGCTAGTTTGATAGCCTTACTAGCTAGTTGGATAGTTGATACTCAAACATTATTAAATGTGCATTTTTTTCATCACATATCAAATAATGATTTCTTTCTATGTTGAGCATTCTATTTTTAGAACGCTCAACATAGTCTAATGTGCAATATCACATACTGAACTCATCATCTTGTCATTTTTGTATTGCATGGGAAAGATTATACATAGCAATGTTAAAATGTTAACTTTTACCCTAAGTATATTTTAATAAGATACAGAGTGGTAACTTAACAATGAGTATTAAGTGAATACTAACCCATTTGTATGTGTGTATGTCTTTATATGTGACTGTAAATCACCTGCGGTCACAGTGTGTGAACCTCATGTCCATGCTGTGATGGCTGGTGAAGGTGTGTGTGCTGAGGAGTGTGTGTGAGAGGGGGAGAGGTTGGCAGGTTAGCAGCAGGCAGGAGACTGAGGAGGGGTCAACGCACACCTTCACACGGCCCTGACAGTGGAGAACCTGGCCAATCAAAAACACACAACCAAACACAGAGGATCACTTCATTATTATCAAATCAATTAGAAAAGCAAAAAAGTTTGCAGATTTTAAGCAGTTTCAATATGAACACACATAAACAGCTTGTTTCAAAAGTAGGTAGCCTATACGTTTTTATATACATTATTCTAGAACATTTGTAATAATAATAAATCCTTAAAGGTTTAATAGTATCAATTGAATTAATTGAAAAAAATGAATTTTGTAAAAATTACTAAATAATAACAATAACAAAATAAGAAAAAAAACTATACTTATACAGCTTTGTTATATATTATAATATAATATAATAATAATTATTATAAAATTATAATTAGAAGAAACACATTTCTACTAATTCTTCACATTTCTACTCTTTTGAAACAGCCAGTACACACCATTTGGTGAATGCTTTTATCCATCCATCCATGAGTGCGTGTCATTTTAGTATGGATGGCCCTAACCCTGGCTCTACTCACTGGGTCTCATTTATCAAGAAAATTACCAAAAAAAAGATTTTAAAGAGGGCTTTTAAAATATACACTGTCAAATTAATTTCCACTTAAAATGATTATAATGAGTCTTTGGAAACGGCTGGCATGCATATTTTATGTTTTCAGTAAATTGTATCACAGTATTTTATCAACCTTCAACCTTTTACACATAAAGAAATAGTGATAAATGAGAGCCAATGAGCCTCCACAGGACTGGTACGATTACTCTCACCTTCCAAGTAGCTGACTTGAGGTTGATGGTTCTTCCTCTGTGCGTCATCGCGCTTTTCATCCTCATGACAAAGTCCATCTTAGCCCCGCACCAGTGCTCCCCTAAAACCAAGTGTGTGATTGTCTTCAGCAACAGGCATGTATGCAATCATTTTTATTCCCTCTTACTGTTAACGTTAAATTCTGCAGCTAACAAGAGGTCATTTATAATAACAGAGGGGTCGGCGTCCACATTTAACCACCCTTAAATCACACTCTCCCTGAAAATAACATTACAACCCATACACAAAATGGACTCTATGGACTCCCCCCCACCCCTTCAGACAGAGCATAGACAGACACACACACGTATGCATGCATGCTCACACCTGCTGATAGACGTAGGTTACTTCTGATTTCCTCGTGGTCACAGGGGTGGGTAAACTCATAAATATTGTGTCCCGTCAACTCAAGCTGTGAAGAAACGCATATGCTGTTCATACTCGATTCCAAATCATGCACACATGGGATCATGCAGAAATGTGTGTGAAATGTGTGTTTGTGAGTGTTTATGTGTACCTGAGTCAGGCCCATGTACTTGCTGACATTGTCAGACAGGAAGATCATGTCCCCATCAGTAGACACTACCATTAGAAACCCCTCCAGGATCCTCAGGTACAGATCTGTCTCCCCCATCCCCTCCAAGGTGTTGGCCTCCTCCTTCTCCTTCTCCTTCTGTCCTTCGTCCTGCTCTCTCTTCTCAACATCTCGTCCTTCCTCTCCACTCTCCCCCAACTGTCTGCATTTTACTGCTTGACTTGTCTCTGACCCTGTACCAGCGATGCCTGAGACAGAATAACACACAGATGATAATAACTGATAGTATATTGATAGTGTTACGATGATGGGTGTTTTTTTCTGATATAGCTGTGAAAAATATTTCCCTATTCTATTGTATTCCATTGTATTCAATTCTACATGGTGTGCTGTATTTATGATGAGTGTGTGTGTGTGTGTGTGTGTGTGTGTGTGTGTGTGTGTGTGTGTGTGTGTGTTCTAGGTGTCATTCATGTTAGCATCCTCTCAGGTTGAGTCTCACTTCCATCTCAAACCCACAAGCCTTATGACTACCAACATGCATTATAGAGACAATTTGCTGTGACCAAACACTAACCAAAAAATGCTTTTCACATACACTTCAGAATACGTTTAGAAATATTTTTCGAAGTATACGAAAATATCCCCAACAGTGTGTGTAGCTAGATAACTTTTCAATCAAAATATAACATAAAGTACTTTGAATGAATGTTGTATGTGTACAAAGTAATTATTTGGCCAGGTTTTCAAGATTTTGTGTATAGTATATATGTAGTATATATAAGTATATAGTATATATGAAATGTATTTTTTGCCATGTGGGAAGAGCTTTTCCTTTTACTTTTCCTCTATTCATACACATTCATTGTATTTAGTTTGAGTGGTTAAATTTAAGTTATTGCATTTTCAACAAACAGTTCTAGACCAATTCCAGTAAACACATCACAACTGGAGCGAACTGGTACCACGCTGGTACCTGTGAGCAGCGCGTGTACGCGTAAGTAGTTGATGGTGAGGCGTATGACCGTGGGCTTGTCCAGCTGGGCTCGGGCGGAGGCCTGGAGGGGCAGGAGACGGGCTAAGTCACTGAACACATCGGACTCGATCCTCCGTCTCCTCCTCGCCGCCTCACGGCTGATGGCCCTGGGAAGGAAAGAGTTCAGTTAAGACAGGAAGAGAACAAATGACTCAGGCGGAGTGACAGATGGAAGTTCAGTTTCAGTGTGTTTGAAATTGATCTTGTAATCCTATAATAAATGTCAGAAGGAAGGATAGTATACCGATATCACTACAAGTCCCATAACAATATTATAGGATACTTAAAGTAAAGCCATAGGAGGTTAAAAAATGCCATAAAGTACAATAAGGTCACTATAAAATCACTATTGAGGACCAAATGATATCTGATGATATGATATTAATGATATCCATCCAATAATTGAACTGAAGCGGGGAAAGAAATGTGTAATGACAGTACAGTGGGTTAGTTGCCATGTGGTTAGTAGCTGGTAGATTAGACTCTCTTCATGCCCAATGTGGGCACACCACAATACCATCTTCCTCTCCTCAGGCTCACCACATCTCTATCCTTTCCACTCGCATTCTCTCAATACACCACGTTGGCAAGCATGTATGCCAACTATATTGACATATCCAAAAATAAAATAAATGTAGGTTTTATTTAAAAAGCGAATAAATATAGACATACAACCCAAAATATCTCTGTGCAGAAAGTGTCCGCTACCAGTTAATGAAGTGATTTGAGACCCAGCCTTACCTTCTCCTCTCCCTGTCTGCTGTCATAGTATCCAAACTGTGTCTTTATCCTGGGTGGTGAGAAAAAAAAAAAAGCTGGCTCAGAAATGCCGGCGGGAATTCACAGCAGCGTAGGAAATCTCTCCACCGCAATTTGCACCTTCACAGGTAGTCAGAGCCTCGCACAACGCCAACAGAACCAGCTACCGGCGCCAAGTCATGTCGCAAGGCAAGCGGTCCCTGCAGAGGACAGATGAAGACTTCAGCAAGTGTCTTCTCTCTCCTCTGCATGTGCATCACAGATCAGACAGGCCTCCTAAACTAAGCAATATTATAGGTCAGCTTGCAATGAAAAGCATCACCCTCCCCTTCCTTTCCTTCCCTCCCTCCCCCCTGAGATCATCTGCATACCATTGTACATGACATCCTTACCTTTTCTCTGAAATACTTTCTAGTAGTTGCATCCAACAGACATGGCTCCCAATAAAAATAACAATTAAATATAGCGACTATGAGCGAAAGAAGACTCAGAAGAGGCTGCGAGTGACGTAGACAGCTCAGTGTTTTATTGGAATCAGACCAGACAGGACTAGCCCGGCGGTTACACTACATTTGGCACAGAGTAAGATAGTGTGACCAGGAACAGCCCTACCCCTGGGTGCACGAAGCTTCACTACACACCGACTCTACTGCACACAGAGCAACCAGCTCGCCTTGAGATCACTGTACAGTACACACATCAGTCCTTCTCTGTTTGTGCATATGTGTGTGTCTGTGTGTGTGTGTGCGTGTGTGTGCAAGAAACAGTGAGAAGAGAGAGACAAAGAAAGAGAAAGTGTGTCTCTCTGTGTGTGTGTGTGTGTGTGTGTGTGTGTGCATGCCTGCATGTGCTTTTGTCTGTCTCTGTGTGAAATGAGAGGTAATTCAGCTGCTGGTTTTCCACATTTCCTGTATTCTGGCTGTAACAGACAGTAACGGACTGTAACAGGCTGTAACCTATAATAGTATAGTAATAGTATTGTACACAAAGGTTTCCTCCAGATACGCTTTACAATAATAATAATAATAATAATAATAATAATAATAATAATAATAATAATAATAGTGATAAAAAAGAGAGAGAGAGACAAAAGAAAAAAGCCATTCTTGAAAAAAACAGTCAGAAAAGCAGACTAACTGATTTTGGCTAGAGTGAGATGGCTGCTGGGTGTGGGAGACTTGGGGTTTCGGCGGGGAGGAGGGAGCAGAAAATACTGATTGTAACTATGGAAATGGAAATGATGATGAAAAGTCACAGACCAACAGGGGGAAAAAAAAATTACACGTTCACACACAATGACAATGTACATTCACAACAAAACGCCCACAGGCTAGCACAGAGCACACTCTCACCGGCGGGGCAGAGTAAAAAAAAAAAAACGTCAACTGATAGTAACAGGTGGATGAAAGACGCAGGAGGACACATTTCACCGCTACACCTGTCACACCGTGCCGCCTGTAAAACTCTGCTCCAGATAATTAGTTCAATAGCCTGTAACTTCAGTTCAGCATTCACTTTATACACACAGACAGGATGCAAAACAGAGTGTGTTAATGTGTGTGTGTGTGTGTGTGTGTGTGTGTGTGTGTGTGTGTGTGTGTGTGTGTGTGTGAGTCAATCTGAGCTCCAGATCAGTCATGGGTCGATGAAACAGCAACAAGTGGATCAACAACACTGTACAAACGAGGGGGGGGGGAAAAGCAATAAAACAGACAGAGTACAGATTCAGTCATATCACAATTCAATAAAACACATTTTGAGGGGAAAAAAAACAAACAAACAAAACAGTAAAATATATAGATAGTCAGGGTATTGCACAAAGGGTATTTGGCCCTAACTGGTCCACGATAAGAACAGTATAACAGGTAGAGTGCTTGTCCATGCGCCACCACGCTCCTTTACTAGCAGACAATACCGACACAATACAGCCACTCAACACAGGCTATATACAGGCTCTGCACCCAACACCTACAGTCCACATGTGTACAGGTGCTGGGGAGAGAAGCTGTGTGTGTGTGTGTGTGTGTGTGTGTGTGTGTGTGTGTGTGTTTGGGTGGGAGTATGTAAAGTGTGCATGTGGATTTGTGTGCGTGCCTTTGGGTGTGTAAAAAGCGGATGTATGTATGTACATGCATGTGGGTATGTGTGTGTGTGTGTGTGTGTGTGTGTGTGTGTGACAGTGTGAGCGTGTGCAGGTGTGTGTATAGTCATACTCATATTCATAATAAAGCCAGGCAACAAGAACGACACGATGCAAATAAAGAAGATTTCAAAAGTAACAACAACCAATAGCTTCAAAGTAAAGGATTGACAGTGTTGTGTGTGTGTGTGTGTGTGTGTGTGTGTGTGTGTGTGTGTGTGTGTGTGTGCAGCATGTTTTGTGTTACTTTGTTTGTGTGTGTGTGTGTCGGCGTCTGAGTGCATACATGTGAGTGACTGTGTTTATGTGCGTGTGTGCCACAATTTGTGTCATTTCATCTGTGTGTGTGTGTGTGTGTGTGTGTGTGTGTGTGTGTGTGTGTGAGTGCAGTAAAGCGTTAGGTCTGCGACTCCTCGGGGGCGCAGTAGGAGAAGTCTTTGAACTCCTCCTGGTTGATCTGTCGTACGATGGCCTCGTCCGTGGGAGTCAACACGGGATCCTCCTTGGTGAAGTCCTGATCAAAGTTATTCACGTCTCGCTTGGTCTTCTGCAGAGCCACACACACACACGCACGCGCGCGCGCACACACACACACACACGCACGCACGCACGCACGCACGCACGCACGCACGCACGCACGCACGCACGCACGCACGCACGCACGCACGCACGCACGCACACACACACACACACACACACACACACAGAAACAAAAAAACAACTCTTAGTCTTCTCTTCCTTCCTACACCACAACCCAGCACCAGAAAAGTGATACTGGGGCGACACCTTCTGACCACTAAGACTCACTGTCTGGGTACATCTTTTTTTTACTCAGTTGATACTTCTTCTTCAAGAGTACATTATTTACAACTGATACACATAAAAATAAAAAAAATAGATCTTTGATAAATGCTCGTATGAAATTGAAATATATCTGAATATCTTGTATTCAGTGGGCTGGTAAGGTTTTCTCAAATTGTTGTCACACCATTTATTTCATTCAAATATGAACATGTCTGCTCCTAACACACAGAGTGAATTGTTTTGCTCTTTTAACAACTACTACCAGATATTGATTAAATTAATATGATCTTCTATGGAAAGTGGAGCCTTAATGGGAGAGCAGCAGTTTCCAAACCACTTCTTTGACAACATCTAAAGTCTAAAGTTATTCCATGACATATAGCACATATTTGTTGTTGTATGTTACAAATGTCAAATTTCTTACGTTGAATATCTAACCTGAATGCCCCAGGTCTTATTTCTGCAACTATCACCTAGGGCCGACCCTATCAGGACATTTCTGATTTGGATCAACAATCAGCCAAGCTTCACATTAAACATTTCACTGTGTGTGTGTGTGTGTGTGTGTGTGTGTGTGTGTGTGTGTGTGTGTGTGTGTGTGTGTGTGTGTGTGTGTGTGTGTGTGTGTGTGTGTGTGTGTGTGTGTGTGTGTGTGAAGACTTACAATACGTGGTTTAAAGGGTGGCTTGACTCTCCTCTGCTCCAGCAGGACCCAATCTATCTCTCTGAAGAAGGGATGGGCCTTGATGGCCTCCTCGCAGCCCTGGGTCACCACACAGCCCAGACGCTTGGCTGGGTTCTTGGTCATAAACTACACATAGACATAGACACACACACACACACACACACACACACACAAACACACACACACACATTATTGTACATCTTTTGATCTGAAATGAAACTGTCTGATAACAGCCCTTTAAGATGCTTAGCAGGAGTTTGTCCATGAAATGAGGAAGAGCGAAGGATATATACCACAGGGTTCCTACACAGTCTATTTTATAAATTCCATGATTTTTCCAGATTTTAATTTCTTGATTTGATTTCAAGATTTTGGTTTGGTATGGTTGGTATTCAATATAATTTACGCTCCTACTAACTCTGCCATAGTTCACTCACATAGACATAGACACAGATTCACAAATATGAGAATATGTGAAATAACTTGCGTGTACAACCACAGAAAATATGTAGTTGTATGTATAACAGTACAATATTTTTCTCCATTCTTTTCCAAACTTTTTTTTTGCAATTTATAATTTTCCAGACCAGGAACAACCTAACTCCCATGCATGTCCAGCCTTTCCAGACCTGTGTAGGAACCCTGATTACAATGTTTGCCACATTGGACAATCAGTGCCAGAAATGTGTGGAAAAGAAAATGGGCCACCCAAATCACTTTACCCTGCAGTAAGACGTTGAAAAATAACCATGTCGACTGCTACACTTGCTACATTTTGTCAAAGCAGGGTCAATCTAAATACACGAGCCGTCACAATTGCCTGCAAGTGAGCTAATCAGTTTCAAACATACTACATTTTGAAAATGTAGTTGAAAACCACTTTGAGAAGAGTTGAGTGCAAAACATTTCAACGTGAATACCAGAGCTGAGGCATCAATAGCTCTGCAGATGCTACAAACAAAGAGTGATGAAGCAGGTCAACAGTACTGGTGTTATTTACTGGCTGAATGCCTCTACTCTGTTGTTCTGTATTGTGCTCTTTTAGTGCTCTGTTGTGGTTTCATGATTGGATTGTTATTACTTTAACCTCTGCTGGTCTTTATTCGTCTCAGTGTCCCTGTAAAGTGCATTGTAATACTTCTGTGAAAGTATATTTTGAATACATTTGATTTGTTTTGGTGTGTACAGCTCTGAGGACATTCAATTACTGTGAAATTAAACTATTCCTCATTCTTCCGGGGACCTCCTGGAAGCCCTTCAGGGACCCCTGGGAGACCCCGGATCTCACTGATTTAGCTGATGAGTTCAAATCCTTCAACTCAATCCTTCGATCAACTGAAGCATTGGTGAAAGAGGCGCATAACAGTAGAGGACAGGTAGGTACCGCTCTGAGGATAGAAACGGCCTCCTTGCTGAGCCAGACGGGGTAGAGGACATCGTCATGGAGAATCGACTCGAACAGGTCGTCTTCATTATCAGCTTCAAATGGAGGCTGTCCAGCCATCATCTCATACATCAGCACCCCCAGGGCCCACCAGTCCACCGATGCACCGTACTCCAGCTCCTGGAGGATCTAAAGACAACAAAACAACAGGGTGTAACATGGAGGGGGTATAAAATAGTGTAACACAGCTCCACTGATGTAGCAAACTTCAGAAGTGATTGGAGAACTGAATACACTCCCAGAGCCCATCAGTCCACCGATGACCAATACTTGATCTTTGGGAAGTGCAGTGTGGATCTCGTGGATTACCACTTGAAAGAAAGCGTCAAGGCATTCTGTCTTGGGCTCAGCTCACCTCAGGGGCGATATAGTCCGGCGTGCCGCAGAAGGTGGTGGTGGTCACTCCGTTGATGATGCCCTCTTTGCACATCCCAAAGTCTGCCAGCTTGCAGTGGCCCTCTGCATCCAGCAGGATGTTGTCTAGCTTCAGATCCCTGAGAGATACACGGAGAAGGTTTTTCTAAATGGTTGAATAGTCAGTTTCCACTCCAGCTAAACAGCTGAAAAACACCATCTAGTACGATGAATGTGTGTAACAAGTTGGAAAATACATTCTGTGATATTCCAGTAAAGTGACCCTATTTGTGAAATCCCCTGATATAAGTATGTTAGTATGTCACTGACTGCGATACACCTCTCAAACTTTCACAATATTCTAGACAACAAGAGAGAAACAAGAGAGAAAGAATGAAGTTATGAAACAAGTGAGAATAAATAATCAGATTTGAATGTTGAATTGTCTTTTAAGGGTCGTGCCATAAGGGTTCAGGGTCTTGAAAAGGGGGCGTCAGGGCTGAGCAGCGAGAGGCGTTCACCTGTAAATGACCCCGTTGCGGTGCAGGAACATGAGGGCAGACGTGACCTCGGCGGCGTAGAAGCGAGACCGAGGCTCGTCGAACTTCCTGGAGCGCTGGATCTGGAACATCAAGTCTCCTCCGTTCACGTACTCCATTACAAAGAACAAACGGTCCTGGAGAGAGAGGTGAGTCAGAGAGAGCGAGAAAGAGTGTGAGTGAGTGAGTGAGTGGGGAAGTGTAATCCAATTGCTAACAGTATTGCATTCATTGCTAATTGTTTGTTATTTATTATGCATGGTGACCTCATGTTGCTTAATGTTTTCTATTATTGAAATTTTAAAGAAAATCCACTTCCTGACTGGAGCGAATTGAAGGTGAACTGTTTTCTGTTGATGAAGTTTAAGTTACTTTGTCTGTTCAACCATGGCGGCTATCGCTGCTCATGCTAACTACACAGTTCTTCTTCTATTTATTACAAACAAACCAGAAACATAAAACAAATGTAAAAACGTTCATGAAGTGGCTACAATCACTATTGAATCACTATTGAATCACTATTGCGTACGGACATTAATCATTAATTGTGATTTCTTTCCCCAACATATGATGCAGCTCTAGACTGAACCCCAGCCCTGCAGAGTGTGCTCGTGTGTGTGTGTGTGTGTGTGTGTGTGTGTGTGTGTGTGTGCTCATGTGTGTGTGTGTGTGTGTGTGTGTGTGTGTGTGTGTGTGTGTGTTGGTCCTACCCGTGTCTGGAAGCAGCAGTAGAGCTGGGTGAGGTAGGGGTGTCGGCGGGCCAGGGCCAGGATGCGCTTCTCGGTCAGGGTGCAGTCCACGTCGTCGTCCTGCAGGATCACGTCCTTCTTCAGCACCTTGACGGCGTAAACCTCCTCCGTCCCCTTCAGCTCCGCCAGCATCACCTGGGGGGAGGGGGAGGGGAAAGAGAAGGAGAAGCAGTAAGAGGGTGGAAAGAGAGAGAGGGAAGCAGAGAGGGAGGGAGTGAACGAGGGAGAGGGAGAAAAAAGACAGAGAGAGGGCAAGAAGGAAGGAGAGGGAGGCGGAAAGAGAAGAAAGGTAGGGAGGGAAGGAGAGAGAGGGGGAGAGGGAAGGAAAGAGGGAGGGAGTGAACAAGGGAGGTAGAGGAAGGAAGGACGGAGGGAAGGAAGAGGGGGGAGAGAGAATGAGAGTGTAAGAGTGGAGAAAAAAGGAAAGGGGGAAAAAGACAGAGAGGAAGAAGGAAGGAGAGAGAGCAAGAGGGAGAAAGAGGATAAAAAAGGAAGGAGAGAGGGAGGGCAAGAAGGAGGAGGGGGTAAGGGGGGTAAAAGAGAGCGAAGGGGAGAGAGAGAAAGAGGGAGACGGAAAGAGAAGAAAGGTAGGGAGGGAAGGTGGGAAGGAGAGAGAGGGGAAGGGAGAAAGACAAGGAGAGAGAAGATACACATCTGAAAACTCCCTCCACCCGTCTCTCCTCCCACCACCTCGGTCTCGGCGTACCTTGCCGAAGCTGCCCTTGCCGAGGACCTTGATGAAGCTGAAGTCCTTGAGGGTCCTCCTCTGGCCCTGTCCGTTCTCCCTGCCGCCCGCGGAGGAGGAGGAGGAGGACGAGGAGGAGGAGGAGGAGGAAGAGGAGGCGGAGGAGGAGGCGGAGGAGGAGGAGTGTTCGGGTCCCTGCTGATCTAGCGACAGCACCCCCTGCAGACGCTCCAACTGGGCCAGGTCTGAGGGTGTCAGAAGATCACACGACAACAAAAGTTACTACTTGTTTTTGTAGTAATTGGTAATATTATTTAAATGCCACCCATTACCGGGAAAAATAACTTGTGGACGCATCTCAACAGGGGCTGAACTGTCTGACAGTTTGTCCCACTTGTCTGCAAATTGTGGTTTGACTGCAAAAACATGAATTTACGAATTAGTGTTTTGCATGATGTGTGTTTCTGTGCTTGCGTGTGCCTGTGTGTGTGTGTGTGTGTGTGTGTGTTACCCTGCTGCGAGGGGGAGGTGGGGACAGCTGGCTGACTGTAGCTGTCCTCCTCAGTCTGGGAGAGCTCAGGAGGAGACTGGGGAGGGTCCTGCCCTGGAGTCAACTAGGGAGGGAGGGGGGGAGAGAGAGAGAGAGAGAGAGAGAGAGAGAGAGAGAGAGTGACCCATCTTCTACCCATCGTCTCTGTCCTCCATTGCTACTTGCTACATATTTCAAATAATATCTTAACGGCTTGATTTGTCGAGCACTTTCCTCAGATCAAACATATAAAGTAAGAGTGAGAGGGGGCGGTCTACCTTCCTCCTGCGCTGTGCGGTGTTGGAGATCTTGTCGGGCGTGACTCCCAGGTCGGACAGGACCTTGGCGATTCCCCTGGCGTCCACGCCACAGTTGGGAGCTACGTTGGTCTCACACCGCCGGTGCACATTCATCTTACACACTGCACGATGACAAAATCAACACAGGAAAAATGGTTTGTGTCAGAATGAGAAGAGTGAATAACGCTTCTCAGTGTGGGGATGTTGTTTGACTCTGCGAGGGTGGACTAGAGAGACCACAGGATTGATCCCTGCAGCGGCCAATAGGTGTCCATCAACAGCCAATGTGTCCTATCAATCACTGAGTCACTCTGGATATGAGTGTCAGCTAAGTCCCTAAAATATAAGATGTCAAATATTGCAGAAAGCCAAAATGTTAAATAATGATTATCACAATATCTGCCAAAAACCTAAGGGAGGAAGATATGATGAAGTGAGCTGACAGGTGAAACGGGATCATTACTCCCTTAACTTTATGAATACGGCTTAATGATCTTTTCATACCATTTCATTTTCCAACGTTACTGCCATGCGGTGGGCATGCTTACACGTGGGAAGACACAAAGCCTCGCTGCTATAATTATCCTACAATTAATACACTAGTACACGACGATGTACTCGTGGCCTACGGTCACGCTTGTCATCTCAGCGAGACTTCTGAGCTCTACTGCTGCACATCCACGTCTGGCCTGAATATGTCTGTTCTGTGTATCTGTCAGTTGTAATTGAAGAGTTCCATTCCAAAAGGAGACGCCACTACTTAGAAAAAATGACACGTACTCCTGCAGAATGACTGGTAGCACTAGATCAAAACAATTTGTTCATAAAGGATATTAGTCTAAGTCTTTAGTAGAAGAAAATACAACACTTTAACAGAGTGGATGCTCTAGGTTTTAGAAAGACTATGAATTATATTTGATTATATATATATTAGTTTACTCTTCCTCTTCACCCCTTGACTTTGAAAATGTGCAAATTTTT
>JAXDDW010000011.1:2230000-2232500 GCA_034670385.1 Hoplostethus mediterraneus | reverse complement strand
CCAAGTCAATCTACACAAACAGAGAGACAGAGAGAGAGAGAGAGACAGAGAGAGACAGAGAGAGAGAGGGAGACAGAGAGTAAATCGATGAGCGCTAACACAGCTGAATAGTGAGTGCAGCAGGGGGGCTTCCTCCTAGCACAAACAAACAAAGAACAAAACAAAACAAACCAACACACACAGATGAGGTCATTATCACCATCACCACCCTCATCCTCGCCAATATCAGTATCACCATCATTGCCATCATCTTCATCACTATTAAGGCCCAACTTTTGACACTCCTCGTTTGACGCTTTTATGGTTTACTGAAGGCCGGAGATTTGAAGCGTCAGTACTAGTCGCATAGTGTATGCTAAAGTGCTAGCATGAAGCGCCACAGTGAAAATCTTACGGCGACACATGGAAGATGTTGGTGTCCATGTTCTCATCATTTACTGGGTCAATTGACCAATGGGCTCCAAGAGAAAAGAGGATTTCCCTATGCAGACTATTTCCGTAGTGGCGGCTATTCCAGCAGTTGGTGTATTTACCTACGGCTGCATAATACAGTTTAAAAATACAGGAATATTGACTACTGCAATATTCAAACCGCAAGAGGCTGCAGTTTGTTTTCTTAGAGGGAAAGGCGATTCAGCTTCCTTAACAAGTTGTTCTTGTGCTTTGCAGAGTTCTTGGATGAAAAGCCGGCGTGATTGCCTGTCAGAGAAAACAACGCTTGTGGAGTCGCATCCAAACCACCTATTTTTAGATCAACGGTGAGCCAAATCTGTTACGTGACAGCCCGTCGACAAGACTGTGAATTGGTAAGAATCAATACCTTTTGTAATGCTGACAGGGCTAAAGACAGACTCGAAGTTGGGAGTGCTGTTTAGGATCACGAGAAGCAAGGCTGTTGAAATGAGGAATGATGTTATTGTTAGATATACCTGTGGAAAAATCAAACCGTCCTCTGTAGACAGGCAGGAAAACTGGAAAACAGGAACTCTAGAAAGCTTCATGCCAATTACATAGTGTAAATAAAAATATATTTATAGTTCAATATTATATCACTATATTACTTATTTATTCTTATAAATCAATATACCATTATATATCATTAATATTTCATAAGCAAAGATCTTTATTTAGCTAATAGCGTCAATAATACGCCTTTCCTGCCAGCAATCATCCTGAGAGCAGGTACCTTTAAAATAGAGGCAAACATGAGTACATATATGTATGCACACACACACACACACACAGACGTATCCAACAAATAATGACATCATCCCCCTACAATATACATGCAATTACAGAGATTAGAAATAGAGTGAGGGGGAGAGAGTGTGTGTGGGGGGGGGTGCTATAGAGACAGAGGACACAGGAAGAGAGATAAAAAGAGAGCGAGAGAGAGAGAGAGAGAGAGAGAGAGAGAGAGAGAGAGAGAGAGAGAGAGAAGTTTAAATCCTTAGTTAAGCTCTGGGACAGCAGCAGATCCTCTTATGCAACAGTCAGACACACACACACACACACACACATCATCCATGCATTATTGAACATGAGACACAAAGATCATAAACAGACTAATATGCAAAGGAAATGTCCACACATCCCCCCTTCCTCTCACACACACACACCATCTAGCATCCAGCCTACCGACTGCATTACAGCAGCATGGCAGGGCAGAGGCACACAGTCATTAGAAAGGTTTATTAAGGATATGGAAGTCATAGTTCACCAAAAAAACTTGGCAATACACATTGAATGTAATATGAATACTGTAAAACATGCTGGGGAAACATTTCTGCATTCAGTCGCTTTTATTGTATGATCAACATTTCTGACCTTTCTCAATACATATATATCTCAAATACAATAGAAGATGCAGAGGGTGTGTGTGTGTGTGTGTGTGTGTGTGTGTGTGTGTGTGTGTGTGTGTGTGTGTGTGTGTGTGTGTGCGAGCGCGGTATCCTTCTTTCTTTGTGCATAGTACATAACAAATGCATGAAATTTGTGACCCATAAACACCACCGGATTCTTGATTCTACCCTTGAAAATAATGTGTTAATCCCCGAACGCAGCCTCTTGCATAACAGCGCATCTCAGTGGGATTTCAGCAGGAAGATGGATGGAGAGTAATTTGGTATAGTGTGGAACAAATGGACGACGCCGTGATTGACTTGGGTCCTGAGGTAGCATGCCAGCCGAAAACCACTGTCCTCCCATCACCACTTATATACGGTCACTGCAGCGGTGAGGTTCCTCTGAGCTCATTTTACGATGGAGATCAACAGTAATTTGGGTTAAACCGATAAGGGTTTGTGAAGGCCGATACTGCCGATAGCCAATATTTTGTGTCAATATTCAATATCTTTAAATTTGACTATTTTCAGGAAATTCTTCTAGGTGGGTGAACAGCTCCTTCAGGCAGGGAAAGGCAGGTTGAATCACACTGCCCCCACAAAATGCTGCATCAGAATTATTTCAGCAAAAAGACAACCAACATCGTATTAATCAC
>JAXDDW010000011.1:2190000-2227500 GCA_034670385.1 Hoplostethus mediterraneus | reverse complement strand
AGTGTTAAACAGTGTCTGGCTGACATCTGACGTGGCCCAGGTCCTGTGTGGAAACATTACACTGTGTGGTCAGTGTGTCTCAGGCCAAGGCCTAGAAGCTTCTAGCAGCCACACAGCTCTGAACCTCTAGCCCGTTGTATTTACATGTAGACAGACCTTACTTCTACACCTCATCTCAACCTGTCTCTCTCCTCCTTCACCTCCTCTGCCTACTCCCGTCTCATCTTCCCTCCTTCCTCGCTCTCTTCTTCCACACCTCCTCACTCCCTCCTCCTTCCACCTCCTGTGCCTACCCTCCTTTGTCGCTCGCTCCCTCTCCCTTTCTCCAGGGTATCTGCAAGTTGTAGAAACACAAATTTAAGACTTTTTACAAACTTTTTAATCCTACCTCGAATTGAATTTAAAAATCAAAATAAAGAAACAAATCCAGCGAAACCATCCTGCTTACGATTGAACATAGCTAATGAAAATTAGCAAATGGGAAATTAATTGCTAATAATTGTGTTTATTAAAACAGATGCAGGGGGAAAAAACCTTGCATATTGCATATACTAACCCTGTTCTGTACTGATATATAAAAGCCTTAAAGTTGCCTAACAAATCTCTTAACAACAGCTGGCTCCATCAGCCATCATGGAGGTCCCTTGACTGAAAAGGATGGTTGTGTTGTGTAGATTCAGTAACGTAAGTAAAAGTAGATGGTCTAATAATGTAGATTTGTTTCCAAATGTGACAGTAAACTGTGTTGTCTTTAGCCCTAGTCTCTAGTCCAAAACACTGAGTTGTAGCATGAGAAGAGTCAGCTCAGTTAACTGCTGGCTAGTTAGCTAGTTAGCTAGTTGGTTGCTGGCTAGTTAGCTGGCTAATTTAGCAACTGGTGTTAATGTTAGCATGCGACTACTAGCCACTACTATCGCTAACATCTAGATATGTTAGCTAGTGCGCAGATCAGATGTGTTAACAACAAGACAGTGATGTTAGCTGAACAGATGTTAGCTAGCTAACAAGCTGACATTATCTAGATACAAGTTCAGTCAGATACACCAGTGGTCAGATGATCAGTCCCCAGTCAAAACCAGCACAGAAATTAACCATGTTGAGACGGACAGTTGTATGTTTAGAAATGCGATCAGTTCACAGTGAACTTAGTGGCTTCCAATATGGCCGCCAGGATGTGTTACATCACCTGAAAGCCTGCTTAAGAGTGGACCTCTAATACCTCTAATAGCTGTATTTAAAACATTTTAATACTTTTAAGGGCCTTAAATTGTTTCTATTTAAATTTTATTGTTCTCTGTTCTCATGTTCTCTGTCCCTTTTCTCTCTTCAACACCCTTACCCCGTCTCTCTCTCTCTCTCCCTCCACCCACCCATTTCTCCCTCTTTTTCTGAGTTTCTGTATGTGAGAAGCAAGGCGGCTGGCTGTCATGTCACCATGGGGACGGGCTCCACAGAGCATCTCAATTACTGAGTAGGACAATTAATAAGCATCAAAGCCTGGTTAATAATTCACCGGCAGCACAGAGCAGGAACCTGGCCCAAAGCGGAGCCAGCCAGCCTCTCTGGTCCACATGAGATGGATGAAGAGATGATGACCAAAGAGGAGAGCGAGAGAACACGGGAATGGGCATGACAGGGCTGTGAGAGGGAAAGAAAGATTAGATGAGGGAGGCAGCAGAAGGATGGAGGAGGTGAGAAAAACAGAGGGAGAGGGCTAATTATGGGAGAGGAGATGAATGAAGGGCTGATGGTAGAATAGTGGGAGGGGGGATGGGGGGAGGAAAGAGGTAGGCCGATGTGAAAGGTTTCTGTTGTGGGGAGTAAAAAAAAATTGTTCAATATTTCAAAAATTATAACTGATAACTGATTTCTGGGTCCAGTGTTTTTCTTGTTCCCAAGTGGCCAAACGTAGACAAACGTGACGTCGTTGAGATATTTTTCACCACAGTTACAATGGAGTTCGACAGCAGAAGTTTGTGCAGCTATTTAAAACAGTGACAGTAGGCGTTAGGTTTCGGTATCCCTCAGAATCAAAGAGCAACTCCGTCGTAGGAGAGGCAGAGATACCAACTTCTCCACCAAGAGCTGGCAGTGAACATCACAAATGGACGATATCAGTCTGAGAGTATCAGAGGTTGGACTTTTCCTTTAAGATAACTAATACTTGATTATAATGTATTTTACTTTCATGCCAGCAATCATTTTGTAGGGGTAGGTGTCTTTTCAAATGACATATATCTCATTTTGGATTTAAACACTACGTACTAGATTCAGTCGGCAACTGAAAAAAACGATGAAGGCGTTGGTTGACTAAATACATCTCCCTCGCACATTATTGATTTAAGGTAAACAGGTGAACAAAGACAATGATTTATAATACAGACAGCCTACAAACAATTATATTTTACAATACCTACCAGCCTCCTTGGTGAACCTGAACACATCACACACACACACACACACACACACACACACACACACAGGAGGCTGAGTGAATGAAAAAGTATGAATCTACCCCACCTCTGGACACAAACACACCCCTGCTGGCCTAAGATCTATTCCCACCAGAATCTTCTCTACTGTCTCAAAATGGTTATGTGACCAGAGGAGAAGGAAGCAACACAAGGAGGAAAAGAAAGTAAGAGAGAGGATGAGAGAAAGGAGAGAGAGAGGCGAGGGAACAGGGGAATGAGTGCAGTGGAGGAAGATGAGAGATGAGTGTAAGGCAGCCGAGGGAGGGAGGGAAGAAGGAGATGAATGTAGGAGTGTCAGAAGGAAGCAGATGAAAGGAGAGTGTAAGGGAGACGAGGGAGGCAGATGTGATGAGGATCACAGAAAAGCAGGGGGGGGGGATGGGGGAGCACAAAAGAGGGTAATCTCCCATTTAGAAAGGAACGGCAGCCACGTGGGTCCAAAAACCTGCAAAAAAAACAACAACACAAAACACGCAAACGCTGAAAAATCCCTAATGAATGTGGGAAAGAGGTGACATGAAGGCTTGGAGGCAGGGGGAGCAGGGGGGTGAGAGCAGGAGGAGTAATGGAGTAATTAAGGGAGGAGGGGAAGGGGGAGGGACTGTGTGTTAGAGTGCTGTGAGGCAGATGTATTGACAAGCCGGCTGGCTGATCAATGGACTGTGGTCAATCAACAGAGTGATCCATATGCTCTGACCTTACTCTGGATCGCTGGGGGAGTGTGTGTGTGTGTGTGTGTGTATATTTATATATTCATATGTATCTCTATGTATATGTGTGTTTATTTATGTATGCCTGCGTATGTGTGTCAATGTATGCTGATGTGTGTGTGTGTGCATATATAGTATAAGGTTACATAACAGCACCTCAATCAAGACCCCCTTAAATTGCGTGCCCGTAGCTCCCAGAATGCACGTCTTGAGATCGCCTCGTTAACTAAAGTGGGACATGAGGACACGGTGAAGTGACTTAGGATGAAGCTCGCCCAGCCAAAACAAATAAAAACCTCCTTTCCCCCCCCCCATACATAGATGTATTTGTGGCCATCGAGCATCAGACGGGCCCAACGCAAATAAGGTTTCCCCAAACGACCACTGCAACAAACTTACAGGAGTCCGTGTGTTGCACGCAACCACGGTCTGTCCCACGTCTCAGCTATGCGTTTCTTACCTCAGCCTGCCACCACACCTAATGACCTCAAAAGGACCTTTGGGGGGAAACAGGAGACAAACAACATTCAACATTCCTCATTGAATTCTTGCCGCGTCTCCTTTATAAATCTAATCTTCTAACGGTGGAAAAAGTAAGGGCAACGTAGGTCTTATCTCTCTCTCTCTCTCTCTCTCTCAGACCAAAGAGCCACGAGGAATGTGAAGAAGTGAGGAGAGACGACTAACAGATCCGCCCAAGACGACCGAATCGGGCTGATCTACCGACCAGCGTGTCCGGGCAGCTCCCGCATCACAGACAGCAGGGTGTACAGCTGCAGTACGACAGAGAGGCAACGATAAACGGCTCTTCCAGGAGTGACGGGAAGTGTTTGAAGGCGACAGAGGACGACTACGTGGTCATTTCGGAGAAACCTCAGCCCCAAACCACACCAGACAGGACCAGACACACACACACACACACACACACACACACACACACACACACACACATACACAGGACAGACAGGAGCGATGGATTGCAGAGTCAACTAACGCACTGCTATGCCCTGCCAAAGATAGCGCAAGAAGACGGTGGTGGTGGTGATGATGATGATGATGGTGGTGTTGGAGATGATGGTGAGGGCAGTAGGGTCTCTCGGTATTTGCGGTACTACTTCCACTCCCACTGCTCCTAACCAGATTCATCAGAGTGATGGAAGGACAGACAGGCACACACACACACACACACACACAAATGTTTGACGTTTGGCATAAAGGTTAGATAAGCGGATTTGTGACCGGAAGGCCCGACCAAGTGAATAACGCTCTCGACAGCTACAGCTACTGCCGAGGTGCCCTTGAGCAAGGCATGGCATTCGCAAACTGCTCAGTGAAGCTGCTCAGTGACCACCAGTAGAAGACCGTGGTTGTTCTGGGAATGTGTAGAACGAATGTGAAGTCGCTCATACATGCTCAACGAAACCATTCCCTAGATGAATAAAGGTTGACAGCATGTACACACACACACACACACACACACACACACACACACACACACACACACACACACACACACACACACACACACACACACACACACACACACACACACACACAAATACGTACCCAGTCTTCATAGTGCCTGGTTCCGTTCTGCAGCAGGTCCTCCAGCTGGATGGTGCAGTTGGCCACAAAGTCGTCATATCCGATTGGCGCGTCGTGGAAGACGGACAGCTCCAGGCTCCTCCCCTCGCAGACCTCGGTGCAGAACTCCTGGTTCCAGGCGGGGCTGTTGGTTTTGGTCCTGGTGGCGGTCTGTCCCAACCTGGTCTGGTCCAGGTTCAGGGCCAGGTAAGGGTCCAGCAGGAAGGAACCGCTTTTCCCCACGGCGTGGCGCAGGGCCCAGGGGGTCGGCTTCAGGTCCACCGCCTCACACACTCGCACCTTCAACAGGCCGCTAAACACAGGCATGGTCCCAGAATCCTGTGCTCTGTGTGAGTGTGTGTGTGTGTGTGTATGTGTGTCTTTAAAGGGATGGGAAGACAGTGTGTGTGTTTAGGCTAGTCTGCCCGTTCCCGCTCCTATAAACAACGTGTTTCCTTCCAATGAATGGAGTCACTACAAGGTCCTGCTACATCCCATAATGCCACTGGCTCCTTGGACACTTAGTCTAATACAGCCATGTCAGAACAGAACACTGTGTTATGTACACACATACACACACACACACATACATACATACACATACACACACACACACGCACGCACTCACTCACAGGACAGCTGATGGGCCCCTAATGGGATGAAAAATGCAGCAGTAACGCAAACACCCTCGGTGGGTCGGTTCCTGAACCTTCTCGCTCCCAACCGAGCGGCTCCCTTGTTTGTTTACGGTCGGTCCCGTGCGCCAGACAAGATTCCCGTTTCAGCTGAGATAACGAAGCTGGGATATAAATGGCGTTGAGAGACCAAACAGGTTAACGAGCTCCGGTAGGGATCATCTCAACCACCGGAGACTCCCCCCGTCTTGTCTCTCCCGGGTCAGGGTGGGAGAGAGCGCGAGCAGCCGCGCCTAGCCATCCGGGATCCGTGCTCTGTTTCCACCCCGCCGCGGCTCGTGCGCTCTCTTCTGGGATAATCCTCCTGACTTCGACCTCACGGTACCGCGATATTTGCGTCGTGCTCTCGGAAAGGAATACCTTTCCCCCCAATGCGGTCGTTTTCGGACTCACGAGCACCACAAACACATAACGGTGCTCCCGATCTTTTTTCCCTTCGGTCCTTGTGCGCGCCCCTCGTTTCCCGTCCCTCTCTCTCCTGAATCCGTGAGTGAGCGCGAGCTTCAGGAAATGCGCAAAACGCGTCAGCCGCGCCGCCGGCCCCTTGCGCCGGATGGGGGAATGTGTGTGTGTGTGTGTGTGTGTGTGTGTGTGTGTGTGTGTGTGTGTGTGTGTGTGTGTGTGTGTGTGTGTGTGTGTGTGTGCAGATGGAAGAGGTGTGTTTGTGCGCAAGAGACCAGGAGGTGGGGGGAGAGAGGATGGAATTCACCCGCGGGCATGGAGGCTCTGCGTGTGTGTGTGTGTGTGTGTGTGTGTGTGTGTGTGTGTGTGTGTGTGTGTGTGTGTGTGTGTGTGCGTGCGTGCGTGCGTGCGTGCGTGCGTGCGTGCGTGCGTGTGTCATGGCCAGACACCCAATATAGTCAGTCAATCAGCCAGTCCTTGCCTTATGCATGGTCACAGATAGCCTACACACACACAAATACAGAGAGAGAGAGAACAGATTGAGGAATGGAAAGAGAGAGAATTATACGAGGGAGAGAGAGGATGGACATGCTGCTAACAATAATCTCACGAAAAAGAGCCATGGTAATCCTGTAATGAATTATAGAGACACTATAGAGACACAACAGTAACAGTACAAGTCCCTATAGGAATATCATAGGAATGTTATATTGGCACCATATAGGAAACATGCCATAAAGTATGATAAGGTCACTATAAACACACAGGCACACTATAAATTCCTATAGGAACATTACAGTGTTTTTTCGTTGGGGTGAGATGTAGCAGAAGGCAGAGTGGGAGTTGGGCTGGATCAGAGCCTGGCAGACAGACGGCCAAGATGCTCCTGACTCTACAGGAGCCCAGGGTAAAGCTCTCCACCTATTTCTGTCTGTCTGCATGTCTGTCTGTCTTCCTGTCTGTCTGTCTGTCTGTCTGTCTGTCTGTCTGCCGGGCTGTCTGTCTCTCGCTCACTCTGTCTGTCTGTCTTCCTGTCTGTGTGTCTCTCTTTGTCTGTCTCTGTCTGTCTCTCAGGTCTGTCTGTCTGTCTGTCTGTCTCTCTTTCTCGCTCTCTCTCTCTCGCTCTCTTGCTCTCGTTCTCTATCTCAGTCACACACACACACACACACACACAAACACACACACACGACACATCCAGTCATCACCCTGATCCCTGGTTGGTTGGTTGGTTGGTTGATTGGTTGGTTGGTTGGTTGATTGGAATGAGTGACAGGTTGGTGACCGTCACTCTCCCCCAGGCTGTGATGTGTGTGTGTGTGTGTGTGTGTGTGTGTGTGTGTGTGTGTGTGTGTGTGTGTGTGTGTGTGAGAAGTCAGAAAAGGTACACACACACCCATACACACACCGTGGCCTGGATAGACATGTTGATGAGAGAGAGAGAGAGAGAAAAGAGAAGTTAGCAACATAGAATAGAAGAGAACAGAATTGAATTGAATCCATAGAATAGAATAGAATTCAATTCAATTCACTTTCACACACCACACAATAAAGTATGTGTGTGTGGTTCAGAGCATGTGTGTCATGTCCTCGTGCAGGTTGAATGACACAAAGGCTTGCTGCTGCTGTTGTGTTCGTGTTAGTTGTTTCCTGCAGTAGCCTTGCCCTTGGCCCTCGCCATGTGTGCAGTGTGCATACTGAGCATATGATTCAGTCCCTGCCTGCACGCCAGGCCTGGCCGGCTGCGCCACCTAACGGCTTCCGGGGACAATGACACGGACAGGACGCGGCCTCTTGCAACGCGGAGGGGAAAAAATGCTGCGTTCAGGCGCTTATTCTAAGCTCCTACTTCCGAGTACAGGAGTGTTAAATACGTTTTATCGGCGAATTCAAGTGCTTTTGATGAGGAATAATAACTAAATGGACTCTGTAACAAGAATAGTTTTGCTTTTGTTGTTTTGTTCTTAGAAGTCAAGCAGCACGGATGAAGAGGAGAAAATGCATCAAGAATGTAAATGTAATGTTTTAATTGATTTATTACAAAAAATACAACTAAAAGGTAAACAAATTGGAAAAATAGAAATATCCAACAATGGTAAAAAACATACATCATCATAATCTTTGCAATCAGTTGTGGATACAGCTTCCATGCTCTCCACACTCTAAATGTCACATCTTGATCAACTCTGATAACATAGAAAATGCGGAATTTCCCAATCGTATTTACCACTTTGTTGTGTCGTCATGTGCACTCAGCTCGTAACTCAAATGTGACCAATAGCACTTGAGGGCGGCAAAGGGGCCAGTGGAGAAAAAAATCTCAGAGGGTGTGGGTGCTTTTTTCTTTTACGCCACTGGGTGGCGCGGTACGCATTTGAAAGTAGGGGGATACAACTAGTAGGTCTAGGCTTTGTAACTTTCAGTAGATGCAAGTGACGGAAAACAAGGGTTGGTTCTTATCAATTGACCAATCAATCAATGTATTCATTTCACATTCATTTCGACTTATGTGTGTGTTGTCCAAAACTAAACACAGTGGTCTATTAAACTATTACACAGCGTTTTAAAGATTAAGATTAAGTCCTGATAAAGGACTTGGTGTCCGATGTACACCTAATTTATATGTGTGTGCTCTCATCCAAAAAACTCTTGCTTAATTGCCACTGAAAACAGGGTAGTGCATGTGATGCTTGTGAACTGTTCAGGTTTTTCACTCTTAAAACCCAGCTTCCATACATTAGGCCAGGGGTTCCCAAAGTGGGGGCAAAATGAGAAATACTTTAAATTTCACTATTATTTCATTCCTTAAAGGTCAGCAGATGAGAGAATGTCTAAGAATGTTTTTGTCATGTTTCCGAGGTGTTTCACTGTCCCCACCAACAGTATGGACAGTTATGTCATTCATTCACCAAAAATCTTCTCAGATGGGGGTCTATGGTCTAACGCATGTATATTTGGTGGTCCTTAACATGAAAACCTTTAAGACCCCTGGGTTAGGCTACTATAGTAACTATAATAACTCAGTAGCTCACTGCCATCGGTGTGTGAGTGTGTGTGTGAATGGATGAATGAGAGGCATAGATTGTAAAGCCCTTTGGATAAAGGCGCTATATAAATGCAGCCACTTACCATTTACTTTCTGCATTAGCATTATCCTGATGCTGTACTGTCAGCTCTATATTAACATTGTATGTTTTTGCATACAACCCTTACACAAAATAACTATACTCCTATTTTTTTTTTAAAAGGTTACTATAGATATTGCAGCAAATAAGTCCATATAAGAATATTATAAATAAACTATTGTGATACCATAGGAGATCACGATAAAGTACCAATAGGAGTATTATAGGGGTTTTGTCAAAGAGTGAGCACAATGACAGGCATATATTAAATTAATTTATTTAGATAAAATACCAACACATTTATTCAACATCAAATTGAACACAAATTACGACATGCCATCACACAGACTGTACTATTATATGTGGACATGAAATAAAAGTACGGCTATGTGTATGTAGAAGTGAAGGTTAACAAAAAAAAGTTCAGAAACACACAAACAGACAGGTAGGTAGGCTTCAGTGTGTATTGATTGTCTACACAGTAGTTCTCAAAGTGGGGTCCGGGGGCCTCCAGGGGTCCTTGAGGAGGTTGCAGGTGGCATTCTCACTGTTAGTTCATTAACAGTATCCCAGTTAGACAATAGTAGTAGCCTAAGGATGACTACAGAAAGCATAGGTTTGACTCTCACCACATTCATTATAAAAATCTTTCTATATGAGGGTCCCTGGGGGGGGAGGGTCACCTAATACACATCTATTTGGATTTCATGGAAGTGAAAATGTTTGGTCGACAGACCACAGTTCTTTGATGCAGTGGACTGGTCAGCAGAAACTTTTAGTGCATCCTGACAGCAACATCCAGGGATGTAGAGGTAAATCAAAAGGTGGATGAACTCTGACCTCCAGCTGGTGATCATCATAAGGCAAACAACCACCGATATGATCAAAAATCAATTCGATTTTCATAAAAGCAATAACGTATGTTTTAAAGATCCTACCTCATAATGATTTTTTTCAGGTGGTGGGCAAACTCTGTTATGCAATAAAAGGTGAGTTAACTGAATTTAGGTGGGTTTATCCTCCACTACATCGCCGGTAACAAGTATTTCCGTATACCTCCTCTTCTTCTGGAGTCGGTAATCCAAGACGAGCATCACCAATCCATCCCTGTACACTGTTAAAGCAAGTCCGTTTTATATAAATAAAGTCTCAGACATCGAAGTCAGAGTCACTGTCCGTTACCGAGAGAAGCGTCTCTCCGTCCACACGCTCCGCGCTCCCGTCTGGGCTGCACTGTTCTCCGGTAAGATTACGCGCGCTGCCAGGACCCATCCCGTGGTGCTGCAATCTGAAATGAGGAAAAAAGGGAGACATTAAAAAGCGTGGACATGTAGAGTGGATGGGGGAACTAAGTGTGGAAATACATTTACGTAAATTGACATAAAGGAAATAAATTAAGTTCAAAACTAAAATCAAGTTTAAACTATTTTGTTTTGTTTCACATCTAAACTTAAAAATATGCGTGGATTTCTTTTAATTTTCCGTTCTGATCCACTCCTAGAGCGTGGAGAGAGAAGTAACTTCTGTCATGATGGCAAATGAATTCATATAAAAACATACATTATGTTACTTTCCTAACCATTAAACAGCTAAAACCTCCACACTGACATTTTTATCCCTATATCTATCTATATATAAATATATCTATATATAAAGGCCTAATCGAAAACTAAAACGAAAATAAAATCATGTGGAGGAAATTTAAACTAAACAAAAAACAGAATTCTCTGAAATTAAACCAACCCCAAAAACGAAAGGTCTTCTAATGAATAATGGAATTGGAACCGAATCAGACATCAAAAACACGAAATAATTATAGGAATTAACCTCGCCAGGGACTAATAAATATTAACATGCATACATGCGCACTATATGGCACCCAAATGGCCCCATTCATGCATGGTGAGGCGTTATGCCCTCACCAAAGGGCTGATTAACCCATTCCACCAAAACACTGACCCTGAAGGAAATGATGGTGACAGGAGCAGACAGAGAAAGAGACTCGACCAGGTCAGATTGAGAGAAAGAAAAGAAAAAGTACAAGATGGCACTTTTACGCATGAAAGACCTTTTTACGCACACAACATGTAAACAACATGTGTACCTGTAAACAGATAAGTAAGTAATTAAGTAAGCAAACAGAAAAGTAAGTAAGTACGTCAGTGAATAAGAAGTAAGTAGCTTTTTGGACTTTAATTCGGTTGCTATGTTTTGGACCTTGACATTGCTTGACATTAGAAGTCTGGAGAATAAAGTCCACCACTGTATTGCGGGCATCAATACTAAGTAAGCAGTTCGCTCTTCAGGCAACAATATTCCCTCAATAGGATACAACGTGTCTTTCCTATTCTGCATGTTTTGTTTTGTTCTAAGAAGCTGACAGACTGTAACCCTCCATGTCCTTTATTTTCATGAAAAATGCATTTCAACATCCATGTGACCCGCATGGTTTGGTTTTCAGTGGAGATTGTTTGCATCACCCACCTGTTTTTTGCTGCTGCCGCCCGGTCTCTCTGTCTCCGGTTTTTGAACCAGTTCCCCACTTGTGTCGGTGTCAGGCCGGTGGCGTGCGCCAGCTCCCGTTTCTTCCCGGGGTTTGGGTACGGGTCCTGCAGGTACCACTCTCTCAGCAGCCCCCGCGTGCGCTCCTTGAAGCAGTGCGTCTTCTGCTCTCCGTCCCAGATGGTCCTCGGTAACGGGAACTTCTTCCTCACGCGGTACTTGTCCACCGGTCCGAGCGGCCGCCCCCGGAGCTTCTCGGCCTCGCGGTAGTGAGCTTCGAGCCACATCGCCTGGAGTTTACTGTGAGAGGCGCGCGTAAAGCGATGAGTCTCCAGGATGTGGTAGAGCTCGCGGAAACTCCCGGTGTGATAGGCGACCACGGCGCGAGCCCGCTGCACTGACTCCTGCTCAGAGATGGAGTCGCGGGCGCCCGTTGCTACCGGGAGAGACCAGAGGAAGCGGGCCAGCCGCTCAATGTCTCCGGTCTCCTCCAGAGTCTCGCAGACGCTGGCAACCTGCGCCGCCGAAAAGCAGAGTCCCGGGAAAGCTAGGGGAGGACAGGCGGCGGGGGGCTCCTCCGGGGACCGGGAGCGGGGCAAGAGAGAGGGCCCGTCTGTGAAGTGAGGTAGAAGGAGACGGGAGGCGGAGAAAAAATCGAGCGGCGATCTGAACACCATTTGGATAACGCAAAAAAAAAAAAACCGAGAGGTGAAAAAGTGTGTTTCCCTAGCGGAATGACAGAGAGCAGCTGAAGTTTGACTCTTTAGCTCACCTGGGTGTCAGGGAGGGACTCTGACTCTGACTCCTCATTGGACACCCTGGTACTGATGCAGGGTTGTCATGGCAGCGCTGCCAATCACAGACCAAGCAGACTTTCTCCCGCCTTTACGCACACACTGTTGGCTACTCCAGGGCGCACATTCTGCATCTCCTCTCCTCCTTTGGCATTGGTGTTATGGAAATCACAAAAGAGTTGTCAAGTCAAGTCTTTTAACAAAATGTGTGGCAGCGCAAAGAGTGTGTGTGTGTGTGTGTGCGCGTGAGACAACACTGGGTAGTCTGCATGCAGGAAGACTAAATGACAAACCAACAAGAAGGGGGGGATAAAAACCCCAAGGAAGGATTTATTGGGTTAAGATGATGGTGATGAGGATGATGATCCCTATGGTGGAACAAAAACCTATGAAGGATAAACTAGGCTATATCTACAATAATGAAAGTGACTAACATCTATCAAATAATTCTCATAAACCCCGGTGGTCCTGCCGGTAAGCTGCTTGCTCCACTAATGCCGGTGACGTGGAACGTACCCGGTGTGATTGGAAATCTCACCCAGACCTGAAAGCGTATGTTTCTCTAAGTGGTCTACCGTAATCACTGTAATCAATTTTCTCCTCTCTAATATCCATAAATTCAGCGATAAGCCGCGCTGCATTCTATTACCTTGGATTATCATAGGCCTATACAGCCTACTAACATTAGTCTAATAGAGGAGCATATTCAATCAACATTAACACATTTTGGTTCCCCTAAGCCATATGCTCTGAGCTTTAGCACCCTTTGTATGTGTGGGTTGTGTGTGTGTGTGTGTGTGTGTGTGTGTGTGTGTGTGTGTATGAGTGGGGTTGTATCCTGATACACTGAGGTCACGGCAGGGATGCCTTGTGGTTAGAGAGGCTGTCCCGTCACAGGCTGTCACAGGTTCTAGTCCCCACGATAAGAGTGACAGCTAAATGTTGAGCAGTAGATACTCGTTGTTTTGACTACTGCTGGAGATCTCTGATTAGAAGCCGTCATAGAGGCGGGGACAAGGAGGGTAAGAGCAGGAGAGAATAACATATAGATATCAACCACATCCAACAAGAAGATCGATCACATTCATCTCCCAATACTGCAAACACACACTTGTATACCTACAGCAGGCACAATGCACCCAACCCCCCTCTGCAGACGTGTTGGGCGTGAAAAAAGGGGGTCACCCAGCTAGAAGGGTTAATGCCAATTACCCCTACAGACAGATGTCTGTGTGCGAGTGTGTGTTGGTGCACTCGTCTGTTAGGAGTTGTGTGCCAGTTACTCACTCAGAACGATGCATATGGTTCATGCTTGTTCAGAAAATCTCTCCTCCCTCTCCGTCTCCGTCTCTCTCTCTCTCTCTCTCTCTCTCACACACACATTCTCTTCGTCTAGGTCCTCATTCTGGTGCTGGTGACAATTAAGCAATTCAGCTACAACTCCTTTCAGCGGCACAACAATTAGTGGAGAGGACGATGGGTGACACACTCAATGGCTGCCGGTGGGTGAGCACAAGAACACGCTGAGGATGTGAAGTGAATCCCTTCCATGTCTCCTTATCCCCTGTAAACAATAGCCCTGCTCCTAATTAACCTCTCCACTGACCTCCACAACTTAACATCGACCTCTTAAGCCCTGAAACTTCAACCCCCTCACCCCTCCCTCCACTCCCCTCCTCATCTCATGGAAGACCATACAGCCCCCTAACCCCACCTCAGCCCCGGACCCCCCTCCCACACCTCCTTAATGTAGACACACACACACACACACACACACACACACACACACACAAACCCCAGCTCCTCGTTAAACCCCTAATCACTTCCTGAGTCTTTGTTGTGCTTTTGTGCTCTCACAGGGGTCCGGGAGAGTTTTACTGGACAATAGTGAAAGGGTAGGGGAGGGGGGGGAGTGGGAGTTGTGTGTTTGGGGGAGGATTTGGGGACTGAGAGTGAGACTGTCAAAAAGAAGAGCACCACTTGCCCTCTGTACCACCCTGCTGCCTAACTCTCCCAATTACCTGTGGAACAACAATTCCAAGATGTATGCTTGTGTTTGTGTGTTGATGGAAACACATCATGATCATCACCATCATCATCTTCATCATTACCGTCCACATGCGCACACACACACACACACACACACAGGTCCGAAGACAATCCACAGGGAAAGCCGAGCGCATATGTGGACAGATGGATGCAGCGTTACATAACGCTGTGTGCGTATTGCCTGCGTGTGTGGTCACTAGGTGACCATGTCTTGACTCTTTTGACAGACATCTGAGGAGGACAGGTATCCAAGTAACTGTACCTTAGCAACTAATCCTGCACCTTGATTGGAGTGCAACCCAATACTTCCTGTTAATCCCGCCATGTTATTGGTGGGCTGTTGGACCACCTGTATGTCCAGCGGAGAATTGAAAAAGGAAGTGTGTCCACTTACCCGAAGTCCATAATGATCATGAGAACTAACCATCTTTGACCGTCTCCTCTCCTTCATCTCCATCTCGCCTTCGTGGCTGAAGTGGATTTAAAGGGTTAAATCAATAAGAAATCACAGCTTTCACCTGGATTCGCCCTTGTGTTTTCTCCACTCTGTGTATCTAGACGTGCATGCACACACACACATACATACACACCCCTAACCAGGTTCGCACAAAAGGGACACAAACACACAAACGCTCACATGCAGATGACAAAAACAAGATTAGAATAATCAGATAATTCAACTAATAATTCCACTGATGTGTTGCGGTCTGACTATAGGTTAGGATAGCTGGGCCAGATGTTAAGGCAGTAATTACATGGTTATCCTGTGTTTTGCCAGTGTCACATTAGCACTGTTTTTAATTATTAGTGTGTATGAGACAAACACAACAGTGGCCTGACAAACAAACACACCAGTGGCCAAAAATACAAACAGCTGGAGCCATAACAAAAGGCTGAGCGTCTCCTTCTCTATGGCAAACGTACACAGACATGGGGAAACACACCCACATCCACACACAGATGCACGCACCGTCTGAAACACACACACACACACACACACACACACACACACACACACACACACACACACAGAATAAGGAATTTAGACATGGAGGGTTAGAAAGAAAAGAAAGTCAGATTAAGTCTCCTAATTCTTCATTTCCTTGGTGTGGATGTCTCATTCTAGCAGTAGTCCATCTCTGGAGTAAGATGGAGGTACTGTATGTGTCTATGTGTCTAATTGTTAAAATGCAGTGCATCTTGAGTCAGTGATGGTTTTATTGACTCACCACCGATGTGATTCATTAGTGGCTAAATTGTGCAGCCTTTCGTTCAGTCATCTGCCTCTAGCAGCAGTTTCTGTAAGAAAACTGTGAGAGGGAAAGGAAAGAGAGAAGAGGGTTAGAGGGATACCTAGTCAAGGAAATAGAGTGAGGGGGAAGGCTGACAAGAGAACACAGAACAGAGGGACGAGGACGAAGAGATACAGATAAAGACAGAATGAGCAAAGGAAGGTGGAACCCTGCAGGTAGGTGGGGTTAGAGGAAAATGAGGCAGAGAAAAGAGGGGAGATCTTTTCCGTCCTCCGAAAATGAGAGGGAGGGCCAGCAAGTATGAAGGGATGGATAGATGGATGTAGGGAGGTATAGAGTGAAGGAGGGAGGGTCAGGGAGGTTGTGGGTGGAGGCTGGGTCTGTCCTGTCTGGTGTGGTTGGGGGTAATCTGGTCTAATCCACTGCGTGTTAACCTATCTGAGCAGCAAGAGACGGATTATCCCTCTAACAATGGCCACCCGCTCATCTGCTAAATTACTCCACTCAAAATCATATGCTGACACACACACAAATATGCACAAATGTGCACGCACGCGCGCACACACACACACACGCACGCACGCACGCACACACCGAGCGAGCCCATCAGAATATTGTATTTGGAATGATCAAATCAGACTCAAAGGAGCGTATTCTTGCTTGAAATGCGATGCCTGTGCAGCATAACCCTGTCTCACTCCCTTCGTTTCTGGATGCCCAAGGTTACAGCCACCGCCGGTGAAGAATCCTTCGCTCTGAAAAGACAAGAGTGGGTGGAAGCAGAGCGAAGGTGAAAGCACAGGAGCAGGTGAAAAGAGAGACGTAGACAAGAGAGGGAGGACGCTGCAGACAAAGCTCTTCAGCAGCTGGTTTTCTACAGGCAGTTCTATGGCGTGTTAACCCTTGTCCGCTGACAAGGGTTATACACCCAGGAATATAGGTATGTCTGATAATGCATGTGCTATATAGATGGCATTTTTGCTCACAAAAACTGCATTGTAACTGAACACTGTACAGTATGTATCCTCTAAATGGAGATAGCAAAGCAGCTTGTTCTTTGTGTGTGTGTGTGTGTGTGTGTGTGTGTGTGTGTGTGCCGTGTAGTTGTTGCTCTACATGAGCTCCAGGTATAAGTGGTTGTGGATTGAGAGAGCTTCAAGGTTGTCACAGATCCTGCTATCCATTCAAGTGAGTGGACAGTGAGGGAAATAAGAGGGGAGGCGTCTAGCGTAGAATAGAGAGTGAAAAGTGAAAACAGTCAATGTAGGTAGAAAACAGAAAGCAAGGAGGAAGAGGATTCGTATTTCTTCAACAGACCTTCATCTTTTTTTTCAGCCGTTCGGTTTTGCGCTATAGTCGTTCGAAAAAACAAACAACAAATTAAAGTAAAAGAGAGGAAATATGGAATTAAAAGGGGTGAACAAACACTTTATTTTGACAGGACGGTGTCTATTGTTGTAGCAGGCAAAAAGTGGATTCGTTGGGTGTGACGGTGAATGGATGTACCCCACCATCACCAAATTAAATTCACCCCTTTTTATCCCCCCCCCCCCGTCACTGGAGTAATATATTTGGATCATTCACTCACACATATGCACACACACACTCTGCAATCCCATAATCCCACTCCAGATTGAGAACACCTTTAAGATACTATGTGATTATGATTAGGGATTATGATCAAATTATGATAGAGTGACAGATTAGACAGGGGTTGAGGGGTGGGAGGCGGGGAGGGTTTTGGCAACGTTCACCCCAGAATCTCATCCAGCCGACGGCAGGACAACCGGTGAAACTGCAGTCAGAGATCGTCCCAGCGCTCTCGCCTCGTCGGTCGGGCACAGTTGTGTCAACGCAACACCGTATTTTGTTTGTAAGGCGTTCCTGCTTTATTTGATACAAAATGCTTTGAGACGGATTTTGGATTCTTCAAAATCAATGAAATGTTTTCAGGGGTGAAGCTGCAGATTTTATATGATGTGGAGGGACAGAGGAGGGGATTGTTCAAAAATCTGTATACCTACTGGTACACTATGAAGTAACCACTCAAAATAGGCCAGTTTCCAGGAGGTAATTTTGAAATAAAAATGATAAAACAAAATTGTAAATGTAGCTAACAAGGTGGGAAAGTCATTTTTCATTTCATTCTGACTTTAAATAAAGATTCAATTTGAGTCTTTTTATTTTCCAGAAAGCCTGGTTCAGTTTCACCGCAATTAAAGACAGAAGACAGAAAGGTTTTCTTATGCAAGTAAGAATGAATAAACCAGATTATTGCTCCATGTAGGGAAATTTGCTTTTTGCTTTCCTCCCAGAGGTCAGAGGTCAGTCTCAGCTACAGAGCAGCACCCCTGGATCTAGCAGTGATTCAGATCATTTCAGATCATTTGCTGAAACACCAGGATGCCCAGAAAAATCATCCTTTTTGAATCTGTTCTGAAAATGTGCACGCACACAATCAAAAGACACAGCAACCACTGGTCCTTGGCAGGTATTTTATTTCATATATAGACGCTTTCTGTAATCAAATGTGAGTGCAATCAAACAACAGCAAATACAAACATTACCAATGCAGTCTGAGAACCAGGAACAGGGTTAAAACAGGGAGTTCACTCACTCTATATGGCGAGCAGCTAACCTCTTGGACAACATTAAAACCTCCCCGTCAGGACAGTCACCCGTCACGTGCCGTTCCAATCGTGGTGGTGGGAGGTGGGAATCCTGTTTGAGAGCAAATTAATGAATGTGTCCGGTTGAAATGCTCCCCCCCCCCCCCCCCCCCCCACCCCCACCCGCATGAAAAACTACAACCCAAGTCCAACCAGTGATATTACACACAGGACCCCCCCATTCTTCTGTGAGTCCAACAACATGACTTCCTACTACCAACCAGCCCCGCCCCCCCCCCCCGCCCTCCCCCAATCATCATCGCCATTAAAAAAAAAACATCCACTTCTCACACGGCGGGAGCCAATCAGAGTCCATAGGTCTTTCAGGTTCATTCAGTCTCGACCAATGGCTGTCCATTGCAGTTCCCCATGGTGTGATGCAGAGGAGGGGGTGGGGGCGGCTGAGAAAAACGTGTAGTTGAACATGTAGAACCAAAGTCCTCATGCGGTGCCCTGGGTGGCACGTCACATACATGCGCAGGTGGGGGCTGGCGGGAGGGGCATTTACAGTTGTGGTATGTGTGTGTGTGTGTGTGTGTTATTTAAGAGGGGGAGGAGCGAGGGTGTCGGGCAGGCAATTATTGGAATCGGGAGCACGAAAAAAGTCCAGAAGAAGAACCACATACAACCAGTCTCTGTCCGCCATCCATCTTCTCTGGGCCCTCATCGAAACATTCTCACCCACAATCACTCACTCTCTCACTCTCTCTCTCACACACACACACACACACACACACACACTAGGTCCTCATGTCCTTGTTAAGTCAGGTGATCAATGTCAACATCCAAAAAAAAGAAAAAACACTGAAAAAAACAAAACATCTCAATGGTAAAAATCATCTCCAGCATTACAATGCTTCAGTTCGTAAAATCTTAACATTTCTGAAAAGTGATTCCTCCGGGTTCAAAGCAGTGTGTGTGTGTGCGCGTGTAGTCGTTGTCGCGGTCGTCGTCTTTGTCCCACTGCCACACACACACACACACACGCACGCACGCACGCACACATACACGCACTCCAACACACACTACATGTCCTCTTGAGTGGAAGAGACATGGTGCAATGGAGACACTCCTCCTCTGGGTGGCTGCACCAATCACCAGGAGGAGACAGGGGTCGTTACCATGGCTACCAGGGGTCCTCCAGCTCACCGGCACTCTGGGTGAGAAAAAGGGGAGAGTCAGAAAGAGGGAGAGAGGACTGTTAGGCTTGTTGTTTGCAGAAGATACGAATGCAGACGATTATTGTAAGATGCTCCTAATGTTGTGCGTATTTATGTTGAGTGATGGTGAACACAATTTGACCTTACTGCTCTCCTCCTCCACTCAAAGTGACTGGATGATGGTGGGGGAGAGAGAGAGAGAGACAGAGAGAGAGAGAGAGAGAGAGAGAGATCCCCCCGTCTCAGCCTGTATGTTAACCAGAACCCAGACCTCTGATGACTCACCTTGCGGAGAATCACGTGAGGCCAGCTGTCAGACTGAAAAGGGGAGGAGGGGGTGGGCGGTGGGTGGGGTGGAGGAGGGGGTGTCCTAATAGTCTATGGCGCTTTCCTCCACTTATCCCCACCATTTCACGCAAAACAAGTGCATAGATTTGGTTTCTTGTTTTACTGACAACCCCATAGGAGGAGACAAAGAGAGGAAAGTCGCCACTGAAAGGAAGTTGGACTAGACCGATGCGAACACTCGATGCAGGCGGGTGAGGAATGAGAGGACTTATTTTGTGCTCAAGCCCAATCAGAGGAAATGTTCCCACCAACTTCAAAATCCATATTGGGGTCTACCAGGCATGTGATAGTTTCTTCTTTTGACATAAAACTCATTCATTTCCCTGGTGTACATAAAGTGAATGGTGAATCATTTGAGACAGGGACTGATGGCAAGAGGGGATGCACAGTCAGATTACAATGAGCTATCGATACTAACACAATCACACAAATCATCGCATTTTTACCTCAAATCATTTTTTATTTGTTCAGTTGTTAACTCACATTTCACCGTGTTGGACTGATTTGGCCCACACCAATACATACAAACTTAAACATATATACAAGCGCACACATACTCGCACATACACACGCATGGAGCATTTAGCATAACCTCCCCTCAAACAGTTAAGTGCCATATATATTGAAGAGATGGGTGCAGTGCAAGCATCGGACAGATGTACAAGAACCTCCCCCATCTTCTTTCACACACACACACACACACACACACGCTGCGAGAAATACACACTTTTTTTAAGTTCAATAGTTCTGATCAAACTTTCACAATGAGACAGATTTAGATTGGATTTTGTGGCGGGTTGAACAGACGATATCAAAACTTCTGTGAAGAATGAAGAATGTCTGGGGTTACATTAAGCCACAATTAATACCACTGGTTGCCAGCATGAGCAGTTCTACATTTCTAGAAACCCGGTTTATTAATACTTAAGCCATGTTGTGAGCTGGCAACAGATATACAATCATGCTTGCACTTACACATAACACATTCAAACTGTTGTCCTGTTTAATCTGGCTCTAGTTGTTCGTACTAAACCAGGCTTTAAAGGGATGGATTGGACATCCCTCTGTAACGACAATCAAGGGCAATGTTTTGACTTACTTTCCAAAAGTTCATTTAATGACCCATTTGGTTTGAATTTATTAACATGTTCAAAGACAGGTGCCTAGTGCCATGATGTGTTTCACCACCTTGAAGAGTGTCACTGACGCCTCTGCTACCTCCTGAATAACTAATAATAACGACCAGGAAGCAACTATATTTCTCTCCAATTTGGGTTGCTATCTCCTAGCCGCAATATACAGAAAATGTGGTGGTGTGGACTTAGACGGTATGTGGAGAGTGAAAATTTTTTAATGAAATGCCTCTTTAACTAATTCTATAGAATGATCCCTCTACCAGCCACCCATCTCCCCCTTCATGGACCCACACCCACCCAATAGGTCTGAAAGACTGCCCAGTTCTAAACAGTCCCCGGATCAGGTTGTTCAACATAAGATGGACCCAACACTCAAGTATCACCCACTAACCAAAAATACACATTTCTGCATTGATGACTAGTCTCTTGCTCAGTCACTCAAACTCCTGCAGGCACGTGCACACACACAGGCACGCACGCACGCACGCACACACACAAATACACAGGGAGTGTGTCAGTAGGTGGAGTGGGCCTGGAGCCGGAGCAGGGTGTTACTGGGGTGTTACAGCTACAGCTCAGAGGGTCCCCTCTCCCTCTCTTTGTCAGTCAGTCCACTGTAGGGGTTGGAGGAGGGTGGGGAGAGGGGGGGGGGGTCTGGGTAGGGTTGTGGGACAGGGTGGGAAATTAAAACCAGCCAAAAGCCAATACTAGTAAATGTAGCCCATGGAGGTTTCTTTTACTGTACCGACCACTTTTGCAGGTAGTCAATCAATGCTCGTGGGTTCTTTTCTATTCTAAACAGCTGTCTGTCTGTAAAAGTGGCCAGTAAGCTTTGCAATCCACTAGCCACAGGGGTGAGTGGACAAAAAAAAACAAAAAAAAACATTCCCGTCCTGGTTAGAAGGGAGGTATTTGGCCAGGACACAGAACTCGAACAAATAAAATGGCCATTTTCATTTCCATTGCATTATTAAAATATTGTTGTATGGCCATTTTAGCTGTATCGAGGGAGATTACTGTGGCAGACCAAAAAGTGCCCTATCTACCCATTCAAGTTATGTGGTGGAGAATGATAGCTGATTAAAGGAAGGCGTCAGCACATCTAACTGGACCACCGGGATGGGTGGGGGGTGAGCTCAGTCAGAGGAGGGTTCAGATTGGCCCATGCCGACGGGGACGGGCGCATCTTGGCTGCCCTCCGGCTCAGCCGTGGCGGGTGAGGGCGGGGGCGAAGGGGGGGAGGGAGGGGTGGCGGGCTGCTCCTGGTCGTCGGGGTCGTTGTCGTCGTCGTCTTCGGTCCTCCTGATCTCCCCTGCTCCCTCGGCAGCGGTCTCCCCCCGCACGCTGTAGGCGGCCAGGGACTCCTCCAAGACCGAGCGGTACTGCCCCCGGTAGTGCAGGCGGAACTGCCGCAGAGCCTCCAGCAGATGTGCCGCCGTGCTGCCACCTCCCTCCTCACTCTCCTCCTCTCCCCCCGCACAGGCCTGGGGTGACACGCCAGGGGTAAGACTCTGCAGGCACGCTCCATGGTCAAACACACACACATACACACACACACACACGCACGCACGCACGCACACACAACTAACAAGCATCCACTCACACTTCAGCACACCGCTGTCACACAAATATCTACCACACATTATCCAGCGTGACAATTGTCAAGAGACACACATTGTCGCACCAGTGTGACAAACCAGTACGAGCCCACGGACACGCTACCTCTAACCCTGTGCCGACAACCTTGTGATATTCACTGTACAGTGTAAGAGGGAGGGGAGCACCGACACAGCCCAGAGAAAAGAGCCCTGCAACATGCGTTCACATGCACACGCAAACAACCACCTACCGACCCACCCAGTAATCTATTCTTTAGACCAAGTGAGCTGTACTGTTAACAAGTCCTCTCTGCTATTTCTTTAAGATGCTAAGATGCTAGACCTTTTCACATGATTTTTGTGATCTGCATGTCCCCACTTGGCCTGAAAATGTTTGTGTCTCCCCTGAAGATGTCTTTATTGAAATCTGTGCATGCATTACTTTGTCCCACTCTCCCTCTCCATCTCTTTACAGTGCTTGTATGTGCATTGTGGCTGGATTGCGTCCGATCACAATGAAAGCCTAGCCACTTCCATATCTGGTTTTCAATATCCAATAGCAAGTGAGCAAAAAGCTGATTTTTCACTTAATGTGTCCCAGCATGATCGGTTAAGTTATACTGAAATTATTAAGTGTAACGGTAACCGTGATTGCACGTGTGCAAAAGTGCAATCACAACCCATTTCAGAAAATAGCAGTGATGGCATATTCTAGCGCTTGAAAGAAAAAAAGTGAAGAATTGCTGTTAAAGCAGCCCTCTTGATCTGCTGGTGCTTTTATTTGGTCTCAAAAGTTCATTTGTGTTGTGGTAGACTGGAAATTCATGAATCAAAAGCAGGAAGCTGATGATGAAATCTGCTGACAGAATGCAGCTCACTATAGAACATACACTGCAAAAATATCCATAAAAGTCATTTCATCTAGTGCTGAATTGTAAACTCTTATTAAAAGTGAAAAAGCAGCCAGCAGGGTGTGATGAATTCCATTTTCTTCCCCAATGCAAATCAACTTGTTTCAAGATTTGTTTCTAATCAAGTGATCTTGATGCTGGCAGAGCGACCTGCCTGTCTGAAGATATTCACACTTGTTTCTAGAAAAATCTTAAAGTGCATTGCTAAGAGGTGGAATTATCTCACTCACTTTTCACTTGTAAAACAAAATAGGCCGAAGAGTGAATGAGACTAAATTGTTGTTAAGTAGATTTTTTTTGTTGTGTAGTGATGCTCAATATCACCATAGATTTGACAAGGACATATTTCCAGAAATCCTACACCATTAAAGGTAAGTTCCTCTTGCCTCCTTGACACATTTGAAATCTTCAGTTATCCATGGTTAATGACAATAATAAACTAAATAAACATGCAAAGATTCTATAAATGCTGCACATTGGTTGGAATATCATGGGTCAATTAGAGGTCTTTCAACTGCAAGTCAACACTGTGAGATGCATCGCAATTTGTGTGTATGAAGCATGTATGAATGAGATACAATATTTGAATAAGGATCGCCTTGGTAATTCAGGGTATTCAAGTCATCCAAACATTTCGCTGATTCAAAAAGAATCTGCATTCATTCCTAAGGCGGTCAAGAGATTTCACAAGGTTTTACAGTAACTCATATTTGAATGACAAAATACAAGTTCAAAGTAAAGGGTTTTGATGCTTTTCACAATGCAGTCAACTTATTATGCATTTCAATAAGCCTTCCAAGGCTGTCCTCGACCCTTACCCGCAGTTAAATCACATTCTCATTCTCTTTCTCTCTCACACACACACACACACACACACACACACACACACACACACACACACACACACACACACACACACACACACATAAAAGAGTGTGGACTACTATAGTTTATGAGGTCATGTTGGAGGGATGAAAGACTGAAGTGGTGAGAGGTCAGAGAAATGAACTCACCCCTTCCTCTTCTCTGTGAGGGTTCAGCTTGTTGTACACCGCCTCAATCACACTCCGCCTGGAAACATACAAACAGCACACAGCTCTACGCTTAGAGAAAAGGAACTCGTACTACATAATACAAACAGCCCCTGTTCATTCTATGTAAGTTCAGGTTGATCATGATTGTAATGGATGTGAGAGAGCGTTTGTTTGCTTGGACTCGACAGTCTGGATTTTCTATGATAGCTGAGCTGAGATGTCAGGTTTACAGGGCAAAGAGCATGAAAGCCATGCAAACACCCAATGGCAAATATGATATTATTTGTTAGCGTTTGACATTCTATATAAATAATAGTTGTTTCTATAGTATACCCAGAATATAAAATTGCAATGATTTTACAGCATTGCCAATTTTAAGAAAGAATTGGTGGCCCTTAAAAGTTTGGGTGAATGTGATCATGTGAAAGGGCAATCACACTTCTTAAGTTGGATATCAAACTAGCACAAGTTTGAGTGTTTCTTGAGCATTTAGAATATTTTCTGTATGCGAGTATGTAGCATGTGAAATGTGTGTCATGTGTGTACTGGAGTGTGTATTTACTTGCTGGCCAGGCCTCCGCCGGGTGGGAGGTTGGGGATGTTCTCTGTGGCAATGCTCCTCAGGACAGACACCAGGTCGGGAACTCCCTCCTCCCCACAGCCCCCAAGTAGCTCTACACACAGACACACACACACACACACGGGACAAGAGATGAGGGGTTACAGCCATATCATCTCTCAAAGGAAAATACTGCTGTTCATCCACCGTTTGGCTCATATCCTCTAATGTATCTTTATTTTACAGTATCTACTGACCACGTCCCCATTGCATTGATTTGTTGTCATTAACTGGATTATGGCTATGCTACATATCTACTGACACACTGTAGGCACTAAGCCTGGGGGAGTCTCAAGACTAATAAGAGAGACTACTAATCATGATTAACATTTGTGATCAAAACCTCACAAATAATTGGGATTGTCATTTTAATGAACATAATTGTTCCTTACTTAACAGTGTATTCCAGCATCCTGGAACCACCCCCTCTATACCAACTCTCACCAAAATCAACCTAACTTTACACTTGCTATCTAATGCCTGTGTGCCTACAATCTTACTAATACCTCCCTATCATCAGCTTAGCATTAACCTAACCTTGACCTATAATAAATATAACAATACAACCTGTCTGTATTAACAATACAAGTACATTGCCAGAATAAAGAGTGTGTGTGCATGAGTGTGTGCGTGCGTTTGTGCGTGTGTAGTTTGCTAGCAAACTAATATAACCAGTATTGTTCATAAGCCAACATAACCATACTACACAAGAACGAAAGACAAACTCAACAACAATCTCTATGTACTGACTGAAGGTCACCGACTTAGCTAACAGTACAACCTAATGCTCATTCTAATGCACAGTAGCAGGTAATATTTTTGCTAATGGAATAATACTACCAACAGACTCCAGCTCATTTCTAATGTCACCAGTATCACACAACGACAAAACTAAACTACAATGCCTATGCTTGACCGAAGGGCACTTACCTAGCTTGAAGTTCAAGCTAATGCTAACACTAGGCAGAAGGATCTAAAATAGCTGCCTAGAAGTGATATATATACAGTGGTGGCCAAAATTATTAGAACACCTGACAGATCTGAAAATATTGACCTTTTCTTGCCTCCAAAACATGATTTCATTTCATAATGTTCATGAAACATGCAGATGGTCGCTCTGAGCACAACAAATTTCAGATGAAGTGAGTCCTACTGTTTTTATCCACTTTTAACTTTAATATTTGGTATGTCCACCTTTTGCAGCAGTTACAGCAGCACATCTCTCTGGCATAGTGTCAATATATTTCCTGAGAACTTGAACACTAATGTTATCCCGCCTTCTGCAACTCAAGCCAAAGGCTTTCCTTTGAATGGAACATGATTGTGTGACATTGACAGTGAAATAGGCCTAGCTTGTTTTTTGTAAGGAAAATGATGTAAATCTCCTTATGATGGCTCTATTCTATAGTTTATAGAGCATAATGATGACTTTGTATATATTTCATTCATTTTATGGGTATTTTAATGGCCAATTGAACAAAAACAACTGTAACCTCTTAAATGTATGCCAAGTGTTCTAATAATTTTGGCCACCACTGTATATACGATGAATGTATTACTTGTGTGTAGGTGTATTTGTACACATGTACTGTGCATTAACACTCACCCTCAACACGAGTCTCCAGGTATTTATCCAGTTCCTCTTCTTTCTTCATGGCTTCCTCTGAGACCTTGGGAGCTCCAGGTAAACACACCAACACCACACTCATATTATCCCTGCTTCCCTGGAGAAGGACGACAGGGAGAGAGAGAACAAATAAGCGTAAACAGAAATATACAGTACATATGGCATATTATATAGTGGCTAAATTGTTAGTGTTATTCACACTTTGCAACTACACCATGGTGAGCACCTCTGGCATGCTTCACCATTTACAAAGCAAGGTTTGAATCACCGCACAGTTTTTCAAGAAATTACCCAGAGCCAAGACTGAACAACTCTCAATTAATTTGTATCAACGCTACCAGCAACTAGGAGGGCCACAGCCATTAGAAGATACACCTGAAATTTGTATTACTATTTTATTATTATTAAAAGACACAAGGCTAGTTTCAGCCACTGAAAAGGAATCCGACAACCCTTTCGTACAACACTCTGGGGTCTAACTTTCTTGTTAACATTTCATGTTCATCTAAAATGTAAACAAAATGTAATGTTGTACGTTAAAATCATGTTAGATAGATGTAAAAACAAGCTCAGCTCCCAAAAGCATCAACTGGTTCATGCTACACGTGGAAATGAATGCTACGGTTTGAGCGGGTCAAAATGATGTAATTGTAATTGCATTGGAGTCGCACACTCCCTGAAATTTGAAACAAGGTGGACGCCACCGCAGCACCTCCATCCAGGATAGGCTCAATAAACAGGACCCAAAATTACTAGTCGATTCCAGTGGGGTTATTTTTTTTTGTTGGGGGGAGTGGAGAGGTCAATTTTCCTAGAATACCCTCATACTCATTTGTGATCTTTGTAACAAGAACTTCCATGATTTACACTTTAAACAATACAAAATATCATCAACAACACAAAATAATTAATTATCTACACAAATAGTTTTACGCTTCAGCAATAAACAAGGAATCTTCAAAATTCAGTTTGAATAAGGAACTGTATCGTACATCGAACTGCACTGTGAGCTGGGTTTAGTGTACCACCTCTCTCTAGTATACAAATTATACAGTATATATGCAATTCATTTCTATGTATAGGCTTGTACAGGCTAGTCAAACTAAGGGTAGAAACAGAAACACAGGCTGTGTGTGTGTGTGTGTGTGTGCGTGTCACCCTACCTTGTGCAGGCAGGTGTCCACCACGGAGTTGCAGACCTTCTCCAGGTCATCACACACTTGTAGCCGTGAGCGGACAAACTCACACAGCTCCTCGTTGGACATGACGTCCCAGATGCCGTCGCACGCCAGCACCACAAACTCGTCTTCCTCAGCTGCCCGCTCCAACACACACACCTCGGGCTCGGGGCTCACCAGCTGCTCTGTGGGGCCCTTTCCATCCACACACTTGTAGTCGTAGTCCCCCAGGGCCCGGGACACGGCCAGGGAGCCATTGACCCTCTGGATCATGACCGAACCACCGGCGTTCTGGATGCGCTCCTTCTCACGGGGGTTGCAGGGCTTGTGGTCCAGGGTGGAGAAGCCCACCCTGCCGTCCCGACTCAGCACGGCCCGTGAGTCACCGCAGTTAATGAAGTAGAGGTGGGTAGGGCTGAGCAGCACGCCTACAGCCGTGGACCCGCTGCGGTCCAGGCCCTGCCGCAGGTCCGAGAAGCTGCGCATGTACTCGTCAATCTTCAGGAAACCTGAGCGGATGCCATCCTTCACGCCCTCCACGGAGCCGGCCCCCGAGCCGAAGTCAGCTCCTCCCGAGAGGATGTGCTCCAGCAGGTGGCCCGAGCAGTAGTTGGCCACCCGGGAGCCGGCATGGCCATCGTAGACAGCGAAGAAGGACCAGTCGGTGAGTCCATGAGGGAGGCCCACCACGGCTGTGTGGGCGTCCTCCATCTCCACCCGCCAGCCCTGCATGGAGCTCAGGCCATAGTGCAGCCCATTGCCCTCACCGTGGGCACTATGCTTCTCTGTCTTCGGCTTGTCTAGGAATGCACCCATTACTGCCTACAGCTGGGGGTAAAGAGAAGAGAGATAGTAAATCATGGAAGTTACATATGAGGACATGGATAAGAGCCCATCTCTGTCCCTTAGTCTTACTGGTACCACTAAGTTAGCCTTCTTTACCCTTCTGCACCATGAATACGTATAGCATTATGAGTATAGGTAATATGGATCTATAGCATTATCATATCTATGTTTGGCAGGTGGGTGATTAATGTGATTCAGTTGAAATAAGGACTATAAAAATGTGCTGGTGTATCACAATAATGCTGCATTTACTTGATTGCATAAATTTTAATGATCTCTGAGAAATTAGATGACATATGATTTGCTTTCAAGACACAAACGAGAATTTATTTGACCGACAACATTGACATTCACATATGTTCTTTTAGAGGGAATTTTAGAACTTTCTTGGCCCGTCGTAACTCAAAAAACCTGTCCTGTACTGTCTGTCCTATATCAAAAACTCTTCAGTCCTATAAATTCCTTGGTAAAAAGGCCAGTTTTGGTGTGTTAATGTTTCAAGAGGGCAGTCCATACTGTAGTTATGACTGCTTTTAAATACTGTATGGATGACGGGAGCCACAGATCCTGACTGTAGGACAAAGATAGCAGAGGAGGAACCACAGAGTTCAGGATTACAGTGCATCTGTAAGCCTCTTTGAGCACACAGAGCCTGTTTCACTCTATGCACAAGGTAACTAATACTATTAGCTAACTTGTTGCTGGAAATAGAGTGTAGCATTACTGGACCAGCAGGGTCCGAAATTCACACCTGCCAAGCCACATTTTTGAGACAACAAAAATAACGAATGTATATTTTGTATATCTATCCACATTTTTGTTGTCTCAAAAATGTGGATGAAATTAAAACTATGAATCTGTTCTTGTCTCTAAAGAATGTTTCATACAGTACCTGAATACATGAAAAATGTCTAGGTGACATTTCTGTAAAAATATACATTCATTATTTTGGCAGGTAAAAATTATTCTTGGCAGATCTTTTTTTTAGGTCTAACAGCCCTTGGCAGTGGAGCGAAAAGGTTAACACCGGGCAATGTGAACTAGTCACACCTCCCAGAGATATTTTTCTTTTGAATCTTTTACCGACATGTCTCACATGTCCCACAGTACGGGCAAACAACGTGTTGAAAAAGCCATGCTTTGGATGCTTTTGGGGTTGATTTGATTTGTTCATTGGCCCTATAGGGCTGTACTGGAGAGCCGCACCCCGGCAAAGAAGCTCTATAGTGAGGCAATTGATGAGCTATTGGTCAGAATTGATCAGTATGATGCAAAAAATATGATCCAGGACAAAAATGGCCAGAGTTATGGTTTAAACATTACATGCTCGTTCACACTCTACCTGGTGGTGTGTCCTTGGTAAGAATGTCTACCATGGTGAACCAATCTATACACAACAAGCATGCGCATGGGCTTGGCAGGCGTGTGCCCAAAAAAGGCTGGTAGGTGCAAGTAGTGGCTACAGCTAGTTTTAGTGGGACGTGTGTGTGTGTGTGTGTGTGTGTGTGTGTGTGTGTGTGTGTGTGTTTATGTCTAGTCTGCGCATGTGCTCAGTGTCACAGCCTATGTGTGAGAGAAAGACACTCTATAAATACACTGGGTTTGGATTTCATGTCGTGTGTGTGTCGATTGCTCTTCTGCTCCATTAATCTATCAACAGAATTCCCTCAATCAAGCTCTAAAACCCTCGTTGCCACCAAAAACAATTTCCACTCAAGAATAGCCTATATGCACATGCTATAAGGTAAGACAGTGTGTGAGAGGGAGATCTGTTATGTTCAGCAGCAGCGATTCTCTCTAAAAATAAAACAAACACACTACTATTGCCTAGCAACCATCCACCCTGCAGTGCAAACATCCAGGCTAGGCTTCATTCAGCGACATCCCCTCTCAATGTCTCTTTCTCTCTCCCTCACTCACACACACGCCTGGTAGCAAGAGAGAGAGGAAAGGGGAGTTGCATCATCCTACCATTAAAACAAGCACAGCAACCAGACCCTGTAAGGAGAGACAGCAGACTGCAAGCACACACACATAGGCACTACAAGATTTCTCTGCCTGACAATGGTGCGACAGACTGCTGACCAAAAAAAACACACACACGCACACACACAAAAACAGAAAGCAGCTTTACAGAGACACCAGACTGAAACTCAGAACTCTCGACCACTTCACCCCCTCAAAACTGCTGTCTCTTGTGTTGTAACCGCAGGCCGAAACCAACTCCTCCCCGCGCTAAGGTGCACGTGGATGCCAAAAACCACTGGCTCTGAAGAGGGAAGTGGAGGTCAGACATTGCATAATGCTGCCGAGTGCAGGTCTGAGATCAGTCACTCTTGCACATACAAATATGCCATCTTGCAAGAAGGTTAATCTGAGGCTTACAGCGGATAACACACAGCAGCCGTCCGTGTTTACACATCAATATGTTGGAGTCACTTGCACCTTTTTACTTAATGCCCAGCTCTCGAGACCATGTGGCAATGGCAGGTAAGTGTGCAGCTTGGAGGTCAACCCACAAACCCATCCGACCATATCGCCACCCACCTCCCTACACACCCATCATTGGCTTATGTTCCTTGTGTTGACAGGTCACGTGACCTCTTCTAATGGAGCAGCCCATACATAACCTCACACACCTCACTGAGCCTCTCAAAGTCTAAGGTGGGATCACAAGGAGGTCTGGAAGGTCACACGCAGTCAGTAACGAAAGTGCCATGTACTCTGACTCGGGATGCATTCGAGAACAAGGGGCACATTGCCAGGATCCTCCACTCAAGGGTGACATACACGGCAGAAACTCATGGCTCAGGCCCCAGTTTCCTCAAAAGCTTCTTAACGCTAAGATGATCTTGCTTCTGCATTGATTTACAACTGAAACAAAAACAATCCAGCCACTAAAGAAACACAGCCAAGTTTGTTAACCATGTCTGTCTAAGTGTAAATAAAGCAACCTACAAATTAGGGACCAAATATAAACCATGTATATTGGGTTATTAATACCGATGTTGTGTAGATGAGGTAAAAGAAAAGGTGGTGACAGAATCACTATTCTCAATATTTGTATTAATTTTCCCCATAAAACTGCTAACTGCATATCAATCATAACTCCAAATACCACCCCCTATTTCCTGGGTCCTGCAGAAACCTTGTCTGTATTGTAATGCCTGGATCAGAGTGACTGACATATCAGTGCCCCATATTGGTGGGAAATATAGGCCTTCCACAGTTACAGGCATTGCTTTATATTCCAGGGATAATCCATCAATAAAAATCAGACCAAATTATATTTGGCACAATTACTTGCAGCTAAGCGTATAGTTCCACGTAAGCCTATGAAAAACAGAAAACAATTCTAAACCCCGGAGTACAAAACAGTGATTAAGAATCATCTTTGGAAAGACACATATTAGTGGTCAATATGGCATATCTTATGTAGTCTTTGAAAGCCAAATTTGTGCAAAGTGATATCTGTACAGAAATCAATACCCCCAACCCATAAACCAAAAAACATTATTGATAGTTTGTTGTTTCCAAATGATCAGTATCAGATCTAATCTGTCAATTACTTTTTATTCCAGATTTTTGGGAGAGAGACAATTTCTTCACAAAACTGATGACATTAACATGCAGTAACTTCTATTGACTCATATCTAACGAGTAGTCCACACCAATCCATATTAGCTCATTTCCATACAATTCTATCCTCTCCTCCTTGAAGAAACAATCATTCCTGTATATGGGTGGCCAAGGCAGTAGCTGTGCCACACCATTGGTTAGCAGAAAGTAACCATGGAGCTGCACTTTGTATAAATACACACCATGTGATGTCTACAGCTAGACTATTTGATCACAGGTGAGTTTTGTAAATTGGCATTCAGCAGTGCATTGTATAGCAGTACCCTTTAATAACTTTGAGAGGGGTGAGAGGTTTAATTTAGAGCTTCAATCCCCCCCGGCACTCTGTTTCACTTGCCCCTCAATCTTTATACAATGGCTGCTGACTCAGATAACATTATCAGTCATTGACCTCCTCCCTTATCTGGCGAGCAGGGCAGAAGTCCAACTCCAGGTGATGTCATACATTGAGCCACCTGTGCTTACTATGACCACCTGAGACAGATAAGGAAGGCCTTAAGATGCATAAGACCTGACCTTTCCCATTGCTCAAGACAAAATGCATGGAACAATGTGAATTTATTCTAAGCCTTTGTTTTTATGACACATTTGTGCTATAGCTACTAAAGGAATTCAACAATCCTTGCCCTGAGATCACATCTAATAAAAACTTGAAGTGTAACAGACTGAGATAAGCCCAGCGTAACCACTGACAGATGTGCTAGGCCCACAAGAGAGGATGGAAGAGCACATTCAACATTGCTGTTAGGCTGTTTGTTCACCAATACAGAAACTCAGGGTAGAACTTGTCATTTTGGTGGCCTGGGGGGAGACTTTTGGTTGGGCGTCACCTTGAATTACATCAAAGACATTACATTTTAACAACATTTTAACTTATTATAAATATTCAGATTCCAACCCTAGTTTGCACCAATATTAGAATTAACAAACCAATACAGATTAATTGATTGGATGAGAGTTGCAACTCTATGTAAGAAGATGCAAAATATGATTTAAATCTTAAGCAAAGTTCAGGAGGTCAATGACAGCAGTGTGAATCTAGCTGTTATAACCTCAAGTCAGAAAACCTTTTTGTCCACCAGCACCAATGGCTTGCACAACCAATATTCACAAGCCATCTTTATTATTATTGTACCAGCCAACTTAATTTAACAGGAGCTCTAGATGATGGTTGGTTGGTTGCATGTGCTTGCATTGTTTTGTGCTGCTGTGTTCAACAGCTGAGCTAGTTACCAAACAACTGCAGTTTTAGGGTCAGTTGCACACAGTTAACCTGAGCTTGTGGTCCTGCCTCTCCCTCATACAGCCTGACATAACCTTAGCACTGATACAGGACCTTTTGGAAGTCTTTCATCATAAGGCTGTTTACCTCTCCCAGAGGGTCCTGTCCTGCGCCATTGACTTTTTACCACACAAAGGTCAGTGAGCCCCATAACGAAACCAATAAGTCGAATTTCACTTACCTAAACAGATTTCCATAATCATTCACTTGTCTACTTTCATGGCGGTGGGCGGTGCTAGATCTCCTATACACAAATAAACTTTTAGACTTTGTTAAAGACAGGTGTACTCCATCATTTCCATTGTAATGAAATCCAAGATGCTTGACAGACGCCTCAAACTATTCTTCGGCACTTCGGCTCAATATGTACGCTGCTTATGCCAAAGAAGAGTCAGCCATCTTGGATTAAAAGTATAAAGGTTTATTTGTGCATAGGAGATCTAGCGCCGCCCACCACCATGCAAGTAGACAGGTGAAGTATTATGGAAATCTGTTTAGGTAAGTGAAATTCAACATATTGGTTTCGTTATCGGGCTCGCTGAGTTTCGTGTGGTAAAAAGGACAGGACCCTCATATTAAAATATGAGACCTCTATGGCTGCTCACCTTGCTGTAACTCCAACTAACTGAGCCATGATGCTGCACAATACATTACAACTGTGTAACTGTCACTGTGATTAGACAGGTAGCCAACCCTGAAAGAAATTGAAATTAAAACTACACTGACTGAATAGCCTACATCTTGACTGATTTGCTTGTTTATACCGTATTATGTTAACTTACTGTGCTATGAAATGGTGAGAGTAATCTATTAATTTGACTTCTTCAGCTATAGTAATTCATATTAAAGTTATTTTTACAAATACATACTATGGTATATCATAACATTTTCAGAAATGGCATATATTGTTCCACACATTCAAGCAGGGGTATGCTATCTGCTAACATCAGTGCATCAATGTTGAATTTTAAGAAAGCTCTATCTTCCTTCAATTAATGTGAGAGGCATATTATAAACGCTGCAGCCAGTAAGGTGTTGGGAGGAGCATTCTTGTGCTGTTGCTATGAAACATTGCTGATTTTAAGAACCATGCCAGTTTATCATTGACATTATGCGTTATCTACCTAGATTATATCTCACTCGTAATTATTGACTTTACAAGCTTCAACAAAGAAACTAGATGTAATCAGGTCGCTATGAGATTTCAACTATCTATAATGTTAGCTACACACGTAACGTTAGCCGACTAGCTAGCCAGTTAGCAATACATGCGTTCTTATTTCTTAAGAAACGCCTTTGTCTGTTGCCGGTTAACTAACATCATTAAGGTTACACAGTTACACATACTTACACGGAAATTAACAGGACTTGAATTTACTGGCCTAACCATGTACAACGTTAGCACTACCATTACATTGGCTACCTAACGCTAGCTAATTACGCATTGACATATGACAAAGTCAGCTAACCTGTCGTTAGCTAACGTTAGTTATAGCAAAGGTAGACCAAGGAAACCAAGCTAGGTTAGCTCACTGGGGACCAGACTAACCACTGGAGGACAACGTGTTCAATAATGAACTTACATTCTGAATTGGCTTGCTAATGTTACCCAAGTTAGCATGAAACTTAAAATGATACGCCTGGCTATGTCATTTTGGTAGTGGTCGGTTTGAAATGTATTGCACAGCGCAGCTTATGTTGCATCTGTGCTTTTTGATTGTTTTTGGAAATGCGGTTTTGTGTTTACCAATCCACTGGCCACATGCTGAACTCCATTTCACATTGCACTGGTCCCTCTGCGGGAAGGCCTAGTTGTTTGCCAGTGTACTAATGTTAACATAGCTAGCTGGCTTGCTAACGTTAACAGTTAGCTGTCGGTAGAGAGCCGACGCAACGATTTCCCAGCTTGTCAAAACTCTAGCTAATGACGTTAACGCATACTTGCTAACGTTAGCTACTTACGTTTTCCTGCCGTTATGCGAAGGTAGATCCAATCTCAGTTCTCTCCTGGATTTTGTTTTTGTGTAAAGATATAACCTAGCTATCTACGAAGCTAATGTTAGCTAGCTAGCTAGCTATCTTGTTATGTTTCCTTATTTGACAAAAATAATCGAGATTGGCCTCAGATGAGCGGCGATATTTCCTTTCTCGGCGGTTCCCTGCTTGGATAGCGTTGATTTTTACGCATGTTTGACGCCAATTCAGTCTCTCACAACTAGAATAAACAATTCCGATCGCTCCAAAACAAATATGGACACTCAGAATTAGTTATATTAGACAACACGGACAAATCTAGCACTTTCGTCCATTGAAAGGCCAGAGCTATCCTTCGACTTTGGGTGCTGAACAAGAGGAGGTGCTATTTTTGGTATATGCTTGGTGATTGGTCATGACGTCTGGGTATGAGCTAGCTAATTCGATTATTTCTAAGTCAATCAGCTCTGCCCCTGTCCAAAACTACATTTCCATTGGTACATTCCCGTAGTCCTGTGACGTATTCGAGTTGCAACTCAACTAGGGCAATGGTTCTCAAAGTGAGGTCTAGGGACCCCTGGGTGTCCTTGAAGGGGTTCCAGGTGTCCCCAACAAAATGGGGAAAGCTTTAATTTCACTGTAGTTCACTAGAACGATCCCAATCAGATAATGTTAAAGAATTGCTATTCGTTCAGAATAGGCAGTTACACAAGTCAATTCTAAACCAACAACAAGAACATCATCATCTTATCAAACGGGAGGGGGAGGAGGAATCTAGGAGGTGGAACTGGTAGAGGTTAGACACCTCATATTATCAGTGTGATGACAAGGGTTTTTCCCCAGAAATTGAGTGACTGAATGATCCACCGGAACATCAAGGCCCTGGCTAGTGAAGAGGCAACAATCAACAGTAAGCAATAGGACAGGGCTGTCGTGAGGTGATTCTTGAGAATGTGTCTCACGTTATTGGACACATTCTCAAAGCTCAGATGAGGGTACAGCTATCTATAGGAGTGAAATCGGACTGCTTTGGGGGGGGGGATAAGAGCTTTTGATTTTCCATTGATGTCTAGAGAACAGTCATCTCTGCCTGCTGTGGGTGTAAGAGATTACACCATACGTGCCATAGTATCTCCCCTCCAATTTCAATTCAATTTAATGTAACTGGATAGCACCTGTTCCTAAAACAGACCCACCCTTAAAACTGAACATCAGGCCAGTGGCGCTAACCTTCTTACCTCCATCATTGTCAGTGTACACTCTCAGAAAAAAACAGCATTGAATTGTCCCTTTAAAAGGTACAATGGCCTGTCACTGGGGCAGTACCTTTTAAGGTCCCCTGTTGTACCCCTGACATGGGCACTTATTTGTACCCTTATAGTTTGTACCTTTAAATGGACTAATTATGTACCTAAGTAAAGTAGCTTTACTATACAGTGGAAATTATGTTTCATTGGCAATGACCATACTCAATGGTTTGAGACACAAAAATAAGGTGTATATGTGTTGACTTGTGGATTTTGTGCTGTATACCTTGTATTTTCGTCTTTGTTCCTGTGCCAAAAAAAGTGGATTTCCATGCCAGTGAACTAATAAAGAATCATATTATGGTATATTAAGCTTTATATTATATTGTTACAGTGTTTTCACTATGCATCATTTTGTTTTTTACTTTAATGTAAAGAAATGAAGGTTGCCAGCTCCAAAATAGGTCAAGGCTCTAGATCTGGTGGGTCCCCACATGACAAGAGTGGTAATGTGTTGTACATGAGCCCTGTCTGGTCTCACACTGAGGGATTTGGGTCTCATTTGGGTCCCTGGTAGAACAAATTGTGTTCCTTATGTTCATCAATCTATAAGACCAATACGACCTAGCCTACAGAGAAAGGGTTTA